>OY728153.1:247029249-247501749 GCA_963277665.1 Viscum album | reverse complement strand
GTTAGGTATAAAAAAATTTTAAATATGGATTAATATTTTTATGTTCTTCTAATTTTTTCCATCTATGCATGTTTCACACACAGTTGAATGTTTGTGGCTACCCTTACGCAAGGTGGATTTCGGGTTTTTTCACTGTATGGTTGGAATACATGTGTAATGAATAGTTTAATCCAAACCATGTGAGATTTAAGGGAAACAATGTGAGTAATATTTTGGGCATGAGAGTTGTCATAAGTATTACAGATGGTTAGGATAAAGAATGTGGTAACTGTGAAAACATCTCTATAGTTTTTTATTGTTAGTTTTCTCTAGATGGTGTAGAGTTTATAAACCTTGTAACCAAACCATATAAAGTTCTTTTCATAAGAATTTTCATTTTCATGGCTTCATAAACTATTTGGAAAATTTTCGGGGTTATCCCATATTTTATTACATTAGTGAAATTCTATTTTTCCTCTTAATATTTTATGATTTTTGGCCTCCCTCTTCCTCCTCATTTCTTGGAAAAATATGGGGTATTCGTGGGAGATTTATACCTTGTTTATCCTTTGATTTGGGTCTCTTTATTATCATATTTCAATTGTGGGATCCTTCATTTCTTCTTCTTTTATTCTCATCTCTTTTTAACTTTCCTATCCTTCGATTTTCCTCTCATCCATGAACCCTAACAAATATTTGGGTTCCAATTAGGGTTCAATATGGTTTTAATGATGGGGATTTGGTTTGTTTAAGGTTTTTAATGATTTATTTTGGATTAGTTATATATTCACCACTAAAGGTGACATGATTTAAGTGGGTTCTACTTGAAATGAGGAAGGTGGTTATTTGGATTTCCCATGTAATGAATGTTATAAATTGATTATATGTTTTCAAATGATTTCTTATAAAATTAGAAAAATATTTTATTCCCATAGTAGGACATAAATGTTTTTTCAATGGCTTATTCACTTATCATTTACTTGTCACATTACAAGTTCTTATGAAAATTTTTAACTGAATATTTTAATTGTTTAATTGTTTTGAACATGTTTTTGATATTGGTTCCATTTTAAAAAGGTTGAGTGATGTTTTAAATATTTTTTTACTAAAATGAAGTGGCTTGAAATTCATTATCATTAAATAATTAAGATCATATAGTATTATGGTAGATTATAATTGTTTATAAAGACAAAATCTAGGTTTTTTAAATGAAAAAAATATATTATTGGCCCCAATTGATTTTCAAAGAAAGGGATTGTTGTTTTAAAAATGAAATAGTGAAAATTTAGTTGGGTTTAAAAATGTGTTCATAAGTGTGGTTTGATAAATGGATTTCAAGAAAAGCTTTGAAATGATATTTAAAATGATATAAAATGTCTTGAAATTCCATGAAACGTTCTAAAAGCATGGTTAGAATTTTTAAAGAGTTAATTTATAAAAATGTGTGAGACCTGTGATTGATCCCCGTGTGATTACTGTTATTACCATAGTGGAATGTGACTCTATGGGGGAATATTTATATTATTGTTTCTTTATTTACAGTTATGCATGGTAGTTTTAAGGGGTTGTTTCATGGGAGGGTGTAGGAGGTGATATGAGGTTTAATTTCAATTATTGGAATTGTTTTTTTGTGATGAGTCATTATTCAATTTTTTTCTCACCACTATTGTATGACATGTAAATGTTTTGGGAGACTGAGTAGGGATCTATAAAAGTGTAATCCCTAGTGAATATTTATTTTATAGTATCTTCGAGTATCCATTTAGAGAGAGTGAGTTAACGGGTTGGCTTCTATGGCCCCAAACATATTAGAAGGCCCCATGGTTTCGATTGAGCTCTATTATCATGATAAATCCTAGGTTAATTATATAGGACTATTGGTACATTGACAAGTTCATTAGTACCAACTATGCTTCTCATTTCTATTTTAGGATCGTGATACATGAGATGTAATATGTTTCCCATGATGCATAGATCCTTAGGAAAATTTAAGGGATTCAATCTCTTATTTTTTTGTATTTCCCCTTGTTCATTTATTAACATAAAACCATTGCATATTATTCACATTTAATATGATCTTTTATATCATGGTTCCTATTTTTAGACTATATCATCATGGGTGTATTTTGGTTAATTTATAAATAGATTTTAATTGAAATTATTTGGAAGTGTATTTAAAATGGAAATGGTTTGTTTATTTCATAAAAGGGTTTTAGAACATGGTTTTTAGTGAATCAATTTATGATAATGTATAATTTTAATAAATTATTTTAAGTATGGATAAATGGTGATTTTTATTATTTTATATGGTTTAAAGGCCCTATTTACTTATTTTGAAAATCTTGGTTAAAATTTTTATCCATTATTTTTTATTATAAAGGGTGGTTGTTTTGGAAATATATAATTAGAAAAATATTGATTTTTTTATAAAATCATGTGGAAAAAATATTTTTATATTATATTCAAATTATAACATTATAAATATTATTTTTAATGGATTAACATAGATTCCTTGGTGAGATCCTACATGTCATTTTTAGCTCACAGCCAACATATACACTGGTTCCCAAATGTGTATGTACCTCTTTGGTTTCTATTTCAGGTGCCTAGTTATGTTCCATTTTCATCCTCTTAGGTTGGTCCATGATTTTATGAGTGGTATGTATCATGTGATCCAGGGTCACTCATGTTGATGTTATATTTGTTTTGGTGATGTTTCCATTTTGTTTTTATTTGGGGATTTTGTATTGGCCTTTTGTCCTACGATGTTTGATTGTATCTACTTCTATTGTGTATTTATTTAATTTTGTTATCCTTGTTTGGATATTTATTTCTTGTTTCTTATTTTTTGGATTATTTATTTGTTTTTACATATCTAATTATCTTGCACGTCCTACGTATAAATTGTGCATACCATATTTTTTTAGTTTTTACAACTTGTTTATATCAATATATGTGGTGAAACCATTCCCAATAGTGAATTCATGATACCTTAGCACTATTTTCAAGCCTATGAGGATCAATAACACCCTTCAAGTCTAGTGGCATGTCAATTTGTGTACTAGGTTGATGATAAACCGGGCCGGTTTGATGCAAGATCCCATCATGGAAATATGGTACTCCAAATTGTGACATTCAAAGCTTGTTGGAGACGTGATTTCCTCTAGTTACCAAGATAATTAAATTCCTAATAAATTTTATTTCCATCATAGCACACACTTCACCCCAAAGTTCATTTGGAACATCCTCCAAAGTGAACCAACATGTGTTATAGTGTGACTATATATGTAAGAGTAACTAACCCCTCTACCTCAAATGATCACAATGATGTGATCTCCCTTGTACTCTAATACCCTATAACATAAAGAATCCTTATGTAAAAGCCTCAATTTTTGTCCTTTATCATTATGATATTTACTTATTTTATAAATTTTTTTAACAAATTTTGTTTTTATGGAATGTAAATTTGATAAAAATATTGAATTTTCACTTTAGGATTATTGTAAGGGGTAAAATGTTTCTTTTCCACCCGAAGATGATCTTAAAAAAAATACCACCAAATTTGTCCCTAAATAGGGTTTTTAGCCTAGTACATGAGTTTGAAAGATTTTTAAGCCATTTTAATTTTAGCGAAATAATTAATATTATATATTTAATAAATTAAATATTAATTTATTCATGTAGGTTTTTTCAGTCATTAATTTTTAATGGATTTTTATATTGATATTTATTCTCCACTGCTGAGTCTATAATGAGTAATTTTTCCTAGGTGATGCATAAAATCAGGTCAGCCACTAGGTTCAGCCAGGCCCCTCCTTTTCTTCTTTTTTTTCTTTTATTTTCTTCTTTTTTTTCTTCCTTATCTTATACCATCCTATGTAATCCCCTATAGTCTCTCGTTAATCATTACATAAGATAAAAATTGATATTAAGAGATAAATATAGATAGGGAGAGAGAGAGGTACCTCCATAAATTTTTGGATGCATCGGATCTCTATGTGGTAACCATGGAGCATGGAAATGGGCGAAGCTTTGGTAAATTCCACCCAAAGGTAGTAAATATTTATGCTTTTTCTTAAATCCCTAGAGTTTGATAATTTCCAAGTTTTAAATCCCTATTTTTCTTTCTTGTGACTCCTAGTGGGTTAACTTATATCTTTTGCTATGAAAATAGGGGTTTCAAAGAAATTTTGGTTTTTTCTATTGGGGAAACCCCATCTACATGGTGTGTAGTTTTGGACCAAAACTCTAGGTGTTCTTACTATTTGGGGAAGATGAAATTTTTGAAGTACATTCCTTGTATAGGATTTACATTCCACATAATGGTTCTTAGCCATGTATCTAAGTACCCATCTAGGATTCCTGTGTAATGGGAACATGCCTTCTAATGTGTATAGTCAAACCCCATGTGGGTCACACATCGTGTAGATGTAAAAATCCATGTGATATACATGGAAAAGCCATGTGATGTTCATACTAAGGACCCTATGTAGGGTACACACTATGTATAGGGCCAACACATTGTGTACTTGAATTTTTACATACCAATTCGGGCATGAGTACATGCCCAGTAGGGGACTTGGGGGTATACGACCTGTACTAGGCAACACATGTTGTGTACTCCTCTCCTAATACCCTTTGAGTATTTTTCATGTCTTTTCACCTAGTGTCCCTTTTGGGATCCATTTAACTATATATCATTAAAATGATCCCATTTAGGATGACTCTTCGTTCACACTCAGTTTTTGAGGATCCCCTATAGGATGTATTTTCCTGTGTACAATTATGAGGATCGTGTGAAGGATGCCTCTATTTTCTTACCACTACAAAATCCCATGTAGGATTCCTCCTTTTACCCTTTCATCTCAGAATCCTAGTTATTATTCCTTCACTTATTTGTAGACCTTGAGGATCCCATGTACAATTCCTCTCAGTATTAACTTGAGGTACTCAGTGGGTCCGAGTTGTTTAACCGACCCTGATCTAGTACATCGGGTGTGGGTAGAGATGGTAGCAGGTATCACCTTAGAACCTATTCCAAATTTTTAAACCCATGGTGTTGTGGTAGTATTGTTGGGTTTAGTAATTTTTCCTCCCTCACACTTTTCTTTATTGTTTCACATGTTTATTACTAATCCAGTGATAATTACCAAAGGTGATTCCTAGTTGAAGGATATTGAGATTGACGCAAGGTATATTTATTTCTATTTGGGATTTCAATATGCTCTTTCCTGGGATCTGTATTTTGATCCATATTATTCTTATGTTTATTTATATACCCATAGGTACTACCTGGGATCTGGATTTTGAGCCTATATATTTTTTATTATAATTCTTTTGAGATCACCATTGAGGCTTCATGGGATCTAATCGTTAAGCCTATGGTTATGATATATGGTAATAAAATCCCTAGTAATGGTAATCTTGGATTGTTATGCTCTCCCAAGTGATTATGATGATTCCTCTCTCCTTTAGTTTTTATATAATGATGATGATTACACTCTCATAATCTTCTGGGTTTAATGAGGATGATTACACCTTCCTTAATCATGGTTTTTTAGTGAATGATTATTCTCTCTGCAATTTGTGTCCTATAGAGGATGGTTATGATCTCTTTAACCTATATCTTAAGAAGGATGACTACACTCTCCCCAATTTTTCATATGATAAGGATCTAGAGACATTCTCTTTGGGGTTTGTCTTATGATCCCTTTTCATTATCAGGGTGGTTGAGAATGGAGTCCCACTCAAGTTATTAATATTGGGCATGAAATCCACATATGGATCTCAAGGGGTGGTTGTAGAATCTCTTCAGTGATCTCCCTTTATAGATCACCTAAGGGTCAGACCCTTAGGGTTTATCAAAATCCCAATGTTGGGACCACCTATGGACTGGGACCTAGGGCTTAGATATTGTATTGAATTTACATGGAATGAGTGACAAAGCGTGCATCTCAATTACCATCTTATAAGATATTAGTATGTGCTTGCCTTGAATAATTATTTATAGTGATTGAAGGTGAGTACAAGTGAACCCAAGGTTAGGATGATTATCCCCCTGTGGTGATTTTGCTTTCTTAGAGATATTTTTGGCATTTCCGGAAATAGGTATATGTCAATTGAGATTATTGACCCAAATATTGACTCAATGATACATCTCTTGAGTTTCATGACATTCAGCTTAATTCCCTTGCATAGTATGTCCATGAAATCATTATTATAGACCCAA
Source organism: Viscum album (assembly GCA_963277665.1). Lineage (NCBI taxonomy): Eukaryota > Viridiplantae > Streptophyta > Magnoliopsida > Santalales > Viscaceae > Viscum > Viscum album. The sequence goes on along the minus strand of OY728153.1, from coordinate 247,495,541 downwards.
GGATCAAATGTTGATGGATTTATGTTATTCCATTCACCATACTCATGTATAATCATATTTATGTATATATGTATAGGTATGGGATTGTACATATATATAGGAATATAGATATGAATATCCATGATAGTACTTTCCTAGTTGACCGAGATCATATAAATAGGGTTAAGTTGTGGTTTCATGTTTATTTGTTTTATTTATCTCTTCTGTTGTGTCTCATCTAGCATGAAAATATTTCATGAACATGAACTTATGGAAGCATATTTTCATATAGGTTCAATTTTGGGGTGGCCAACAAAGATTATTTCTCCCCCTATATGTGAAACTTTGTGTACATGTTGACCATATGTCTAATTTTTTTGTTGAGAACAATTTCATGGTGGATAGGGCAGAGGCCTAGAGTTACTCGATCGAGTGAAGTTGCACATGTGGTTTATTTGGATTGGGATGGTGTAGTTAGAAATTTTTTTGAGACTAGGTATGTGGTTTATCTCAGAATTAGTAGTTGAGTCCTATACTTTTATTTCAGTTTCATCTATATTTTGTATCTATATAGTCATCCTAGTGGGTGATCAGTGTTGTATATAGGACATGGTTTTTCATAATTTTATTGAATTTTCATTTATTATAATATAATATTCTATTTTAGATTATTTATTTATTCTCCACTCTATTTATTTACTATTTTTTTGGTTACTTAGTTATTTTCTATTGTGTTACTTTGATATGAGGGTATAGTCTTCCCACTATACCACTTTTAGACCCTTGTTGTTATTCAGCATCCTCTGGTGTATAGGGAGGTGCGCTTGAGGCCACACAATGAACTAGATCAGAGAAAGGTTTAGTGGGATTTGGGTTGAGACATTATAAAGTGTTATCGTAGGTGTTCCTTTCCATGTATTTACTCTTTGGGAAATGTTAGAGGGGAGTATTAGGAATTGGTTAAAACCTGTGATGGATATTGAACTAGTGCATCGGGAACACTTGTTCTGGTAAGAAGTCCCATATACCAGGGGTATGGGATTGTTGTTCTGATATATTATGTCACATTTGTATATGATTTTCTCTTTTATTGATACACATGTGGTGTGGATGTTAGGATTTATTATAGATTTCGAGCTCTTGGATTATTGTAAAGAGGATCAAGATGGATTTTGACTCTTGCCTAGAAAAGTCAAGATGCAACTCATGTATCATATTTAGAAGGTACGATTCAAAAAATATAGTCCTACTAGTGTGTGACTATTTCTGATGATATATGATAATTTTTCTTTGTTTTAAAAAACCTAAATGATACATTCTCGTATAGGTTTTCTTGGAATTATACAATATTGAGCCTACTGGCATATATATTTCCTTCTAATGGTAGGCTATGTGGATCTATGTTGAGGTGTTTTCTGGTGAGGCTGTTGACTCAGTTGTCATGCATTGGAGGTGAAATGGCCCTTCTAGGTTGATAGGTCGCATGATTCTAATGTGTTATACCCCTTCAACGGTGTTGTTTCTCAGGTACGATTATTTAAATTATCAGTAACAATATATACAGTGTTTTCCTACATAGATTAGAATGACATTTTAATTAGCCGACCTTCTCTTATGGTTATCTATTTAGATTTGTGAGAATGATATCAATGGGTAACATGATGTTTCTCCTAAACTATACCTCTTGGGTTTATTACCACATATGGATTACCAATGAGTTTCAGTTCACTATCCTTCCTTGTGTTGGTACTATGGCCTCTATGAAGTATTTCTTTATGAGGATACTCGGTGAGGACAAGACCCTTGTAGGCCGTGTGTTTTGGTTTGACCCTTGTAATTCATTATGATCTTAACACTCATTATAGAGGATTGATACAATAGGCTATGTGGTTATAAATTTTAACTCAGTTTTGAATCTTAATCTATAAGGATATTTGGGAGATCTAGAGTCCCTTGGTATTGAAGCAGAACCTTGTAGGTAAACGACTTTATTTTGTGTGAAACCTATCTTAGATGGGTTGTCCTAGGCTTATGAATGACTTTCTAGGAAGTGATATTGGTTTTATTATATTTTTATATTTATTAATGGTTTCTAATAAGGTTTTGAGATATTTTAATATTGATGCCTTCAACTATTGACAAGCACCAAGGCTTCTTTGGAACCCAAAAAGGCCCTGACGAGAAGGGTAATTTGGGTGAATGTCCCAGTCTACCAATGTTTCCACTATTTCTAATGTAGTCAAAATACAAGTATACACTTGTGATTGGATCAATTTCTGGTCATGGGTGGTCGTGGGATAAATCGTAGCATGGGTGAGGTGCCTGGTTCTAGAGAGGAGTTCTAAGGGATCTTCTAGATTAATGAGGCTGGCATGTTGTGTAGTGTGGTTATATTAGCTTTATAAAGGACAAATTGTGAGAGTATGAGTTTGGTGATAGTGGTATAATATGGTCATGCATGGTACTGTTTGAATCATAAATCATTGAGTGGTTGTGTTTGATTTGAGGACCAATTTTTTCAAGACTTTTTGTGGGCGAGGTTTCCCATGAGTTGTGGTTAAAATAACAAATGTATATCTAAGTTAGATGTGATATTGAGAATAAATTGGGTACCATTAGGTGGTTTAATCATGGATATACCAAGACATTAATTATTTGGTGATATTTTGTTAGGTGTTACTTAAAGCCATGTGTAACCTATTTTATATGAGGGTGGATAGGGAGAGATGTAAACACCATTCAATAGAATCGTAGTGTACTTATGTTTATAGATAATCATGCTCAATCTTGACTTATCTTGAGTATGTTGACAAAGTGTTGGCCCTATGTCGAGCTTATTTTCATATAAATATCATTCATATCTTGATAAAAAAACCTACTAAGTTTATGCTTGAGGTGTGTCATAAGGTAGGTCATATGGTGGGGAGTGCACCATTGGTCATTTGAGAGTGGTAACCCACATTTTTATTTTAAATTCAGTATTTTTCATAATCCTTTTCCCATAATGTCTAGTTTTGATATGACAATAAGGGTACTCATATGGTGGGGAGTACTAGATCAGTTGTAGTTAAGTGTCTTCTATGTAGAATAAAATTATTAATGTTGTGAGACTGGTCATTGGACAATCCAAATAACTTTTTTTTTTCTGATGATTGGGTTAAGATAATGGATTCTAGTCTTGCCACTAGTCTTCTTGGAGAGGATAAGCATTATGGTGGGTAAATTATAATGAACCGTGTTTTTTGGGATTGTAAGTTTGAGAAAAAATTTGATTTTTTTTCTTTTTAGTGCTTATAGGGGTAAAATGGTCAATCCCCCATAACATTTTATCATGGATAATTTTTTTGACAAAACAATTCGACCAGGAATAAATTTTTTACCATATAGAATGATTTTGGTAGATTTATGAGCTATTCTAAATTTAGTGGAATAATTTATATTTAATATTTAATAACTTACATATTAATTTATTCACATAGGTTCGTTCAGCCATAAATTTCGAATATATAATCAGGTTTATATTTTTTTCTTCTCCTTTGAGTTAGTAATGTGGAGTTTTCTATATTTAGGGTATAAAATTAGGTCGCACATTGGGTTCTGTTAGGCCCCCCTTTTCTTTTTTTTTCTTTTCTTTTCCTTTTCCTTTCCTTTCTTCTTTTCTTACTTCTATATCCTACGGTTTCTCATATATATTCCCACATGGGATCTCTTTAACTATGACCTAATATATAAAATCTAGAGGATAGATTATAAATGATAGGGAGAGAGTGAGGTACTATCTTGGATCTTGGTATGCATCGGATCAAAGTCTAGTAGTCGTAGAGCATGGAACTGGGAAAGGATTCACCAGATTACACCCAAAGGTTTTCTATTTTTATTTTTTGATATAAATCATTCTAGTTCAATCATTTTAATGTTTTGAATCCCTATTGTTCTTTTTTATGACCCCTAGTGGGTCGATCAATATATTTTGAAGATAAAATAGAGGTTTTGGGATGATTTTTGGGGTTTTCCATTTGGGAAGACCTATCTACACAGTGTTTGGTCTAGGAACAACATGTTGTGTGATATTCTTATTTGAGGAAGATGAAATCTCAAAAGTATATTTCATGTATGGTCCCTACACGATGTGTAATGGGTCTTGGTTATATAGCTTAGTAACCTTCCAGGCTTATAATGTAAGGAGAACATGCCGTGTAATGTACACAACCAAACCCCATGTGGGCCACATGTCATGTAGATGTACACGGCCATGTGATATACCAGGCCAGACCATGTGATGTACATAAGATTGAACCCCATGTAGGTTACACACTGTGTACAAGTCCAACACATCATGTACTTGGGTTCTTACATGCCAATTCTGACTAGAGTACACACCCATGTGGGGACTTGAGGGTATACGTCATGTACCAGGGTACAAACACCATGTACTCCTCTATTACTACCCTTTAAGGTTTTTTCATGTCCTTTTTACTAGGTGTCATAATTGGACCCATGAGTTTCCCATTATGAGTATATTTTCACATATATCATGATAGTGAATCCCTTGTGGTGTTTTAAGGAATCCTATGTGTTTTTATGATTTTTCTAAATAGAGAGGTTCTTCCCCTAAAAAATAAAATCTTGTTATCTTATAAGAGTGATACTTTGGTTTTATATGATCCATGATCTATCTCTCTAGACCTTTGTTTCATAGCTCTTCCTTTGAAGACATCTCCCTTATGAGATTTTCCCTTATAGACCAGGAGGATATGATGATATTTGATTCTGAGGATCCACTATAGGATTCCATTTCTTATGTTTCTCCCTAGAGGATCCCATGTAGGATGCCTATATCTTCTTACCATTACTAAGGGTACCTTATGAGATGCCTTTTCTTCTATTATGACCTTGGGAGTCCCTTGTAGGATCCCTTTACTGGTATATCATTTAAAGGATCCTATGTAGGATGCCTCTGCCTTCATACTCAATTGTCAAGGGTCCTCTGTAGGATGCCATTTCATATGTACCATTCTAAGGATCCCATGTAGGATTCTTATTTTTCCTTACCGTTAGAGGATCCCATGTAGTATTACGCAGTTTATATTTTTATATAAGGATCTCAAGTAGGATTACTTCACTTATATATATACCTTGATGATCCTAGGTAGTATTCCTTTTAATGTTGACTTGAGGTACCTAGTAGGTGCCTTGATTGTTGACCAACCCTGTGCTATTATGTCAAGTTTGGGTATATATCGTAGTAGGTGTCACCTTAGAACCACTACCAAACTTGTAATCCCATGGGGATTTAGAAGTAGTGTTGTGTTTAGGCATTTGGACACCCTCACTCCTTTTTTTATTCTTTTACATGTTTATTACGAATGTACTAATGATTACCATGGTTGATTCCTAGTTGGTGGTTATTGAGCCTAATGCGATGAATCATTCTTTATCTTTGGGATTCCCATTCATGCTTTCCTGGGATCCATATTTTGAGCCATGTTATTATTATATGTATTTGTGTACATAGAGGTACAACCAAGGATCTGGATACAGATCCTGTATATTTTTCATTAAAATGTTTTTGGAATATCTAGAGGTGATTCTTGGGATCTGGTTGTTGAGCCTATAGTAATGATATACAATCATGGTTTCCCAAGTAATGGTACTTGTGGGTGATTATGTTATCCCAATTTCTAAGGATGTTTCATCTCTATTTGAGTTGTTATATGATGAGGATGATTATTCTCTCCTCGGATCATGGTTTAAATAAGGATGATTACACTCTCCTCAAACCAAGGGTTGTTCGTTTAGGATTACGCTATCCTTGACTTGTGGTCTATAAAGGATGATTATAATCTCCTCAACTTGTGGCTTATGGAGGATTACTACGCTCTCCTCAATTTCTCATATGATGAAGATTTTTATACATTCTCTCTAGGATTAGGCTTATGAACCCTTTTCATTATTAGGGTGTTCATCATGGCATCTAACACCTATTATTGTGGTTTGGAATGAGGTCCATATGTGGATCTTAAGGGGTGGTCAAGGAATATCACCATTGAATTCTCCTTATAGATCACCTAAGGGTCATACCATTAAGTTTCAAACGAATAGCAATGTCATGACCCCCTACACACTGGGACCTATGGCTCAATAATTGGACTATATTTGCATGACATGAGTGGCATGGTATCCATCTTATTGGCCATGTTACAGGATATCCAGATGTACATCCCTAGAATTTTTATTTATAGTTCTTGGAGGCAAGTATGGGTGAATATAGGGTTAGGATGAGTATCCCCCTATAGTGACATAGCAGGATCAAAGAAATTTCTGATGTTGGCCAAAGGAGGTATATTTGAATTGGGATTATAGACCCATAGATCTACTCAATGATACATGGTTTGAGTGAAACGATGTCCATCTCAATTTCCTTGCATAAGATGTTTAGGACATCAATATTATAGAGTGAAGGATTGGCTATTGATGGTTTTATGTTATTTCATTCATATTACTCATGTATACTCATATTTGTTTATATATGTATAAGTATGGGACTATACATATATATACATATAAATATGGATATCCATGACCGCACTTGCCAAGTTGACTAGGATCACGGACCCAGGGTTCAACTGTGGTTTGACGTTAATTTTTTTATTTATCATTTCAATTGTGTCTCATTTAGGCTGAGTATATTTCATGATCATGCACTTATAGAATCAAGTTTTTAGGTTAATTTTTGGGGTTTCCTACTGATATTATTATACACCCCTGTACATGCATCTTGGTGTATGTGTATATCTTATGTTTACTTTTCAGGTTGAGCACGGATGCATGGTGGATAGGGTTGAGGCCCAGAGTTGCAAGATCGAGCATAGCTGCTTTCTTGGTTTCTTCAAATCAGGTTAGTATAGTTAGATAGTGTCCGAAGACAATTTATTTGGTTTGGATCAAATCTAGTAGTTGATCCCTATAATTTTATTTCAATTTCATTTATAATCTGGAATTTGTATGGTCATCCCAGTGGTTGACTAGTGTTGTATGTATGACATGGTTGTTTGGGCATTTATAGCATTTTAATTTATTATTACAGTACGTTCTATTTCGGTTTACTTTTCTCTTATGAACTCTATTTATTTACTATTATGTATGATACTTAATTATTTTACACTATGTTTCTCTAATATGAGGGTATAGTCACTCTATTGTACCACCTTTAGACCCTCACTATTAGTCGACTGCCTCTGGCATATGGGGAGGCATGCTTGAGGCCTCATAACAAACCTTCTCATAGAATAGGTTTGGTGGAATCTCAGTCAAGACGTTACATTTTTCACATCATTTTATACAATTTTTTGTATTTTTGTTGTGGGAATATGCTTCAAATCATTAATTAATCTTATTTTGTTAATATGGGTGAAAATTGTAATTCATACCTAAATTGATTTAAATTTTGAATTATAGGGATTAAATATGTTGTTTGGCATAAGAATAAACCAAACTCATCAGTTGAGGAGAAAAAAGAAAATAAGGCTAAGGGAAAAAATTGACTCATGGGATAAATTTAAAAAATAAATAAATGAGGGTAGAGTTTGTTTAATTTTGGAAATGGGAGGGGCTAGTACAAAATGAATTTGGGCAGGCTGATGGAACCAAAAAAGTGTCACTTCATGTGGCATATGTAGGGGAATTAGAGAACCCAAATTCATATGGCGTTTAACTCATTCCAATAAAAAATTATTTTGATATAATATATATATATATTTATTTAATATATATATATAATATATTAAAAATATATTTATATAGAAATATTTATTTATAAACAAATATATTTATCTAATTTTAAAAAAAATCATTATATATTTATAAATATATATTATAAATATGTTCATATTATTATATATATATAGAAATATATATATATATATATAACAAAATTAAAATTTTAATTATTACCAAATTATTAATTCGGATGGGTTCAGGTAATATTTTTAAAATTTGAACCCAATCTAAACCTTATTTTGGGGTTCCCAAACCCGAAACATATTTTCAAATATTGATTTATCAATATATTTTTAAATAATTATTTATAAATTAATATTTTTATATTTATATATAAATATATTTATAAATCTATATTTATTACATTTATAAAAATATATATTTATAAAATTATAAATATATTTATATATAATTATATTCATGAATACATATTTAAATAATTATATGAAAATAAATAAATTTATAAATATATATATATATATATAATTATATAAATATATTTATTTATAATTATACTTATAAATACATTTTTGTAATTATATTTTAAAATTATTTAAATACATTTATAATTGTATAAATATATTTATAACTATATTTAATAATATATAATTATTAATATATATTTATAAATAAATGTTTATAACGATATAAATAATTATATATATTTATTATTATTTAATTATTAATGTATATTTTTATACAAATTTCAATGAAATTTATAAATATATTTTTAAATAAATTTTAAATATGGTTATATAAATATATTAATAAATAAATTTCAAATTTAATTAGGTAAACATATATATAAATATATTAATAAATATATATTTAAAATTTTGTAAACATATTTGTAATTATATAAATGTATTTGTATAATTACATAAATTCATATTATTTATAAATATATACATATAAATATTTATTTTAAATTTCAAGTTATATTAATTCTATTTTTAAATATTAATTATATTTTTACTTAAATAAGTTATAAATTATTAATTATTAAATATGATAATGATATTTTTAATTATATTATTAATTATTAATTATTAATAAAAAATAAATTTTCAATTATTACATTATCATTAATGCAGGTGGGTTCGGATAATATTTTCAAAATTTTATATATATATATATTTGTGTGTGTGTGTGTGTCTGTGTGTTTGTAACTATATTTATTTATAATTGATTTTATATTTAGAATTATAAATATATATAAACTTATATAAATACATATAAATAAAAAATATATTTAATAATTAATAATTATGAAAACATAATTTTAAATAAATATTTATAAATATATAAATATATTTATAATTATAATTATATAATTATTAAAATATATTTACAAATAAATATAAAATATTTATACATATATATTTATATATTTATATTTATATAGTTGTAAGTATATTTATATAATTGTTAATGTGTATTTATAAATATTTTTATAATTATAAATTTATAATTATAATTATAAACAAATATATTTATATAATTATAAATATAATGAAATGTTTCACCCAAGGATTTGGAGACCCAAATCCTTGGCCTGAGAATTTATTTGCAAAACGTACAAGAAAAACTATGGAGTTCCGGTACAAATATCCATAAAACATGTATCCAAAGACGAAAAAAAATTCCAATCAAGCTAGGTCAATCTAATGCCCACTCATAGGGACCAATGACCTGGAACCATTCTACGTGGTTGGGTTGTGCCATGGTGTCAGATCACTATATTTCCTGATAACCCTCTATACCCATCACTGTTCCAAAGTTCAAGTTGTTGCTAGCCTGTGCAACACATCCTGAGGTCATGTGCAAAAGTTGTTCCATATTGCGAGGCCATACCTATAACCCTACATCATTAGGTATACCATCTAATGCACTCATAGTAACTAGAATACTCCCCTTATCATCATCAACTTACACCTTATCACCATTGGATGTTCGGTATTCAATTTTAACTAATTGGAGTTGATGGAAAATTAAGTGGGTGGTTAATAGAGTATGAAAGGATTTGTATCTGGATATTTAAAAAAGGGGTGATTCATTACAAAAAAAGATTATATTTTAGATGAATTTCATAGGGTAGAGTAGGATATTTATTTGATAGAAACATTTTGGGGACAAAGATAGAGGAGAGAGAAACTATCGGCATAGAGGATTCCTTTTCTCTTCATGGTTCTTCTTTTTCTCATTTCTTCTATGAATTTCTCTCGTGAATTTTTTGATGATTTTAAAATGTGTAGTAAAATTCTAATTGGTGTAAATATAATTAAATGGATTGATTATTTTAATACTAATTACTTGAGTCAATTTTAAATGTTGTTGTTTTTCTTTATTCATATACTCTCCCTTTTTTAAATTCATTATCTTATTTTGGTTAATTAGAGAACTGATTAGTGAAGATTTATGATAATCATTCACTTTAGTGAGAAATCATTTCTTTAAACTCCAATAGATCTATGGATTAAGATGATAAACCATTATAATACATGTAGTGTGAATTCATTCTGATTTATTACCACTTTTAATTCTCTCATGAGTATTTCTTTTACACTGCATAAAATGATAATAGAAAACTAAAAGTGATAATTTAAACCAAAAAAAATTTAAGTGAAGCATATAAATTGGAAATGTTTGATACTTCATCTTCTTAATGAAAGAATAATCATGAATTCTATTTTTGTTGACAAATAATTATTTAGTGAAACTTAATAGTATAAATTATGGTTTTCCAAACAACGGTGATATGAGACTAACTACATTTTTTATATCATTTTCATTGTCATGATAAACAATATTTCAAGGAAAAAAATATTTTTCATCAATCCACAGTTATATAGACTCCTCTAACTCATCAATCATCACGTTTTAGGCCACTGTTTTCACTTGTTTTTTATGTTGATATTTTTTAAATCCTATAACTCATCCCCCATTTCATTATGAGATTCAACCCCATTCTAATACTTTATTAGTTTACTGTAGGATACAAATTATTTTTGTCACTAATGACCGCTCAAAATTTTGGTGTCATTTTCAAGGAATTAATCATTGTGTTATAGAAAATCATTCAAAAACAAGGTTGAAACTAAAAAACTATAAATACAAAAAATCAAGAAAAATGTTGAGTTTAAAAATGAAAATTTTATAACTATTATTGTGAATATTCATGAATATATTTTTTTATATCTTTGGTTTCATATGATTTTTAATGGAAAAATATAATATTTTCTTACTAGAACATAAAGATAACTATGTTTACTTCTTTTTTAGTACTAGTATTATAAAAATATATTGTTGTTTAGCTAATTTTTGTTGTTGTTTTGGGAATTTTCATACTGGAAATTTTTAGTATTTTTCTATTAGAAATAACCCTTATTTTTCTATAAAATTTCATCCCACTATTCATATATTTTCTATTGATTTAAAACATTTTAATCTAGAAACAAACATTACAGTTTTGTTAGAAGGGAATAGTGAGTGAAAAATGAAAATATTAATGATGAGGGGGATGAGAATCACAATAAACAACTTATATAACCCTATCCTTAGAATGAAAATATTGAGATATCGAGACATATGAAGTTTCAACAACCTATTATTTCAAATAATACATCTTTCATAAGATTATATCTTAGGTCTAGGAACTATTAAATGAAGTAGACCTATCTTTCAATGTTTCCATTCTATAATGGTATACCTAATGATGGAACTTTATATTTTATTGGTGACTTTTATAGTGGTGTACAACACCTACCACTTCATGGAATCATTCATGAAGAATTTAAGTTGAGGTTTTTTTCTTTTTTTCTAAAATTAAATTCAAAGGCTTGGTTTTAATGGTTTTATGACTAAATAGTTGACACTTGGGATCATGTTTTTAATGTTTTTTTATGAAATTTTATCCAAACAGGTTGACCATTGAGGTAAGGTATAAAATCACTATATTTTTCCAATATTATGGTGATTTTGTTTATGAAACATGGGATAGATTTAGGGGAACTCTTAGGTAGTTTCCAAACCATCAGTTTTCTGGTCACATCATGATGGGTAATTTCTATAATGTTCATAGTTCTTTTCACTAAACATTGTTTAACCAATATGATTATAGTGATTTTTTTAATAAGAAAAAAAATAGTCTAAACAAACCTTCAATAAAATTGAACAAAATTATCAATTTTAGTGTTTTAGGAGAAGTAAGATTCAATGAAGTGAATCTAATACTAGTTTTTATAAAGAAAAAAATGGTCAAGCTACATAAATTTACAATAATAATCAGAAAATTTCACTATGAAAGTGGTTCTTACGGTGTGGTGTGTATGGGAACACATGGGATTGTTGTCCTAAATTTGATATGGATTTGAAACATGATAAAATTGATCAATTTTCTGAATTTAAGGGTAGTAAATATGGTAACATTGACCCATTCTCAAATAATTTTAACTTTGGGTAAAAAAACCCTCTTAATATCTCTTGAAGTGACCAAGGATCAGTCAAACAATCTGTTCCCCCTAGTAATTTTAATCAACCCAAATAAAAATTTCAAAACATGGAATAATATTATAATTATCAAGGAAATTTAGAGGGTTTAATCCACAAAATTCTTATCAAAATGGACTAGAAATATTATAAACATGATGATGTAATGGAAACTCAAAAACCGACACTTTAATTCAAAATGATTAATTTTAAACTTTAGTAAAGTTAAATGGAAATAGATTGTGGTAGTAGAGAAAATAATAAATTATCAGCACCAATGAAATTAATCAAAGAGAAACTTTCATGGTTATAAAAACAATAAGTGGTTTTAAAATATAGAATAGAGCTACGCATTAACCTGATGAAGTTAAAATGGAATACATGTATGTATCTAGAATAAAAAACCCCAAAATAAAAATTCTAAAAAGGTGTAAAAAACTTTACAAATAGATACGAATGCTATTTTTTCACCTAAAAACCAAATGTGATAAACGATAATTAAATGGTTACTAGTAAAAGTGGGAAATAAAATAGTTGATTCTGAGTAAAAAGAGGGGAACCAACTTGTTTTATGTGACTTTCCACCTCTCATTCCATAGAATCAATGGATAAAACAAAAAATAAAGATGAGCTAAATTATCTCCAGTTTCTTGAGATGTTAAACACTTTCAATATGAACATTCCTCTTATTAAGGATCTGGATGAAATTCCATATTATATGAAATTTATTAAAATATTCTTAACAAATAATAATAAATTAGATACTTTTTCTACTATAAACCATAGTATTGAATGTCATGATGTTTTATTGAAGAAATTACCACTAAAATTACAATAACCCGAGAGTATAATCATACTATATATAATAGGATAAAGTTATGATAAGAAAATTTTTGACCTAAGATCCAGTGTCAACTTATTTATTCACTTCTTATCCACTCACTTGGGTCTTACGGAAGTGAAATCTACTTTAGTTTCACATTTTTAGGCTAATAGATCCATTACTTAATCTATTAAGAGGGTGGGTGGCCTATTAGTTTAAGTAAAAAACATTTATTTACCAACTAATTTTTTATTTCCTAACATTTAGTGTGATAAAAAGATTATAATCATTTATGGAAGAACTTTCTATATTTTGGAGGATCTATTATTTATGTTACAATAAGTAAATTAATTTTTATGGTTGGTGATAAACAATATAAATTTAATGAGTTTAGGAAATCTAAACTCGAGGAGATTTTTAAGATGATTGATATGGAAGAATAAGTACTTAAAGATGATATTATGAGGTATACTCATCATCCTTATGATAAAATAATTCAAGGTTTAGTTGATTATTTTTTTGGGGTCAAATTTCTTAAATATGAATACCCTAAAGAATATAAAAGGATTACAAGGCTTGGGAAAAAATTAAGAAAATCACTAATAAGAATTATGAATTTTTAAACATAAGAAAATTTGAAATGTTTAATGTGTTTCTCAGGCTATTTTTCATCACTCACAACCTCTAATTTATGAACAATCCACTTCCCTTGAATCCAATATGGAATTTTCACGTTATAATTTTCATCCAAAGAGAGTTGATCCTATGACATCGATATTCTCACCAAAATTTTAATATTTTGAGGCCTCTAAGTTTAAGAATTATTCTGAGGTAATACCAATTCCATAAGAAGTTTTAAAAAAGTTCTTCCTACTTTTAGAATGTTCCAAAAATGAGTATCTATTATGAATTTCAAAAGTATATAATATTCCTGATCCAAATGTAAAACTTAGTTCATAAGAGTTTTTATTGGTTATTATGCTTAAGGAATTCATATTATATCTTGAGGAAGTTTATTAATTAATAAATAATGGAAAAATAATAAAATTTATTCTTTTGTTACTAGTGACTTCAGGTCATGGTCAAGAAATATTTAATAGGTTGCAATAGTTTTTCCACATTATTTTGAGTGTTTTCAAGACACTAAGGAAATGAAAGGTTGTGAGGTCTATTTTGATTAATTAATAGATTTTCTTTAGATATTTTTACCTTATCTAAGTTATTTTGTGATTATTTATTCATATAAACAATGTTGGATAATATGTTATGTTTTTTTATTATGAAGAATTTCAAAAATTATGTGTTTGATGCTGGTGTTAAAGAATCTTAAGTGATCATTGTGATGTTTTTATAGAATACTAAGATGAAAACTAATAGAAATATTTTATACATATTGAATACCTAGGATATTTATTTTTTAATAAGTATATATAATTTCCCCACTATGATGAGACACATTTTATACTGTGACTGTAACACCCCAAGATTTTACAGTATATATCTTTTTAAATTTATCTTCTTCGATAGTTTACATTATATAGAAGATTGAGCTTAAACAAATGATTAAATATTATTATTTAATTGTTATTTTTATCACCTATACATTGGGATGGAGGTAATTAAAATATATTTTACACATGTTTATAAAATGAATTATTTGGTTACCAATTAATTAAAAAATTTGAACACAAAAGATGTGTTTTTTGTAAAAAGATTATTTTTATGACCACAATGTAATTTTATATTAATAAACTAAAAAAATAATTATTAGTGAAAATATTACTGAAATTTATATGTTACATATTCAAAAAAATAAACTAATAATTTTGATAAGAATAAAATAATAATAAATACAATTTTATACATAAAAGACTATATTTTTTCTAAAGACGGTTTTACAGCCTTTTAATGGACCACTTATTTTAAAAATAAATTTTGACAATAATAAATTCTATTTAACAAAATAAACTTCATTTTTAATAGTTTAATTTCAATACTAAATTAGGGTGAGATTTTGGTATTTTCTGGAAATATTTATTTTCCAATGAATAGTGAAAACCCCAGTTTTTATAAAACTGTCAATTTCATTATATTAATAGTCTATTCATGATTTAAATAGTAAACTCACCTATTAAAGTGTATATAAAATTTGGGTATCTTATGAATGAAAATATGATGTATTTATATCATGGAATAAGTAAATAATGTTTTAAAATGATAAATTAACTGATGATATTTTTGTAAAACATAAACATTTATTTACAATTTTATAATTAAAATAATGATTTAAAATAATATTTATTTTAATAAAATATAAAAATTAACTAATATTTTGTTTTATTATGTTTAAAATGTATTTTTTTATACTGTAAATAATTTTTCAAAGTGTAATAAAATCAGTTGTGATTTTAAATTTAGAATTTTTCAAAGAAATTAGGATTATAATTAAAAACTAAATTTATAATATTTAAAAAATTATATTAATAAAATGGACTCCATTTTAGAATTCTATTCTTTAAAAATGGTTAGGGTAAATTTTTTATATTTTCTAAAATAGTTTAATTTTTTGTCAGTAGTAAAATAGGGTAATTTTTTGTATTTAACATTTTAGCCAAATACATGAATTATTGAGTCATAGATGATGTATGAATAAGATAATCACCCATTGGTTCAAACTCGCATGCATTAGGTGTTGTATGTAGTTACAAGAATCATCATTATTCATAGTCTAGAGAAAAAATTATAAACATATGAATTAAATAATCAAAAAACACCCCTCTCCTCCACTATAAATACCACCCCTTCTACTCAGACCTCCAAATCCATGAAGCATAAATGTATTTGGACCATTTCATTTTAAAACCCTATAACCCATGTTTTGTTCTTTTTCATCTCACAAAAAGTGCATTTCCATGTCCCTTAAGGAGTTTCTCAAGGATGCGACACTCAATAAGTAAAACCTTTTCTCTCCCTCTTTCAATTTCTTTTATTTTAGCATCCTTCCCTTACCTCCCCTTCCCAAAGTGACGTGAGAAATATAGTATATTTTACATAATTTAATTTTATTATGTTAATGGTATATCAACCATCAATTATTTTCTCTTTCCCTTTTTTATTCTAAAAATTAAAACATCATCTATGAGGTTCCAATTTACCCCCATAGTGGATGATGATTTTTCATTTTTTCTATTTTGCCTTCAAGGCTGGTCATAAAAAAATTTATGGTTAAACCAGAATTTAATATAAGTAAAAAAAACATAATTAATGTTTTTTAACTACTATATATACATAATAATAACTGATAAGACAAAACTAATTTGTGTTGATTAAAAAAGTCCAAAATAATCTAATTGGTTATCATTAATGCTTTTTCTAATGAATCATCCTCATATCTGGAAATAAAATTATATATAATACAATTAAATATATTTTATGTTTTTTTATAAAATATAATTTTAATTCTGGAAAACTATTCTCATTTTTCATGATCTTCCGTACATGTAAACAAGTGAACTGATCATGAAAACCAATTAAACGAGCACTGTAGAATGATGAAATTCAATCTTATAACTAATAAAAAAGAAAAAAATGAACTTAATAAAATTATTACTAATAAAATAAATATTTTATAGGCATGGGATTAAATTAATAATGAATCTAGTGTCCTTATCCAAGCTCTTAAGTACATGTTCATAACACTTTCGGATATAAGGTAAGGGTATTCTCATCTCACTTTCATTTCTGTGAGATATACTTTATTCCCCACTATTTCTTTTGTTTGGTGTATGTATAATAATTTTTCATGTGTCGTATCACGAATTTATTTATATTAATGGTATTTAATGTGTCATTTTATGTTCATTAATTTTATGGGGCATACGATTTGACTATTCCAAAGTGTTAAGAGATCTTCCAGAAACCTACTTTTTTCATTCATGTTACTCTTTATCTCTCTTTACCCTAATGTAATTATTAATTTTTCTTTTTTAATCCTCCTATATTCTATATTTATGATCTATACATATATACCTAGATCAATACTTATATCATTTATCAGGAAATATAAATAAATGTCCTAACTTCTTACAAATTTTTTAGTAAACTCTATAATCTATTTTAATCCATAAATATATTTTCTAAAATATCTATTTTTATCATGAAAAAATAACTTAGATCATTTCTAGTTTAATGAAAACAGGTATTCCTTTTTCTCATCAAAGACACTTATATTTTACCCTAAATCATACTAAAGTGGAAAATTTATAAAGTTTCGTAAAAACTCTTTTTACATGTTGGACATAATTTATGTAACACCATAAGCTTCCATAGTATGTTCCCCTTTGAATAATGCAATAACCTGCGTTGTACACAACATAGAGTTTTAACGCACCACAACCAATCAAACTAGTTATTATGAATATAAATACCCACTTTTTGAAATTTTATAAATTTTATTTTTCAAAATGGACTTTATTTTTGGATTCAGAATATCAAAATTGGCTTAGGGTAAATTTTATGTATTTTTCTAAAAACATTCAATTTTGATGAATAGTGAAAAACACTACGTTATTGTTTAAAAACAAATTTTTATTTAAATAATTAGTCATTTTATTTAAATTTATACTAGTAAAAAATAGATACATAATTCCTATATATGTTAAATCAAATTAATTGGAGTAATTTTATAATAATATTAGACATAAAATTTTATTGAACTTTTTACCGTCTTTTACCCACCTTTAAGGAGCATTTGCAAATTTGTATAAAACTTAATTTTACTGCTTTTGTGAGTTGAAATTCAAAAATTAGAGAGGCATGGTTGAAATTAGTAAATAAAATTTTGTTTAATAAGATGAAAATAATTTTTTATGAATAGTAACTTTTGACTTCTATTTACCACAATTAAAAGTGAATCGGGTAATTAAAGGTAAAAATGATATTATAATTACCCTAACACATGCCTTAATTCTCTTGGATAATTTTATTTCGTCCAAAATCAATCTTAGTAATAAAATATGATGCTTTTGGTTCACTTTAATTTGATTAGGTCATTTATTATTATTTTATTTAAAGAAAATTTAACTGTTAAATTCAAATTTTCATAACTAAAACATTTTTAATATAAGGTTATACATAATATTAATTCTAATATAAATATTAATTATAATGATAAATATATTTACTATATAATGGTATTTTATTTATAATTTTTATACATTAAATAATTAAATTTATTTATTACACAATGATGATGCATTAATTACCTTATTAGTGAATGATTAAAATAATTGATATTATAAATATCTAAATAAATGTAAATTGAGACTTATAATGAATTATACTAATTTTATAGGTTAATATGACATTTTAGGGTTGATTAAATATATTTTTTTTTTTGAATTAATAATGTTGTTATGACTTTCACAAAAACAAAATACCAAATAGTGTCAGAATTGACATAAATGAGTTTTTAAAACCAATATTATATTATTAATTGATATAATATTCATAAAAATATAAGGTTCCACCAAAGGACTTATATAAGGTTATCTATATTAATAATTAACCTCTTGGGGTTATCTGGGATTTATAGTATGTTTATTAACCATATAATATAACAATACAAGAATACATGGTAAAAGATAAACTATTTAACTAAGAGTTAAATCTAAAATATAAGGTTAATATGGTCACCTAAACCTGTTTAAAACCTATTGGTTGAGTGGTTTTAGACCCATCCCCACCATAGTCTCTAATTAAATCATTTTAGATCCATTATAAACTGAATATTATTGTATAATAAAATAATATTTCAAGCTTTTCCTAAAGTGACCCTCACCTCTCTTATAAAAGGGTACATCCCCTTATCTCAAAATCACACCTACAAAGACATTTGGCTTGGCCAAATCCTAATAAAATATCCTCCCAACTACCTTACCTTCTACCTAGAGGCCATACATTTATCATAACACCAATATAATGAGCTCTTTTGATCAAATAAAAAGGAATCATCTGAAGAAGAGGTAATAATTTCATCACCTCATTCAAAGTTATCTTCTTCTTCAACATCCTCTTTATTTTTTTCCATACCAAAATAATAACTCCATTAACATATAAATACATTTATATTATTATAAATATTTTACAACCAAATTCATTATTCTATCCATCATATGAATGAAAACTCACCATACGTGCCTACCTACGGCTTGTCGTCTCCACGTCGTTGTGTTGTTTGTTATTCAAACACTTAATTATTTGAATGGGAATAATAATGACTATAACTAATGTAAATAATAAATATAACATATTAATGATTCTTTATATATGATATAACACCCAATTACATACGATTTCATCATCAATATAATGGTATTATCGCTCATGCATACGTACGGATTACCGTCTCCACAAACGCGATGAGATTCATTCCCCATCATAACTATTCAAGAATAATTTTCATTTTATTATTAAAAATAATGTTTCAGAACATAATATAATTCTATTTATGAATCAAATAAACTCTATATATAGTAAACATGGCTTACATAACCAAGAATATATAGGAAAATGAATTAGTTAACACCTAAAATATTGATAGTACTGAAATATTATTAACAAAGCAATATTAGAATATCATAAATGATATAATATTTATTTATGTGGTTCTTGTATAATTTAATAACAATTATTTAACTATTATACATATGGTTAATGTACCCTTGATCAAGTAAAATACAATTTAAGGGTTAATTCTACAATCTTTTTATTACCCGAGGTTGTTTATACGTGAGTATCTACTGGGACCTCTTTATCATCCACATCTGTGTTTCTTAAAAACATATTTCAAAACATTTTTATTATTTCCTAGACTATGGTTTAAATTCATTTATACCCTCATTTTACATTTTATAAAAAAATTTGAAAGGAATCTTTCCATAATTTACCAAACAAGGTACTTTGTGACCTTTTTGAAAAATTAAGGTAAGAATGTTTTTTTAACATATACGGCGGATGTGGATATTTTATTCCATTATAACACCTTCAAAGATTCCCTTAAAATATTATAATAATATTTTAAAAACAAATTTTTTCTGTTTTAATTTGATGAATTTTAAATTATTTCAAAATAGAAAGAGATATTCCTCTCAAATAGTTTTGATTTCATCTATGTCAACATCCTTTGATGGATTTTACACTTGTTTGAAGTTGATTTATTATGATAACATCTTCCATATAGTGTTGAAGGTTTTGTGATATGTTTGACTCTAAATGAGTTATTTTTATACCATTAATGGTTTATGGTTAAAGTATTAACATTTCATATTCTAGTTTTAATATGAATGTTTATTTTATGTTTCAACCTTTTCATATGAGGAATGCATTGGACTTAGTAAGTGATGGGTGGAGCCCGCTATAGCTCATCGATGTATCAATAGGTCTCATGAGACAAACTAGTGTCTTGGAACAAGGCCTTGACAAAATATTATTTGTAGTATTGGAATGAGGCCTAGACTTTGTGGTTATGATGTTAGACATTATGCATTCTATCCTTATGAAATTGGCTATAGATATTACATGTGATTATTCGACTAGTAGAATATACATTTGAATATATAAATGGCATTATTTGATTTATCATTTCCATATTATGTAGAATATTAAGTTTAAAAGGCTTGTGTTTTAGTCTTATATATTTCCTTAAATGTTTATACTTATTTATGAAAGTTTCTTCTATATTGTTATCCTTACTGAGCATTTGAGCTCACCCCTTTCTATGTTTTATGTTTTTCAGGATGCAAAAAAGTATATTATGACTAACCTGTAGGGATAGTCTAAGGGATATGAATGTGGTCAATAGAGACAATGTTGTTGTTTTTTTCATTTTATAATGTAATGTAAAACTTATGAATGTATCTAGTATTTCCCAGGCTAATAAACTGATTGGTCTTATGGGATTTAATCCCATGTTATCATGCCATTGTTATGTAATAATGCACCGACACTGTGTAACTAGGGTCTGGGCATTAAGATTTATTCCTAAAATTTTTTTGTTCTCCCTATTATTTTCAAATATATTAATGACTACCATCTTATTTTCTGTTAAATACAAACAATTTTCCAAAATAACTCTACTTTAAAAAGTAAATGTGTATTTATCTCAAGAATTTGTTAATGATTTTATAATAGTATTTTTCATCTATGATTATGATTCAAATATTTCAAATTGGTATGGGACAATTTTAAATAAATATATATTTCTAAATAGATTATTCTACATATGATGTATGAATTGGACTTAGTAACTAACACGTAGGGCCTGTTATATCCCTTTGATGCATCGGTAGGTCTAATGAGATAAACCAGACCAAGTTTTTACCCATTTGGTATGGTATCTTGGACTAAGCATTGATGGTATGTTTATAATGTCTGGAATTATGAATTCTATCATTATGATTTTAGTAATTTATCATCCATGTGATTATTCAACAAGTATAATATCCATGGTTAAGATTAATTTACATGTGACTATTTATATGGAATTATTTATTTATATTTTATTCCTACCACATTATACTAAAGATTGTGTTTAATGGAATATGTTTTATTTATTAACATTTCCTTATTTTTATTTTTATGATATCTTCTACTAAATTTATTACCCTTACTGAGCAACTGGGCTCAACACTAATATTATATTTTTTCCCCTTGATGTGAAGATGTATATTATGAATGACTTGTAGGGATAATCTAGGAGTTTATGGGTGATTCAAAATGGAGTTAGATGTTGTTTTTTATTTCAATTTATAATGTAAAAATAATGTTTGTATCATGTTTTCCAAATATACTAAACTATTCACTCCTTTAGGATATAATCTCTAGTTCTTAGTACAAATGTAATTATGTACAGTGTTGGATATGAGCTATTGGTGTTAGGGTCTTTACAGTTCGTATCAGGGAAAGTTAACTAGAAAATTTGGAAACAAGATTTAGAAACCATAGAGTATGGAATATATCCTTAAGATAGACTTTGAGGATAAGAATAGAATAACATCCTAGACTTTTGGAGGATATGATTAGGATAATTCACATTTTATTTAAAAACCATTATGAAGGTTTTAAATGTAAATATATCCCAAAAACCCATATTTATGACTATGACATTAGATATGCATAAATTTTCATTTTATGTTAAGGGTTTTTCTAGTTCTAAATTATGAATTATAATTCATAACCTAATTTATTGTATTCTATTGTATAGAAATAGTTCCTCGTAGTAGGAATGTGAATGACACCGACTCAAGTGATCTAAAGAGTAATAATGATAAGTTATTTTATGAGATAAATGCAAAATTTATAAGGGAATTAGTCTCCCAAATATTCTCATAATATGAGGAAATAATCTCATATTCTAGAAATAATGATATAGAATTATCCAAGTCTAATGGATTTAAAGAGAAGGAAGTGGATAGAAGGGCATCTGTGAAAAAATATAGATAAATAGAAGAAGGGAAAGAAGTATTTTCCCATATGAGATAATTATAGAAGTAAACACCTTGGTATATTATTAAGTGGAAAAATATTTTTCTTTATGTGTGAAGAAAAAATCCACTATGCTCATAATTGAAAGAGAATGAAATAATTTTCCAATATTTAAAAGCTTTAAATTTAAGTATATGAGGAATTACAAAACTTAATTCCTCAAGAATAAAGGGAATATAGATCAGAAGAAGAAAAGGAATAATGTTCAAGATTATGAAACTACCTTAGATAAATAATAATGATTAATATGCTTGTGTTTGTATTCATGAATTTTGTTATTTGAGTTTTATATCAATAATTATCTATTTATAAAATACATGATATAAATAATGATTGTACAGTAGTACTTATTCATTAATGAATTAGAATAGTGATATGAATAGCACCAGTAATCAAGAGATGTTATTCTATTATAGGCCTATATTTTTCAAAAAAAAAACTTGATCTGGTAAATATAACCCTTCTTATGTGTTTGATGATTGAGATAATAATAAATATATTTTTTGGAAAGAATTTGTGACCATGAATGTGGTTAGTGATCTGATCGTTTATTTTTGGATGGAATTATTAGCTGTTTGGATTTAAGGAAACTTAAGATTTTACTCTTAAAAGCATGAATGTTTTCAAAAATATTTAAAGAATATTAACATATTAATATATTTAGTATGTGACAGTAAGATACATACTATTTGGGAAATCTTATATAATGTTGATTTGGGAAATTTAGTGACCTTCCTTTTATATTATTGGTCTTTGAATTTAGAAATACATATTTTGGATGAGTATTAAGTTTAAATACATATGGAATAGATTAAGGATATTATTGATTAAGTTTAATGTATGATTTATCATATTGGATAACATGTTCTAAACATCTTGGTTCCAAGAAAATTTTAAAGGATAATGGAATGACTTGTGGATCTTATGATTCATAAAAGTGATTTAGAAATTAAATGTTGTCTTCAATATCCAAATTTTGGATTAAGAAATAAAGTGGGTATAGATTCAATAACAACCAAAGGATAATATTATGACATTGAAAGTAATCAATTTTATTTTATAAATTGATTCTCTAGATAGTAAAAGAAACACTTAATTCTAAGAAAATAATTTTGGAATAAAAAAGGCATTTGATTAATTTTCTTTCTTATAAATCAATTGTATTTTAACTAATCACAAATTTACAATTATATAATGGTAAACTTTCTAATGGCCATGTTTTTTATCATGCTCCATCTGAACAAGATAGTTATATTTCTATTCCATGTCCATATTTTCATGAAAGATCTCCTATTTATAAATCTTAGTTTTGTAGTGAACTTAAAATTTCTCTTTAACAATTTTTAAGAGGATGTTTTATAAACCCTTTTCAAGATGTGGTATTTCCACAAAGAAAATATCAAGTTTCAACCATTTTTTGAAGTTAAACATTAAATTATGAGGATTCAATTTATTGAAGGACGAGATAATGTAACACCCTAATATTTTATAGAATGTCTCTTTTAAAATTTATCTTCTTCTATAGTTTTCATTACACAAAACACTGTGCTTATTAAAATGATTAAATGTTATTATTTAATCATGAAAGTTATCACCAAGCCATTGGAATGGTCAGAATAAAAAATATTATATAACTAATGAAAATATAGTTTGCATTTATTTTTAAAATGAATTATTTTGTTTCCGATCAATTTGAAATGTAAATAAAAATCAATTGAACTAAAAATATGCTTTTATAAAAAAATTATTTCTATGACCATAGTGGCATTTTTTAATAAAAAATTATATTAATCATTATTACTAAAATATATTAATTAAATTTATATGTTACATATTCAATCAAATTTTGTTTTCAACAATTAAATTTTATAGGATTAATAAAATAATAAATCCAATTTCAAGCATAAAATGCTTTATTTTTTATAAATATAGTTTTACCAACTTTTAATGGCGCATTTGTTTTAAAAAAAATTTCACACTTTTATAAATTCTATTAAAAAAATAAACTTTATTTTTAAAATAGTAATGTAAAAATTATATTACGGTGAAATTTTGGTTTCTTCTGAAAATATTTATTATCCCGTGAATAGTGAAAAAACCCCTGATTTTTATAAAACATTCAATTTAATTATATTAATAATTTTTTTATGATTTAAATATTAACCTCACCTATTAATGTGTAAATAAAAATTTGGTATATTATAAATGAAAATATGATATATTTATATCATGGAATAAGTAAATAAATGTATTAAAAATGATAAATTAAGTGTTAATATTTTTGTGAAACATAACTATTTATTTACAATATTATATTTAAAATAATGATTTAAAAGAATATTTGTTTTCATAAAATAAAGTCAAAAATTAAATTTTTTTGTTATAATTATAATATAATTTTATGAGGCCTTAATTAATTTTTCAATGTTACATAAAATTAGTTAAAATTTTAAAATCTTTATTTTGGAAATGAATAATGATTTTAATTAAAAATTAAATTTTTCTTATATTGAAAATTATTTTCATAAAATAGAGTCCATTTTTTAATTATATATTTATAAAAACTGTTAGGTTCAATTTTTGGGATTTTTCTAAAATAATTGAATTTTTGTGAAAAATGAAATACGGTAATTTTTTGTATTTAACATTTTAGCAAAATACAGGAATTATTGAATCACGGATGATGTATGGATGTGTTAATCACCCATATTTTCACAATAATATGCATCAATTACTTTATTTAGGCAAAATATCCTTCACTATTCATAGTTATGAGCCAAAATAATGAACAAATGAATTAAATAATCAAAAAACACCCCTCTCCTCCACTAAAAATATCACCCCTTCTCCTCACACAGTCAAATACTTTAATCTTGATTATATTCTTCCCATTTACTCTCTTAAACATATCCCATGCGTTTTTTTCTTACTGGTCACACCAAAAGACCATTTTCAAGTCCCTTAAGGAGGTTCTCAAGGAGGCGACTCTCAAGAGGTAAAACCTTCTCTCTCCCTCTTTCAATTTCTTGTCTTTTCTTATCCTCCACTCACATATGCTGTCTAAGGTGACATGATAACTATATTATACTTTACATACTATAATTTTTTTATTTTAATGGTATATTAATCATAAATTCTCTTCTCTTCCCATTTTTTCTAAAAATGAAAACATCATATATGAGGTGTCGATTTACCACCTTTATGGATGATGAGCTTTTGTTTTTAAATTATTCCTTGAAGGATATTCATAAATCCATTTTTATGGTTAAAAAATACTTTAATATTTTTAATAAAACATATTTAATGTTTTTGAGCCAATATATATATATTAATAATTAATAAGATAAAACTAGTTTGTGATTATCAAAAAAAATCCAAAATAATCTAAATGGTTATAATTAATGATTTATATAATTAATCATCCTCATATCAGGAAATAAAATTTTATATAATACCATTAAATACCCTTTATGTTCATTAATAAGATATTATTTCTATTCTGGATAATTATTCTCACATTATATGATCTTTCATACATGTAAATAGGTGAACTGGTCATGAAAACCAAGGAAACTATCACTCTTAAATAATGAAATTTAATATTATAAATCATCAAGAGTCCACAAATAAACTTAATGAAATAATCATAAATCAAATAAATGTTTTATTTTTATTTAATTAAATTATTAATGAATCTAATTTCATCATCCATGTTGTTAAGTACAAGTGCAGAACACTTTCGTACATAAGGTAATGGTTTTCTCATCTCACTTTCATTTCTATGAGATATGCCTTATTCCCCAGTATTTCTTGTGTGTGTTGTATGTATAATTACCTTTAATGTATAAAAAAATTAATTTAATTATCTTTTTGGTATTCAATGTTTAATTTTATGTTCATTAATTTTATGGGACATATGATTTGACTGTTGCAAAGTGGTAAGGGGTTCTTCTCAAACCTCCATTTTTCATTTAGGTTACACATTCTCTCTCTTTACCCCAATGTATATCTTAATTTTTCTTATTTACCCATCCTATATTTTTCAATATTTTCTATACATATGTACCTATCTAATAATTCTTTATTTTGTGAGGAAATACATGTTTTATAAGGTTTCATTTTTAATTTCTCTTGATAAGCAATCCTGATTAAAGGAAACTTCTCAGTTTCTTACCCATTATCAATTACATTCCATTATATGTTTTAATTCAACAATATTTTTTGAAAAAAAATTAATTTTATCATGAAAAACTACCTTATTTCATTTTTAGTTTTATGTAAACAATTATTCATTTTCCTCTTTAACTACTCTTTTTATATTTTTCCTTAAACGACACTAAAGCTTCGCATTTCTAAAGTTTCTTTAAAACCCATTTAATACGATGGGCCTAATTTATACCTCAAATTTATTTTTTGTCCCTTTTTTATTATGGTATATTCATGTTTAAAATATTATTTTATGAAAAAATCAAATTATTTTCTTAAATTACTATTTTTTAAAATTTAAAAGGGTATTTAACTCAAGAATTTATCAATGATTTTATTAGATTATTTTTCATCTATGATTATGATTCAAATATTTCAAAGTGGAATGGGACACTTTGATTTAAATATATATTTTTAAATTAATTATTCATCATTTGAGGAATGAATTTTACTTATTAAGTGATGGTTAGGACCATTTTAACCCAATGATGCATCAATAGGTCTCATGAGACAAATTAGACCGTATTTTACCCATTTATGTATGGTGTCTTGGTCGAAGACATAAGTTTATGTTTATGATATATTGAATTACTAATTACCTCATTATAAATTTTTTAGTTTATAATCCATTTTATTATTAGACTAATAGAATATACATGGTTATGTTTCATTCTCATGTGATTATTTATATGTAATTATTTATTCAGCTTTTATTCCTACCATATAATACTCAATATTATTTTTAATGGAATATTTTTTAGTTATTATCCTTTTTTTATTGTTTATTTTTATCATTGGTTTTGTTGTATTTCATACCCTTATTAGCATAGATCTCACCCCTTTTTATTTTTTATTTTTTCTTTATGATGAGAAGATGTATATTATGAATGACTTTTAAGGATAATCTAGGAGTTTATGGGTGTTTCCAAATGGAGTTTATATGTTGTTTTTACTTTCATTTTTTAATGTAAAACAAATTTCTGTATCTGGTTTCCAAAATATACTAAACAATACATTCATTTGGGATGATATCTCTTGTTCTCAGTACCAATGTAATTAAGTAAGGCACCAGATCTGGGCTACTAGGGTCGTGATATTTACAATGAAAGTAGACCTTAAAGCTTTGTTCTATGGATGGATGACATCGTCTCACGAGACACAAATGATATTGGTATCATTTTTGGGAGGACTATATGACATTAATACACTATCCTTTGGTGTTTTCCCTTGATAATATTCAAGAAAGGATGTTATGAGAATGGATCCGCTCATAGGAATTCCACATGATTCATGTGTCATTAGATATTCCTATTTTTCATCTATGTAATGACCTTTTGACTCTAATATTATTATTAATGTTAGTCATGACTCATGTACATAGATTTATTTCATAAACTATGATGATTATCATTCATGATGAAGTTGGATACATCGGGTTCATCACAATAATCATTTCATTATTGAATAATGTGAGATAAGATTTGTCCCTTCCTCTAGAAGTGAATATCCATGGCCCATTAATGGAGTTCCAAAAACTAGATAAGTCCATGGCTATGATATTACATATTCACAGGTTTATTTCTAGAAAGTAAAATAAATAGAGTGAATAATATAGGTTAATGAAACAAGCTATAAAATCTACTTGATGTGAGATATCATGAAAAAGGGATTATATTACAATGTAAGTGTTCATTAGAGGTTGAATGTCGTTACATCATTAACTCATTTATCTATGGGTTCCTTGACATGTTGTTAGATGTTAAACTTTGAATTTAGTTATTTTAGCCATTGAGAAAGGGTCCTATATGTTTTCATACTAAGTGTATCTAAGAACCTCGGTTAAATTCTATATCACTTTAATAAGTATAATAAAATATTATTCCTATATCTGAGGAATGTGATTTAATTGGGTTTATTTTTTTATCACAAGTATTTATTTATCAATGTATAACTTAGTGAAATATATTTATTAAAATAAATGGTCATTATACTTTCTCTAGTAAATAATGATGAGGATGATATTATTTTGTATAAATATTAATTTCTTTGGGAAAAATATTTATTTATTCAATAGGTTATGTTAATTTTAAGAAAATAATAGTATTATTATTATTATTTATACATAGGGTACAATATATACTAATATATGATCGAAGGGTCGTTGTGTAAATAAAATTTTAACCTTGTCTCTAAAAATAACTAACTATATAATTCTCTAAATATGAATTTATATTTAAAAACATATTGCATACAACATTTGGATCTCTAGAGAATTATCTCATCCCAAAGATATTCTTAAGAACACTCCATGTTCTGTGAGCATTGGAAATCCTCCTCCTCCCTCTCCAGCTATGAGAGAACAAAGACAGTCATACATGACTCAATGGGATTCTAAGGTGCAATCAACAATGAATGATGTAAGGCTTAGGGACTTCTGAACTAGTATTTATTGAACCCTATATTGGCTTTTAGAGTTTCTTTGTACACATTTGGATCACTGATATAGGGAATATTCCATTGATTCCTCAATCGTAATGCGAGTTTTGACAATAAGGTTCAACCATATTTGACAATGAAGAAAGAATTGAAAGATGTGGAAATTATTGACCTATCTAAATTAATTATAAATTCCATGTGAGATCCAATCTTTGTGGATTATGGGAATTCATTTCTCTCTAGTTATGAGGAAAAATTTGAAAATTAGATGGAAATATTTTTCTAGGAATTTCCTGACATGCTTTCAATATGACTTAGAACCTTAAAGTTGTATCATGGGGTGTCACATACATAATTTAAATTATTTATTTCAATAGATCATTTAATTAATTTTTTTTAGATTCATTTATGTTTTATTAATTCTTCAGTCTGAATATAGTTTATTATGATCATTCACCTCCAAGAATCCAAGAACAGGTTAAAGATAAATGAATAATGAGTCAATGGAATATAATATTAGGTTACATATTTTTAGATGATTGACATTGATAAAGCATCATGTAATCAAGTTCACGAAATCTGGATGTGTTTTCAGGCACACGGCCTGCCACACAGATCCAACACATAGTGTATTTGTAATAGTTTTTGTGTTTTCTAACCAAAATGGTATGAGTATTATTGGATTACATGGTATGTATCCAGTGTGTGCACCATGAAATTTACAATTTTTTATCGTGTAAATCACATAATTTACATGTTCAAAGACATACCATGTGTTTAGTACACAACGTATGGGTCCGACGTCCAAGAAACATAGTAACTAATGAACATGATGATGTGGTCATGTAATTAAAACATACATGGTGTATTTAATAATTATGATTTGTTTTTTATGTAATTAATACACATGTTTTGTATTTAATTTAAATGATGTGGTTGTTATTTAATTAATTCACATGTGTTGTATTGCATGTGGTGTGTAATTAATTCACATGCGATGTAAAAATTTATTAACAAGAAGTATACTTATTTCACACTGATTTTTCTTAATTAATTCTCATATTTTGTAATTAATTTATATATTTTATAATTAATTAAAATGTGATGTATTTAATTTATACACATTGTAATTAATTAATTGTCACATTTTGTAATTAATTTACATGCAGTGTAATTAATTATTTTATGTCAAAATATAATTAATTGAAACATTAAACAAATATAATTTTTTTGGGGATATGGTTTTAAAATCCTAAATGCCCAACTAATTTCATGTTAAATTAATAGAAGAATTTTTTGTTTTCTCTAAGTACACAAAATGTACTTATTAAAAGAAAATGGGCTTCCATGATAATTAAGATGTACTTTAAGATAATTAATTAATTAATTAATTAATTAATTAAATTTATCATACATTATATTAATAAAATATTGAATTTAAATAAATATTAGATAGTGTGAAAATGTACCTTCATTACATGTGTGAATGATCATGAGCTTAGAATGACCTGTGTAGGGATAGTTTCTTTTTATTTATTTTAATTTCATGGTTTTCTAATTATTTATTATTAAATTAAAATTATGTCATGTGCTTCATCCCCTCCTCTATTATTTAAGGGTCTGTGTTCCCATGGTTTTTTTTATGTAAATATCCCAACCCATCATTGTGTTCCCCTCACCTACATGTGAGTAATAAAACATGTGATGGATGGATCTTTCAGAGGGTTGGAGGTGGTTCAAGGTTGACACAAGGTGTAACTATACCAAGAGATACATAAGTGCATAGGTGGAATATTGTAACTTAATCCATGGCTGGTTCAAGGAGATTTTCCCTTAGGGTCAGAGATGGTTTATCATCTGCTAGATAAACCAAATATTAGATTAAGTTTATGATCATACGTCTTTATTTATTTATTTCTATAAGATTCATGGTAAATTATTTATTTTGAATTTATTCAAATATCCTAATATTTTAAAAAAATACTATGTTTGATAGCATGAAAATTACCCAACACCGGGCTTAAACAAACCACAAAATATTATTATTTAAATATGATAATTATAATATATCCATTGAATTAGCGAGTAAAAAAATGATTAATAAATTAGAAATATATATTGTTACTGATTATTACTAATGTATTGATTAATTTTTAGTAAATAGTCGCTTAATTTTTAGTAAAGTTATTTTATTCTTCAAAAATATGTTTTCTTCAAAAATGATTTTAATTACTTTTTTTGAGTGAATATTATAATTATTTTATGGAAATTTTAGAAATCTTATTTTATAAAAAATGTTTCATTTTTGAAGTCATAATCTCAAAATTTTCTTATGATGAATTTTTTATAATTTTCTTAAATTATGGATTTTCAGAGAATAGTGAAAAATAATGATTTTTAATAAAAATTGTATTTTGTTTTAACGTATTTGATAATTAAAATTATATTTTTGATTTGTTTAAAAATTTTATTAGTGATTTTTTATAAACAAATACAATTATAGTATTTTTAATGAATTTTAAAAAATGAATTTAATATAAAAACATTTTTGTATTTAAAAATAAATTTTTCTAATAATTTTTTTTCATTGGTTTTTTTTAATTTAATTTTTGATTAAATTATTCTATTAGTATGTTTTAAATATTGAAAAATAGATTCCATATTTTCAATCAAGTGGTCTAAATTTGGTAAATTGGTTCCTTTTTTGAGTATGAATTGTTACCTTATGAATTTTTCTACCACGATAAAGGGTAAATCAATTTTTTAGAGTTAAAAATGAAATGATAATGACTATATAATAACCCTAAAACATGTATTAATTTTATTGGATGATTATATTCTAGAAATAATAATCCAAAATTTAGATAGATGGAATTTTTTCGTTTTTATTTGATTATTACCTTTATAATATTTTAACAAAAGAAAATTAAAATATGTCACTCTCTTGTTTTTAATAACTATAATGATTTTAACATGGGGATAACCAGAGGATAAATTAAGTTATAAATATTATTTTAAAATATAAATTATATATCTTAATAATGGTAATTTTTTTAGTGAATAAATAATTACCTTTAATTATTTAACAATGCTGACACAATAATTATTCAATTAATAAATAAATAAAATAAATGATATTAAAAATATTAAAAGTAGTATAATTTGAATTAAATAATGTGAAACACAAATTTTATAGATACAAATAACATTTTATGGATTTATTAAAATAATTTATTTTAATTTCATTTGATTTATGGATATTATAAAATTCAATGTAAATGAATATTTCCAAAATTAACACTACTTGTATTTTATGGAAATAATATTTTATAAAAGATGTAAAATTCAAAAAACATCTATATTTGGAAAATTTATTATGATATGGTTGAAAATATAAAACATATTTCATTTATATATCTTGTTTTCCTTTATATTATCTATCTTGGCCCTCAAAAATTTAAAAAAAATCCTTGTTGTCCCGGTAAGTATGAAAAGCATTAATGAAGGGTTAAAACAAAAATATAAGGGTAAAAATAGGTTCCAAAAATTTTTAAATTTAATTGTATGATATTATTTAGACTCATACTAGTCTTATTTTCAAATATTATCAATTTTTATCAATATTTACATCAAAATTAATTTATATTCATTTAGTATTTTAAGAAATCTAAAAACTGCTTGTCCACACTCTTATAAAAGGTCACCTCTTATTATCATTTCTTCAGACCTAAAGAGCTATTTTTTCTACCAATACCTAATGCAAAACCTTCTTAATATCCCTAAACATGTTATATATTCCATAGTTTCGGTATAATTTAATCTTTATTGGTCTTAAAGTGTAAAACAATGGAGGTTTTCTGAAGAATTGGTGTATTTCTCAAGAAATAATTTTCATTTTATTTCTTCTTCCACGTCCTTAAAATATTATTCAACCATGATTATGTAATAACATAAGTTTCTCCCACATAATGAGGTGTAATTATTTTAGTTTAAAACCAATTTCTATCACAAACCTCCCTCAAATGGTAATGGAATTCGTCTTTCATGTGTATAGAGGACTACCACGTCGTAGACTGATGTAATTTCTTTTCCATCACCACCCCTCACAAATAGTTAAAATGATATAATTATTGTTTATAAATATTTTAAATGAAATTTTTATTATTCTAAAAATATAATATATCATGTATTATCTTACCTTTACATTTACTAAAAAATGATAACATCATTCATGAGTACATGTAGACTACCACCTCCATGAAGTGATGTGATTCATTTTTCATCACTACATAATATAGATGATATATATATAAAAGTATATTTAAATAAGTAATATAAAATTTATGAAATTATTATAATTTTTTAATGATAAGATAATGCATATATTCTTTTTATAATGATCTTTGGAAAATAAAATCATTACACATGCGTACATATGGCCTACTGTCTCCATGATTGTAATGTAGTTCATTTTTTATAATCATATTTAATGGATGGATTTAAAATTTTAATTTATGAATTAAAATTAATATTATTTCATGATTTTTATTTTTTATATAATGTAATAATAACCAATTTTACAATATTCAAACTACCGAATTCTTTTGGGACTTATGAACTGAATGTCATCAAAACATATGTCATGAACTTAAATGTTTAAGTAATTATTATAACTTGTAAATAAGTGAGATAAATGGAATAATAAACTTCAAAAAGGTTCTCAAGAAAGTAAATAATTAACATAAATTTATTATTTTGAGATATAAATAATGTACATGATGATTTGGACTAAAGGTGAGGGACTTGTTCTTAAATAATCTTGTAATGTCTCATTTCAAACTATCTTTTTATTCTAAATCTATATTTTTTAAATTATTTTATGTATGTAGTTATAAGAACATAAGTGAATTATAAAATAATGTTTATTTTTTTTATATATTTTATTATTTTTCAAATCTAATTTTTTTATGGAATTTTTTAACGTTTCTTACAAAAAGAAAAAAGGAATGTTCTATTTTAGCATATATGACAACAGAAACCTTTCTCGCCACTATAATTGTTATTTAACATTCAGTTTTCCATTATAATATTTCATGTTTTCTTAAAATAAAAATTTTCCATCCCTGTTTTTTTGTTATTTACATAAATGATTTTAAAATGGAATAGATATATCAATATCTAATTTTTTTATTATTAGTGCAATGAATATTTTTCTAGTGCAAGATTTTTTGTATTTTATTATGGTTCCTTCACATTGTGTATGAAAAAGGGTGGTTCTAGTATTAACATAGGGAGGGGATCCTATTATAGATCTCCAATGAATTGGGTAAAGGGACAGAGTTAACTGATTAGGTTTATCTTAGGAGATTATGGGAATATATTATGATGGTTATTCCAATTGTAACCATGATTGTTATTTTATGTATAACCATGATTATTATTCTATGTGTAACCATGAAGTTTATCCCATTTGTAATAGTGATATATAAATGAGTCCTCAAATAATTTATATGATTTATCTATGATTTTTGTGGATTTTTATGATAATATTATGTTTTATCATGTTAATATACTAAAATTATGTTTAACGGAAATTATATTATAATTTTTAAGGTTTAAAAGTATAAATTTGTGAAAAAAATTATTATGACTTTTTCATGATTTTGAAGAAACCTTATATGTTTTATTTTTCCTTTAATATTTGTTATAAAATGTTTTATGAAAATATTTGGGTAAAGATGGAAATTTATTAGATAAGAAAATTACTTATGAATAATTTACCTAAATTATGAAGATATTTTAAGCATGTTTTCTTGGTTTTCAGTGAGTAATAAATGTATTGAACTAAATTGTCAATTTTAAACTGATAATGGACATTTTGAGTTATACCGGGAACACTATGTATCATATTGTGGTGTGTTTGATTCATAAACATCACAAAAGAA
Source organism: Viscum album (assembly GCA_963277665.1). Lineage (NCBI taxonomy): Eukaryota > Viridiplantae > Streptophyta > Magnoliopsida > Santalales > Viscaceae > Viscum > Viscum album. Next base: position 247,460,342 of record OY728153.1, on the reverse strand, counting down.
TTATTTATCATTGTTATAATTTATCAAAAAATGAATGTGTTTACTCATGTTTTAGTATGTGATGTGTGTTTTGAACTAAAATATCAATTTTAAATAAAAATACATACTTGGAGTCATACTGGTCACACCATTTGTCAGGTTAAAATGAATTTGATTCCTACACATCAAAATGAGTTATAGATAAGTATCCTAAAGTATCAAATCAATCCAAATGTGTTTTCTATGTTTTTATTATGTCAAGTATCTTTTTTACTAAAATTCCATTTTAAACTGAAAACATGTAATTTGAGTCATATTTATCACATCATGTGTTGGTTTGATGTAATATTGATTCATACACATCTAAAATGAATTATGAATCGTTTTCCTAGTGTATCAAGATAATTATAGCATATTTTCTTAGTTTTCAGTGAGTAACACATTTTTTGAACTAAAGTTTCAATTTTAAACTGATAATGGACACTTTTGGGTCATACTAGGCACACCATGTATTGAATTGATGTGTGGATAATTCCTACATGTCACAAATAATTTATTGATCATTTTCCTAAAATATCAACCCAATAATAATTTGTTTTCTCGGTTTTGAGTATGTGATGTGTGTTGTGAACTAAAATTTCAATTTGAAACTAAAAACACACACATTGAGTCATATAGAGACACCAAGTATCTAATTGAGGTGTGGTTAATTCCTACATGTCACAAATGACTTATGGATAGTTTTTCTAAAGGATCAAAACATCCTGAAGGCGATTTATCAATTTTGAGTGTGTGATGTGTGTTTTGAAATAAAATGTAAATTACAAACTAAGAATATAAACTTTTAGTGATATTGAGCACACTATGTATTAGATTGATGTGTAGATGGTGAATATTTGACCAAACTATTGAGGAAGGTGTTTGTTTATATGTGTTTTATTTTTCTTTTAAGGAAATATTTTGAAGAAATAAAATCACCTCAAATTGAATTTGGTTGAAAGCATACTGGTCATTTTTTTCAAAAGAATCATACTTACTTTGTCCATCATAATAATGAGAGTCTATTTTGAAATAAAAAACTATGTTCAGACTTTTCTTAGGTCTGAAATGGAAAAAAAATAATTTAAATAAATTTTTTGTTATCTGGAAAGATATAATTGGTCACATGGAGAACTCGTCTTGTGGAAGGAAAATGGACATCGGATTTACACTAGATCAGATATGAAATAAGTGATTTTTTTTATGATGTATTGGATCCTATATGACTATAATCAAATTAAATGTGATGATGCTTTGCTGATTTGTATTTAATAAATCATAAGTTAATTTAATAATTTATGATGCAATTTTGGTGAAATGAAGGGGGTGTGAAAAAGGTTCAATCCTATTTTTTGAGAAGAAAAGATTGATGGGAATAATACTCAAGAGATTGTACCTAGGGTAACTGTATCCAGGCCGATTTCACTCATGGAAATCAGATTCCATCTAATAAGGAAAGAAATATGGTTCTAAGGATCATAATTAGAATTAATATACCAATAAGTGATCGTATTCATACATGATCGTATCCAGGCCAATCATACTCCGAAATATCATACACTGGACAATCATATTCAAAAAAATAATTTCTTGTGGTTGATGGATGAAAATAAAACGATAGAATGAGATAAAAAATGTGGTCAACCATTTCAAAAGGTTTAAATTTCTTTTTAGGTTTCTAACTGGGTCAAGAGAATTGAAGAAGATGATGTTTTGTATCTAAAGTGGGTCAAAATAAAAAAAGTAGTTTGTTGGAAGTACTCTGATGGTGGACAGGAAATTAATAAGAAAAATTGTATTCAGAAAATCATATTGGTATCCACTTCTTCACATACTTTCTTAAAATTGGTATAGAGCATTGTTTTGAAGAAATCAGATTCAAAAAAACAAACTCACGTATTAAAATTAGACTGATGAGTCAAATTAAATTCCAGAGATGGAGATTACATTTGAGAAATAATAAATAAGCTTTGATAAGAGTTGATGAATTCAAAATGTATCCTGATATTTTTGGGGGAATACGAAATTTTGGTGAATTTGTGTGAGTGGGAATGATTTTTGGGATTCCATCCAAATCCATTTTAGGGGCACCTATAAAAGGTTAAGTACATTATACTTTATGACTATCGGTACTATTAATTGTAGTAGAGAGAGATTATCTTAGTTTTCAGTGAGAGAAATAAGATATTTTATTAATCATTGTTGAATATATTCCAACGGATATGAATGGGGTGCCTCTGAGTGGCATCTGCCCCCCAACCTCCAATGCATCTAGGGTTTCATCTCTGTTCTCTTTCCCTTCCCCCTCTGGGGCATCGGGTTGGATTCGCATCATCTTTCAGGTCTTGTATGGTAATCAGAGTAGTCCGCAGTTAGGTTCGCAGTTTGGCATCGGCGTGGTCAGGATCGTGATGCGGAAACCTCTGGTGGTCTGGTTCTCAGCATTAGTTTCTGGCGGACGGATTCCATCTTGGCGACGGGTGGCGAGCTTTCTAGCTTCAACATTTAGGATTGGCTTCTTCACAAGTCAGAATGACTTGGCGATGGATTCCAGACATCATATCTAGTCTTGAATAACCTTTAACTTTGGGAGTGTTCTAGTGTGGCACTGCAACTACTCTGACATGATTCAGAGGGGGGAATGGTTTTTCTTTGATTGTTTTGATTTTGGAGAACTAGTGGTGTTCTTCTGGTGGCGACATCACTGGATGGGCCCCTATCTCCCTTCTCGGTCCCTTCAGCCTCCTGTAGCTCAACCGTTTTGGAACTCGATGGGGGTTCCTCCATAGTTTGGTTCTATTCGGCTATATCCCAAAGTGGCGTTGTCTGCTTATACTTTCCTGTCTCCCCTCATCGGTGATAATTCATCGACATGGTGTTGGATCTTCTAGTCCTAGGTGATGAAGATTTGGATTCATCTCTTTGGTTTTCCTTCCTTTTTGGGTTGTTGTGGATGTTTTCAATGGGTGCCTTTCGGTCGAGATGAGGTTCTTCTTGTTTTGGTTCCAACGATGATTGTTGTGGGACAATTCGACTAGGATCTACCCTTTGGTTTGTCTTCGGGTTTATTCTAGTGATTTGGATATGGGTGATTTCTGGATCTCATCATTGATGGTTTCTACGGTTGATGTGTTTTTTGGAACCTTTTTGTTTGATTCTGGATGTGGGAAGTTATTGCAACTGAACTCGGTCACTTGGAACAGGCCTAGAGGATGATATTGAGCTAGAATTTCATCATTGTAGTGCTTTTTGGATTTGGTTGTTTGAGAGGGTATGGAGTCAACCATCGGATCAGGCCTATGCTTTGACATAGGACACTTGCTTTCTGATTTGCATCGTAATGTTGGAGTGCTTCAACATCTTTTTATGCTGGGAAGGGGCTTCTATGGTTTTTTAGTTTGGTTTTCACTCTTTTTTCCTTCAAGTGTGATTTTCTTAAGTTAATGAATTCCTTTTGGTTGTCTCCCCTTCTTCCCTTAAAATGGGGCTTTATCAATAAATAAAAATATTTGAATTCCTTCGGGCCATTTGATGGAATATGTTCAAATGGGATGAATACATAGGAGAAGAGAAAAGATCATAATGTTTTTTTCAACTAATAATCGTACTCTGTGGTAATCATATTTGGTTGATTATCTTATTTGTCTTGTCAATTGTATTTGACTAATCATCCTATCAGGTTGGATTAATAGCCTTAAATATTTTCATATTCAGGATCTCATAATGATTAATAATCATATGCATTTATCGGGCTTAGGAACTGAATTGGTTCTAATTAATCTCTTCCATTTTTTGTTAAAACAAATTTTATTGAGGATAATAATACCAAGAATAATTGAATTGGGATTATTGTACTTGAAGGAATCAAAATCTGAAAATCAGATTGGGATTTACTTAATAATACCTATGCAGTTCCTATCATCTTCTTGGGTAGGAAATTGAATAATTTTATTTCAATTGAATACATTTGTGGAATTGAAAAAAAGTATATGTAATATTATTTGTTACAAAAACACTGTTTTGCCTTATTTTTGTTAAGAGGGTGTACACACACAATCAGAATTGTTTATATAGTGCTACATGGGTGAAAGGGTATGCCCTACCCATTGTAATCCATGGATTGGTTTCAATTGCATTGTATGTTATTGAATCCCTTCTAAACCATACCAAGGAGTTAGCTATTCTTATTGAATAGTTAACCAAGAAAAATCTTGTGTTCCTGGGGATGTGTTTCTGATTTTATTCAGTATGTAATTAAAATATTTCAAAGTAGGAAAAGTTTTTTCATTTAAAAATAAAAAATAAAATAAAAAGGTATCACTGATTCACCCCCTCTCCCTCTCTGTGATATAATCACTTTGACTAGCCACTTTCAAGTGGTATCATAGGGTGGGTTCCCTTCGATTATTCTTTGCTAATAGAGAATTTTAATTGTGTGAACAGTAAAGGTAAACTAGTATTCTATGGAATGAATTATCATATCTGTAAAGAAGGAATTTTTTTCATTTCTTATGTCTATTGGATATAATGTTCTTGAAGATGCAACAGATGGGTTTCCTCCTATTGATTTTAAAACTCCTCTTACATCTGTTAATAAGATGAATCTGGAGAATGATGGAAGAGACAAGAATTATATATTGTCATCACTCTTTGAAAGTTAATTATTAAGAGTGAAAGGTGTTTCCATATCCAATGGTATATGTGATAAACTGAAAACAAAATATAAAATAAATACAAAAGTGATGAAGGGAAACTTACAAATCTAGAGATTGTAATATGAATATTTGAAGATAGGTGAGCATGAATCTATTGGGAACTTATTTACCAGGATAAATGAAATCATGAGTACTATCATATGTCTTGGTGAAACGTTTTATGATTCTACAGTTTTTGAAAAGATTTTGAGAATCCTTCCAAAAAATATTTATGAAAAATTTTCTTCATTGGAAAACAAGGATCTTGAAACATTATATCATGATGAATTTCATAACACTCTAATTACTTATTAAATGATAAGGGAGAAATATATGAAATAAAAAACAAAATATTATAGGGAAATTTCTTTCAAGGAAGTAAAGAATAAAAATTAAAGGAAGTTGAAGTTGACGAATATAATTCAAATGATTAGGTGCATAAAAATCTTGGCAGTATTTTATCCTTGTTTTATAAAAATGTGAAAATAGGTATAGAGAAAAAAATTGAAATGTCCCTAGAAATATTTTTAATGTGGATTCGTTGTTCATTTTGTGGATAACTGTCATTAGAGGAAAAAATAATAGGATATAGAGGAATAAGAAATAAATCAAAGAAGATTGTGTAAGAAGTAAGGTGAAAAGGTAAAATTATATTCCACTGGGAAAGAAAGAAAATTCTCCAAAACCAAAAGAAGAGGTTTCTTATCAAAGATTGAAGAATAAAATTATTTCAATGTTGAATCTGAAAAATATGTTGAGTATGGTATTGAAAATACATTCATTGAAACAGTGAATGATGAAGAATTCAGAATCAGTAGTTCTAAAGAAGAACAAACTCAACTTGAGATTCATTTTAAAGAATATTTGAAACAATTTTTAAAAAATATTATAAGGTTTGAAAAGTAAAAAAGTTGGAGGATGAATGTACATTTGCTGATGAGAAAGTAAATCTTGTTAAATATATTGATAATTTAAAATAATATCTTGAAGAAGAAAATAATCGTAATGAGAATCTGGAGGTGAAGTTGAAATTAAAAGAAGAAGAGTTGGAACTTTTCCAATAAAAACTTTCTAAATATAAATAGAAAAGTATAGGTATAAAAAAATATATCATTGAAGTTGGTGTAAGTTCTCTGAAAGATAAAATAGAGAAGGTTATACCAAATTTACATTTAAGGGGTGAGAATAAATAAGGATTTGTTTCTAGAAATAAGATAGCTATAAAATTTGTGTATGTTTCCAAAGTGAAGAGTTCAGATGTTACAAAACATCATGATCCTGAAAATTATTATCTGGATCTAAAAATGTTTCAAATACTTCTAATTCTATTAAAGCTGAAAAATATGAAGAAGAATATAATTGAAAACAGAAAGGTTTCTTGCTCAGAAAATAAAGAAAAGAAGGTGGTTTAGAAACATATTCACAATTCCAGTCAATATGGAATTTTCCTAGGAAAATAGTCCTTCTATGGCTATTGCTGGTATTGTGGTGGATTTGGACACATAGAAAGTATGTGTTGGTTCAAACAACAAAATTATTTTTATCCATTAGGTTATGATAAGAAAAGGTTTAGGGGGATCCAATCTCATCAATGAAATAATTTTGAGAAGGTTGTTGTTAATAAACCTACAAAGAATGAAATGAAGATTGAAAATAGGTTCCATACCTTTGAAACTATTTGAGAAATATGTGAACAACCTAGACACCTTGAAAAATGATGTCTTGTTTTTTACCAACACAACAAAAGACTCTTAACAATATTCAAAATCTATAAGTGATGAAATAAAAGAAATGAGAAAAATCTCTTATTATTGAAACTGTTTTGAAATCTTCCAAGGGAAAATGACCTTGCATACTTGATAGTGGGTGTTCTTATCACATGATTGAATGCATGAAATTGTTTAATAATTTGACAAATTTTAAATATGGAATGATGAAATTGGGCAATGATGAATCCCTAAAATTCAAAGGTTTTGGATCAGACATCGTTGGAAAAAAAACATGACATCCACATAAACATTATATACTTGATGGGTTGAAACGTAATTTACAAAGTCTTTCACAATTGTGTGGTGAGGGTAACAAAGTTCTCTACATAAAAGATGGGTTTTTTTTGAAAAGAGAATATTATGGAAATATTTTTACAATAGGACAACATAAAAAATGGAATTTGTTTTAGGTTGGTGAAATAAAAAACTCTTGTAATATGAATATGGTGGAAGAGGATCATTTGTTTCATAAAATGATGGGAAACATGTGTCATAGAAACATTATAAAGTTATCTAAAATAGGTTGTGTTCAAGACATTCCTATTTTTTCAATAATAATAGATTGGTGTTTCACTATCAATCAAAATGGAAAGATTACAAATGTTATGCATATGAAAGTTAAGAATTGTTCAAAACAATCCTTGGAGTTGATTCATTCCAACATTTGTGGGCCAATGATAAAATCATTGAAAAATAGGGATAAATACCTCATTACTTTCATTAATTATTTTTTCTCTCATTACTTGTGTCACATATATGAAACATAAATCATATTCTTTGAAAATGTTTAAAAGTTTTAGAGGAAAATTAGAAAAGGATTAGGGGTATTCAGTGAAGAAGTTGTGAATAGTTAATGGTGTTGGATATAGAAGTGAAGTTTTTGAATAATATATTGATAATCATAGAATTAAACATTAGTATAGTTCCTCGTACACTCCCAACAAAATGGGGTTGTGGAAATAAAGAACAGAACCTTGGTGGAAATGGGAATAACCATGTTACTTAAACATGGCCTCTCTCATTACATTTAGAGGAAAACCATGAGTACTACTATTTATATTCAGAAATTTTGTTTCTATAAGCCACAACTATTTATGCTTCCATATGAATTGTTTTATGGAAAACTCCATGTTTGAAACACATTATAGTTTTTGGGAGTCCATGTGTTATAAAAAGGAAAGGTGGAAACTATGGTAAGTTTGAGAAGAAAGGTAAATATGGAATTTTTCATGGTTGTGCTGTGGAAGGAAGAGGATATAGATTCTTCCAAAAATAAATAGGAAAAATTATTGATTCATTTTATGTGAATGTGGTTGAAGGTTTTGATAAATAGAAACATGCTTAGGCATATTAGTAAGTTGAACAAGATAAAGAAAATAATTTTGATAAGGATACAATCAATTTTAATCATTCTCATGAAGAATAATTGGAATCGTCTATTTCAAGTGATTAAGAAGATAATCAAAAATCTCATCCTAGGATGAGGAATTAATTGGTGCCTCGAAACATTATTGGAGATCAACAACAGATGGTTCAAAAAAGAAGAATAACTAATTCAATTACATATACTTCTCTATATTCAAAATTGGAACTGAGTGATTAGAAGAAAAATTTCCAGTATCTATAATGGGTTTAATCCAGTAATGAATAATTGGATCATATTTAAAAGAAAAATACATTGGAACTCATACCCATCCTAAAATAAAAAAACATCATTGACACAAAATGGGTTTTTTAGAAAAACATAAATGAATAAGGTGAATTTATAAGTAAAAAAAGAAATATTATATTGAAAATGGTATTCACATATAGAAGGAATTAATTTTGATGAATCCTTTACTCTAGTGGCTAGATTGGAAACAATTAGAATCCTTTTTTTATTTTCACACAATGAGGCTACAAGATCTTTTAAATGGATGTTAAATTTTTATTCCTGAATGGTGATCTTAAATCAAAGGTTTATATTAATCAAACCTTGTGGATTTTTCATTGGTAAATATGAATGTTATGTGTGGATATTGAAGAAATAATTTTATGAAATAAAACAATATCTAAGGGCATGGTATTCCAAATTGGATACTTTCTTAAGGAATATTAATTTCATGAAAGGAAGTGTAGATAGAAATATGTATATTAGAGTAAATCAAGAGTATTCCTTTATCATAATTGTTTATGTTGATGACATTATATTTGATGGGAATGATGAAAGGATTTGTGGAATATTTTTAGAATAAATGAATAAGGTATTTGAAATTTCTATGTTGGGGGAAATGAAATACTTTCTTGGGTTAAAAATCTTATAAAATAATGAATACATTTTTCTTTCCCAAGGAAAGTATGAAAAATAACTTCTCAAGAGTTTTATCATGGAGGACTAAAAACCTATTTTATGCCAATATCATTGGGAATGAAGTATTCTAAATATGGAGAAGGAAATGAAGTTGACTAGAAAGAGTATCGGAATTTGATTAAAAGCCTATTATATTTTACTACCTCTAGACCGGACATTTTTTATGATGTTACCTTGTGTAAAAGATTTTAGAGTGCTCCAAAAGATTCACATTTACTTTGTAGAAAAATAATTCTCAAATACATCAGAGGCACAAAAAAATCAGAATCAGTTATTACATCTCAGATAGTATTGATTTGTTTGGGTATTCATATGTTGACTAGGCAGGAAATGTTAATGATAAAAGATCCACATCTGGTGGAGTATTCATTCTGGGAAATAATGTTGTTTGTTTTCATTAAAAGAAACAAAATTATGTAACTCTCAATATAGATAATGACGAATATGTTTCTTTTACTCAAGCAACTACCAAACTCACATGGATGAAAACTCAATTAGAATATTTACTTGTTTAATTGAATTTACCCTTGCTCTTTGGTTGTGACAATTGAATCACAATCTATCTCACTATGAATCGTGTTCTACATTATCATTCAAAACATATTGATATCAAATATCATTCCATCAAAGATAATGTTAAGAAGAATTAATTGTATCTAGAGTATGTTCTAACATCAAAACAAGTTACTGACATATTCACAAAACCTTTACCGAATGAATAATTTTCAAAATTAAGGTTGAACATGGGTGTCTGACCTCTTTATCTATAAGGATGAGGTATCTTATTATGTCCCCTCTCTCATATAAACATTGGATTTATTTTCATGGGGGATAATTATTTCATAAATCAATGTATTTCATGTAAAAAGAGAGTTTTGGGTAAGTTTTGAATTTAGTATTGTTTTCTGAGTGAACTATTCTAACTATTCATTGGAGTGGTTGTAGAAAAAGAGTTTTTTTCATTCCAGGTATAATTAAGAAAAGATGTGAAAGGAAAAAATAAAAGGGGTGTCATAATTACTACTTTTGGACAACATGGTTTCACTGTCAATGATTCATGTTTTCTATAATGAGTTATCTCACATAAGCTTATAATTATTAATATGTAATCCATTTCTTGAGGATAAAAAATTTAAATGATTTATAAAACTTGGATGACAACAAAATACAAAGGGGGATATTTTTAGGACCAACATCATGAGGAAGGTACTAGTTTTCATGTGTCGTATTTTGCTTTCAACAAAATATTTTAAAGAAAATCACCTCAATTTTTTTGTGGAACTCATGCAGGCCATTGTTTTCAAAAGAATCGGACTTAACCTATCCATTTTAATGAGGAGAAGATATTTTGAAAGAAACGTTTTTGGTTGGACTTGTCTTGGGTTTGTAATGGGAAAAATCATTTTAAGAAATTGATTGTTATCTGGAAAGAGATAATCGGTCGCATAGAGAATGCATCTTGCTGAAAGTAAATGGTCATTGGATTCACACTAGATGTTGTGTGAAAGAAGTGATTGTTTTGATGATATATTATATTCTTCATGAATATGATAAAATTAAATGGTATGATACTTTTCTGATTCATATTTCATAAATCATAAGTTAATTGAAGAACTTATGATGAAATATTGGTGAAGGAATGGGGGTGTGAAAAAGATTCAGGTCAATTGTTTTCTAAGAAAATATTATTGGGAATCGTACTCAAGAGATTGTACCTAGGTTAATCACATCCAGGCCGATCGTACTCATGGAAATAGGATTTAGGGTAATAAGTAAAAAATTAGGTGTTAAATATCGTAATCAAGAATAATCATACATTGAAATGATTTAATTCATAAATGATCATATCTAGGCCAATCATACTTAAAAAGATCATAATCTGGACAATTGTATTCTGTAAAGTAATTTATTAAGTTTGATGGATGAAAAAATAATGAGATATTGAGATCAATAATCTATTCAACCACTTCAAAATGGTTGAATTACTTTTTAGGTTTTTAACACGTTCAAGAGAAGAGTAGAAGATAATGTTTTGTATCTCAAGTGAGTCAATAGAAAAAGAGGAGTTTCCTAGAAGTACTATCTTGGGGGAGGATTTACATTCATAATAATGGTTGTATTCATAAAAACATAGTGGTATATAGTTCTTCATACACATTCTTACAATTGGTATAGAGAATTGTTTTAATGAAATTAGATTTAGAAAATCAGACTCATGTATTGAAATCGGACTAGCGAGTCAAATGAAAGTATGAAAAAGATATGAAGTTTGAAGAATAATTGAGAAGATTCTAGATGAGTTGATAAAGTAAAAAATACATCCTGATATTTCAGGGGAAATCGAAATTTGGGTGAATTTGTGTGAGAAGGAAAGATGTTTCAGATTCCTGCCAAAGCCATTTGAGGGTCACCTATAAAAGGAGAATTACTATGTACTTTCTGACTGTTGATATTGTCCACAAAAGTAGAGATAGAAGGTCCATGTTTTTAGTGAGAGAAAGAAGATTCTATATTGATCTTTATTAAAGACGTTCTGACAGGAAAAATAAATAAGAGAACAGATAATATCACAATGTTTTTTTCAACTGATAATTTCACCCAGTAGTTATTATATTCAGTTGATTATTATATTAGAATTTTCAATTGTATTCGGCTAATCATATTATTGGGCTGGATTAATCAACTTCTTGATTTTTTTACTCAGGTTCTAAAACTGAAGAAGAATCGTATTGAGTTTATCGAGCTCAGTAATTGAAGTGTTTATGATTTATCTCTACGATTTTTGTTTCATAAAATAATTTTGGGGAGAATCGTACCAAGAAGAATTGTATTGGGAGAATCATACTCAAAGGAATCAGACTCAAAAAATTAGATTGGGTTTTACTTAACAAAGTCTAAGAAGTTATTACCATCTTCTAGGTATTAAAGTGAAGAATTGTATTTCAATTGAATACATTTGTGGAATTGAAAATAAGCACAGGTAACATGAGTTGTTAAAAAAACATTATTTTGCCCTATTTGTACTAAGATGGTGTAAAAAAACTATTGGAATTTTTTACATAGTGTTATATGAGTAAAAGGTTATATCCAACTCATTTTAATATAAGGATTTATTTCTAGCATATTTTATTGTATTAGATTATTTTTAAACCATACCAAGGTGGTTATTCTTATTGAATAGTGAAACTTGTAAATTGATGTGTTCCAGTGGATGTGTATTTGATTTGTTTTTAGTAGGGAATTGAAATTTATAACAGGAGTTGAAAGTTTTTTATTTGAAAAGAATCATTAAAGAAAAATGGTATCACTAATTCACCCCTTACCCCTCTTAGTGATACAATCACTTTTATTGGGCACTTTTAGATGAAGTGTGGCTGATTCCTACACGATCACAGGCAGCTTCGAACATGTTACTATCTTTATCATACTGGGCACACCATATATTGGTTTGAGGTGTGGGTGATCCCTACATGTGAAAATTGACTTATGAATCATTTTACAAAATTATCTAAACAATCTAAATGTTTTTTATCAATTTTGAGTATGTAACAAGTGTTTTAAACGAAAATGTAGATTTTAAACTAATAACATAATCTTCAATTCATATTAAGCATGTCGTGTATTTAATAGATCTATGGTTTATTCCTATAAATTACACTGTGTCTTTTTATTCTTCCGCACATTCAACATTTGAGTATATCTGAAAATATTTTAGTTTGATAACCCATAATGTTGAATTCATTAAAGAATAAAAAAGTGTATCATCATGAGTGTTTAATCCTCATTGAGTGCATAATTATAGTACATGAGTGTATCTTGAGTGTATCATCCTTCTTTATAATATTTATAAAATTTAACAAAATAATAATCAGATCAAAATGATGAGGAAATTAACAAAAAAAATTGATAAAATGATTGAAAATTCAATAAATAAGTAGTAGGAAGTAACCACTTTAATAGGTTTGTATACAAAGTGATACCATGTATTATTCCCATTCATTTATGAATAAATATATTTTCTCTTATGAATATGAGGACTACTAAAAGTCGTTCTAGTACTATAAAAATATAAATAAACAAATTAATAGTAAATATTATAAATAAAATTGTAATTATCATGGGAAATACCTCTTTATGGATGCTATTTTGTTGATGTAATATGATATCATTCATAATTCTTCAAACATAATAACCAAAATGTTTCCCATAAATTTTTTCTGGACAGTACATAAACATTGAGAAAAATAAGTAATTTGTTTTATATATGTTTTGATAGTGGAATTTTATTATATATATCCTCATACTTGTCCATTTTTAGAAGTTTATATGCTTTTTGTTCTCTTGGACTTCCCTCATGCCATGATTTTGATGATATTTAAAAACATATCTATAATAAAATAATTTTCATTAAAACATAATATAAAATGTATAAATTGAATTTTATTTGTAAATATTTCATTTAATGAATTAAAATATGATAAACATCATCATGTGTGGTTGGTTTGTTAGGTATCAATTAATTGAATCCAGAAAATAAATCTTTGGAGTATCCAAATTGACTACAATGAGTAACAAATGTTGCCTAAAAAAGAATAAGTAATAAAATGAATAAAAATATATTTTATATAGTTAAATTGTATATTTTTACCAATAAATCATGGGTATTAAGATGAATATATAATCTGTAAGTTTAATTTCAAACATTGTGTCCAATCTGTCAACTATTACTCTATATTGCTTTGGTTCCAATGAGAATGGTTGTGTAGAAGTTATGTGAGGATGAATGAGTCCAAATTACTATTAATGGGTTTTTCCTTCAAGTAGTATTGATATATATTCCTATAAATATTATTAATAGTATTTATTCATAATTTACATTGTGGATCAGCTATTGGAAAAATAAATCATGAAAACACACCTCATGTATACATTTATAACTGAGACTTTTAACCATTCAAGCCTGATAATTTCATTAACATTATCAAGACCTGTATATTCTATAATGGCCTCTCCGTAAAAATGTTTTTTAAAATAAATTGGAATCATATCACCACTTTTTAACATTTTATCTACAAGAACCTATAATGTTAGTAAATGTGGATGTTGAACGGGAATTTCACACACATCCATTTTTTCATCTATAATAACATTCATCATTTGAGGCATTTATTCATTATTTATTAAATTTTTTCCATGAAAAATAAATTATAAATTAATACATCTTTTTCATAATTTTTTTTCAATATCTAATGGTCATTCAATGAATGTTCCAATAACATTATCAGCCATATGCATATATACATCATCAAGTGAAACAAGTATCTCAGTGCTCATTTCATAAGCTATCTGAATCCCCACTATCAAATGACTTATTTAAGGTTGTTTTTTGTGTAGAATATCTCCTTGGATATTGTAAACTTTTCCCCAAACAATAAGGTGATAGTGGGTGTTAATAGATATAAATTGAAAACATTTTCATCATGTAGAACTTTAGTACATGAAAGATATAAATGTATTCATGAATCAAATTTCATAGAAAAAATTATGAAAATATTGATTACCTCTTATAAGATAGTTCTTTAAGGGGAATAACTCACCTTAAATATGGTGGGGGTGGAGTGGGTATCCATATAGTGGTTGTTCTTGTTTTGTTTCTTATCTTGGATTCCTTCCCAGGATATTTTTTAACAACTCTGAATTTCAATTCATTTTTTCTTCAAGATAATATTATCGTGCATATAAATTTTCCATTTTCTTATCTTTATCCCCATGTTCATTTCTTTTCTCAAAACATGTTCAGGGTAAACCCCAAAAATCCACACCTCAGGTGCGGCCATACTTTTTTTTCTACTTCAAGGCCACTGATATTAGTTGTTCATCATGTAAAACTGATGATGATTCTTATGTCTAATTAAGATAAAAAATATATGAAAATTGGTAATAATTATTATATAACACCAATTTAAAGAAAAATAAATTTTTATTATTTAATACATACACATTATTCCCACACTTTTTTGTGTTTTAATCTATTAGTTTCCCATATTTATTTAAATTTTCCTTCTTCAATAGAACATGGAATTGGATGAATGTAGATTTGGATTTAGATTCATCAATCTGTATATAAAAAAAGGAACATAATTATGTTTTTTTCATGTCAAATAAAATTATTATGGTATATTCAAAATACGTATGCTTTTTTCAAGTGAAGTGTACTATATCCAAGCTTTATGGTAGGGGTACGTTGGTTTTATTTCATGTTGCTAATTTTTATCACTTGGCTTTTATTTCATAAAATAAAAATTCCTAGTCAAATTAATTAATACATGTATTTTAAATAAATTTATTATGAGTCACAATGTACCTGAAAATATTTCTCATCGAGATTACCAATAAACACATCCCATGCTTGTTGGTTTATTTGATGTGCATACATTTATGGTGGGTGTAGGTTTATTTTCCCTTTATTGTATTTGATATGATACTTCATAAGAATTGTATGAAAGCCTATAGATCCTTTCCAACATGAATTAATATAAATTTAATTCAGGATTCATCTACTATAAATTTATTTTTTAAGGGATAATGAAGAGTAAATCAATGCTTCGTTATTATTTTTTAGTAAAATAAAGAAAGTATGTGATAATTTTACCCTAATGTCTTCCCAAATTAGATTTTTAAGTTAAAGAACAACATTTTTCCATGAATCTATGTCAATATATACAAATATTTTATTTTTTATCCCAATGTAACTACTAAACCTATCCTTATTGGGGTCAAAAAGATCGATGTGTGCATCACATCCAACATGAATTTTATGCCTTTGTTTATCACCATAATAATTTGTGCTCTCACCATCATGATATGGTACTCTTATTTTTTCTATGATAAAGGTTTCTCATAATCTACCATTTCCTTGGATTCAAAATCATCAATATGTTGTTCCTCTATATTAGTAGCATCAACATGTGTAGAAGTTTATTATTCCTATGTATTGGAAGAAGCAGTATGTTTAGAAACCAATTGTTACTTAGGATTGAGTGAAATGGAATGTGAAAAATTCATTATCTATATAAGTGTTTGAACATTTAATTTAGATTACATAAATACATTAGTGAATAGATAATAATATGAGGTAACATAATTTATGTTACAAAAAATATAACCTGATTATTAAATGATCTTTTTTAAAAGGTTAAAGGGATTTCACCCCTGTATTGAGTATCCAAATACCTTCATTATGGACACCAATGACATACAAAACACCATCAACATTGGTAATTCTATGAAATAATTGTGAAAATCCAATTAAAGGGTCATACATAGTTTAATTGATATCTTACTCTTTGATGGTTTTGGTCAATAACAGAGTAATTGAACACTTTCAGTTTGCAGGATCTGGAAAATAAAAAACTTGTACTGCCAATTATTCCATTATAAATGATTCATTTATATACCCTTCCTTACTAAAATCCAATTTCATGAATCTCGATTCATCTATTTTAATTTCACTCTGGTCATCAACCCACATGCATTGAAAATCATAACATGGAATGTTGTAAAATCCAACTCCCATATTTGTTTGATGATACAAAAGTATAACATATTCCCATTAATTAAATTTCTATCCTTTGTACTAGACACATGCATCACTTTATCCACATGTTTTAATCCACTATTTTTTATGGTACATTGTTCATCATGTTTATTTTTATATAAAGTATAACTATTAATTACATTACCATTATAAGATAATACATGCACACTTGGTCTGATGACTACCCATCAATGTCATTCTAAAATTGAATATGGATTTTACATTGACTTCATAAAAATATTGTCTTGAAACCATCCTATAAACTATTTATTATATTGATTTGATGTCCTAATTTCATCCATTAATGGATTCAAATGCCTAAGAATTACATTATGGGTTTTAACATATGGAAGAGCCTATTAACTATTACACAAACCATAATGGTGGGTCTACTCTTTCTCTATATTAGTTATTATGACAAAATTTATTCTTAAAATTCCTTCACCCACAAGACACCTAGTGTGATGAAATTTTAGTAGAAAAATTCTTTCTACATTATACAGGTATTGGTATAGAATTCAACTGATTCCTCAACAACATATTTCTCCACAATAAAACCTTCTGTCCGACTTTGATTTTTGGTATATCCTTTAAAAATATTCATATTTTATTCAAAGGAGTAAATCCATCTGTAATGTACAACACTACATATTAAAATATATCTTACCAAGTGAACCATAAAGTGAACCATCATATCAATGAATGTTGGTGGGAAGAACATCTCCAATTAAAATAATATGAATAAAATTTTCTTTTTCATGGTTGGAAATCTCACTGGGTATATAACATTTTCATATAATTTTGAAAAATAAACAATGGTTAATTAATGTATGATGAAAATTATTGGGAAAAAATGTAAATATGTATAAATTATATCTTTCATCAAAACAAGAGTGTCACATGATTTCAGACCCTTTAACTTTAAATCAGTCACTAAAATTATATTCTTGATATTTGATGAATACCCCTATGGAAATTTCACATCATTCAAGAAGTTTCAACACTAATTTCTCTCCTAATTGGAAAGTGTATAATAATGTAGAGGAAGAAAAGTCTATTTTTTACTCTTCATTGGCACTAAATCGTCTCATATTCCCTTGTTAATCATGTACATCATGGCCTTAGTTCCATCCCTTTTTTCTAGGTTCATTTTGTAACAATCCATTAACTCTATAATATATATTTTTTAACTTGAATAATATACATAAAATTCTTGAAATATAAAAACTTAGACTATAGTAATTTTTAAAAAACTAATATCCTTTTCTAATCATTATTTGTAAGGTTTTTCAGAAATGGTTTGCCCAAATCGATGTTAATATATTTTTCTTTCTCAGAAATTTGGTCACCTATTATTATATGGTTTTTTATATTCTTATTAACTCCCATCGAATGATTTTATCCAATATTGGTACTTATTTCATCAGGGTAGAAATCTGCGATGTCTTAGAAACACAGACTTCAATGAATGTTTCGACCTAATTGATTGTGTACCTTGTTCATAAATGGGACACCCTTTAGTTCCTTTAATTCTATATCTTGAAAATTTTCAATGAGCATGAAATTAATTTTTCATTTTATATAACATATCCCTTAATGCGAAACATTCATTTTTTTAAGCATCAGACAATGTAACACCTGAATCCTACAATTATTTCAAATCATCGATCAATGGAACCAAATAAATATAAATATCATTACCTGATTGGTTTGGTCCCAATATAAGCATTGATAACATAATGTATTTTAATTTCATGAATAACCAAGGTGTCAAGTAATGATTTACCCACATAACTAGTTGTGTACTATGAGTCTTCTTTGAAACCCAAAAGGACTCACTCCATCCATTGATAGTTCAAGATGGAGGTTTCTTGACTCCTTTCCAAATTTTGGATACTCGTGATCAATTATATTCCACTGAGGAAAGTATATTAGGTGATGAAGTTTCCTATATTTATTTATTATATCTGTATACCATATTAATTGTATTTTAATATCCTTACATCCATATCGGTGCTTAAACATTAGTATGACTATAAAGTACCATACAACTTTTAAAGGAACTGATTCATTATTATTTTAGTGAGAATCACAACACATTAGGAATTTTTTATGTGATTTCTAGTCCTTTTAAAACAATATATATTCATTTAGATAGATATTTATTATTTTATAGATAATACCTATTTAATGTAGCACTCTTTTAGCATCATATGTTCAGCAAGTAAGATCATTATCTTTTGGGATCATATCATTCAAGAGAGCAAGTAGTTAAGTAAAACTAGCATCACTCCACCCATTTGCAACTTTTAAATTATATTTCTTTAGTATGGTCGATAATTCTATATATGTAGTAAAATAATCATAAAATGAAATCTTTTCACAACTCTTTAACTTCTCAAAAAAATTTCTAAAATCCATAATTTCATCTTCAATTGTCATTTTCATTTCCTCGATACAATATTTATCTTCATTCACACCTGTAATCACATACTTGATATGGTTTTCATCATTTTCCACACCTTCAATCATATCAGATGATCCAAAAAACACAATCATATCATAGTCAATAGCTATACTTAGTTTTTCCTAATTTCTAATCCAATATTTATTACTTCAATCTATTCCATGATAGATCAATTGTTCTTTCATATCCATTATACTAATTAGTCTTGAATAAAAATAGTGTAAACACAAAAAAAAATGAGAAGGGTTATATGAATGATCTTTTACAAATTTAATAAACTATTTCCCCCCATCCTCATATTATTTTGTTATATGATTTTTTTGAATAAATTTTCAATTAATATCTATATTATTTGATTCAATAATAATAATATTTAACAAAATAAATAAATACATAGAAATTCTAATCTTGGAACCCATAAAAGATAAATCCTAAATAATCATTTAACCCACATGAACTCCTTGTTCTATGATAATAGGAATTGAATGATGGGGATTAATATTATCTTATAGTGGTGTAATTAATTGAAGGAAAGTAATGTGTTATATCAACAATGTAACTAAACAACCCAAGTAAACTAGACAAGCCGCCTGAACTGGACCGTCACATGATATGGGTAAAATATGATAACAAAAACAAGTATTGAATATATATATATATATATATATATATATATACACACACACATATATATACAACTAGATTACATAGTAGAAACAAAACATTTACTAAAAAGACACACAATCCAAGACAAAATAGGATGAACCATAAAGTAAGCCAAGTCCTCATGTGACCAACAGTTACCTCCAAACCAACTCAAATAGAAATTAGTAGCAATAGGAGAACCCAACATACTACAAGTTGATTTTCCCTTTACCTGAATCCTATAATAAAACATCTTAAAACACCCAAAGGAACACATAGGGTGTGAACAAAATCCCATTAGGATACCATCAATGTTTATATATAGGGTCTAATATCAAGAATGAAACAATTGAATATTTAAAAATATAGTTTTACAAATCATTTTAATAAATTCAAACAATTAAGAAATCATTTTAACTTTTTATTACTTTGGTTTTCATAAAGCATTTCATATTACCAAACCAAAAATATGAATAGTATAAGTGATAAAAATAGAAATCATATACATACATCTAAGGGTAAATTGGTAAACACAAATCCATAAAATAACTTATCATTTGAAGTTAGGTTAACAACCTCATATAAAAATAAGTGATCAACAATCCATGATATAAAAACAATCGTGTGATAAAATCCAAAAATTAAAAATCACCACACATATTGGTCATAAACATATGGGATACTATGTACTAGACAGTCAAAATCTTAAAAAGGGAAAACATTAGATCTAATAGATATTGAGTCATATCAGTCGATATCATAAAAAATTACCTCCTAGTGGTGAAACAAACACTAAGGATACCTATGTCTCTATCTCGATGAACCTATGTTTCCCAATGGGAAGTTGTTTAATATTTTTCAAAAACATACTCATTGTTTCATAAAATGTTTTCAAATCCAGGCCTATCCACTTTAGAGTTTGAAAACTCATTTCCAAATCAAAAAAATCCATTTTCAAAGAAAACCCCGTTTTTAAAAAATGTTCATTTCTAAGAAATCATTTGAAGTAATTTATCACTTCAAATCAATGAAAAACCTAGATAAATTTATCACGAATGACATGAACTTCATTAAATTAACCCATTTTATAGAAACACCTACCCAACATGGTAGAAACTGATATTCTTTCAGTAATGGTTACTGAAACCCAAGAGAATGGCCTTCGAATTAAAAGGAATTCCAGAAAAATGAAAAGGATCGATAGAAAACACTACCTAGTAACAAAACTGTATCCAAACCAAAACTAAAACCAAACCCAAAGAAAATCCAGAATTATTACATACTCAAAGATAATAAATCCAACCCCAATGGTGATCAATCACTGAAAATAGATTTCTGGATGGGAAGTAATTACCCAAAATCTCCTAGGGGTCTTTGGGTTGAGTGGAGGGGATCTGTAGAAAAATGAATGAATTAGACACCCAAACATCACCCTAAAAGCAGAAATCATGACTATTATATGGCATGTAACCCCCTTACACATTTTTTATTCCATGAGGATTAGATACATCAAAAAAGCCATCACTTTTTTATAAAAAAAATGTATTTTTTCAATTTTTGGGTGGGTACCTATTAGACGGTGTCTAAACCATTCACTATGTGCATCCATTTCATAGCTTCTTCCCAACATCCATTACACATAGTGTACTTCAATTACATGGAATATAAGTTCCCAATGAGCAACAAAATCTACAGGTTTTGTGATAAAAATTACAAAAAATATCTGACCTCACCATTATAGGAATCCTCATAATTCCATCTTGGAATTACACAACCAACAAAAAATGAAAACCAAAACAAAGTTTAAAACATACCTAGAAAAAAGGTAATGTGGTGTTGTAATCTCCTCACCATAATTTCTTTCTTCCCCCAGGAATTCCTCAAGATCCTGGATCCACAAAAAGATAATCCCACTGCTACCTCATCAACGACTCCCTCTCCCATGCCTCATGGGAATCATGTCAACACTTCCATAGTACCCAAACCAGGGGGTAATTTACCTATGATGTACCTTATCCTAGAAATCTATAATCTAAAATGGATTCTCAACCAAATTGGTATCAGGCCCAGGATCAAGATCCTCCCATCTAATCACATTGGAAGGATCTGGTATATACCTCCTTAACTGGGAAGCATGAAAAATGTCATGGATAGATGTTAAGATAAGTGGTAAATGAAACCAATAGGCCACCCTCCCTATTCATCCAATGATATCAAAGGGTCCCACAAACCTCAATGCCAATATACCATGCCTACCTAACTAACGATTTCCCAAGTGAGATTAAACTCTAAGAAAGACACAATCACCAACCTCAAACTCTAGAGGCTGATGTCAATGGTCCATATATGATTTTTGATGAATTTTTGTCATGATAAAATTATTATGGACCATCTACACCATCTCTTTCATCTCAAAAACAACACTCCATCCAACCAAAGACTGTTATCACAACTCTACCCAACACAAGGGAGATCTACATGGTCATCCATATGAATCCTCAAAGGGATCTGTCTATATCGATGTTTGATAACTATTTTTATATGAAAAATCAACCAAGGAAAGAGGATTTTCCAAAGACCATCCAAAACAAACACACAAGCCCGAAGCATAACCTCTATAACCTAGATAGCCCTCTCTATTTTTTCATCCATATACTGATGATAATATGTGATTAATTTAATCTGAGAACACATTTCCTCCTAAAAACCTTTCCAAAACGAAGACGTGAACCTCATATCCCTATTAGAAGTAACTATAGATTCATACCCATGAAGTCTCACAATCTCTTATCCATACAAGTCTCTATGTTGTTCCATATTCTTTGCCACCGGAATAGGTATGAATTACGCTAATTTTATTATCCAATAAATGATAATCCAAATTGAATCTTTACCACTATAATTATATGGAAAACCAATAGATAAATACATGGAAATATCACATCACTTCCATACCAAAATGGGTAAATAATGTAACAACTCTACAGGTCTATGGTGTTCCACCTTAATTTTCTGAAAAATAAGATAGGAAAAAAAATTCACTTTTGACCTCCTCATACCTTGACACTAATATCGATGCCTCAAGTCATGATACATATTAGTATCCTTATGGTGAAAAGACTAGAAAGAATTATGTCCATTTTCCAACAACTCTATACTTAAGTAAAATAAAACAACTAACCTACTATAGAAGCACAAATCCCCACTAGGAGATCAAGACCATTCACCCAAGGTCTCCCCACCATAAATAATTCCACTAAATAATTTTTACTCAGTGTCTTCCACCTACTCGATCTGAACTCACTTATCAAAAGACAAGTTAGATTTAATTAAATCCATGAACACCTATCCACCAACCTCTTCCACTTACAAGATCATCTTCTCAAAAAAACTCATCATAGACCACTCCTCAACGTATTCCTTCACAACTTGTGTCAGTAAGTTTCTTCTCAAAACATCGGAATAAGAATTTCCCTACCTATGGGTATAAGAAATATTGAACTAAAAATTCAGAAGATATTATCCCTAACATATCTATCTCAAATTAATATCCCAAAGTAATAATACATTATAGGCTCTTATGATCATAATATACTGTAAAATACTACGCAAGGAGATAGTGACGCCATGTTTTGAGTTCAGGAAAAATAGCTGTCAAATCAAGATCATGGGTGAGGTATTTATTCTCATGAGGGAACAAAAGGTGTGATCTATAACCCACAACCTATTTCCCCTTCATTAAGAAACATACAAGATATATACTATAAGCATCGTAGAAAAGATCATAACTTAACCCAAGTTATGGAATATTCAAAACTGGTGATAAATTCAACACTACCTTTATCTCCTCAAAATATCTCTGAAACGTCTCATTCTATTTAAACTTTACACCCTTAGGGGTCAAAGTTGTCTCGAAAGAAGCGAGATTAGAGAAGTCCTGAACAAACCGTCTATAGTAACTAGCCAAACCCAAGAAGCCTTAGATCTCAAACACAATTCTAGGATTCTTCTACTACATAAATATATGTACCTTATCCGGATCTACTGAGATACACATCTTAGATATCACATTCCCTAGAAACATTACCAATTCAAACCAAAACTCACACTTGGAAAGATTACCATAAATATGAAGTTCTTTCAAGGTTCAAATAATGATATCTAAATGATCCATATGATCCTACTCTAACTTGTATTACATAAAAATACCATCCATGAACACAATAACAAGAGTTCATGAAATGATGAATTATCTAGTTCATCAAAGTCATAAACACAATAGGATCATTAGTGATACCAAATGGAATTACCATAAACTCAATATGCCCATATCGACTCCTAAATTTATTCTTATGTGTATTATTTGCTCAAAATCTCAAATGGTGATACCCTAAATGAAGGTAAATCTTATAAAACCAATAATTCTCTCAAAGATAATCAAAGAGATATTCAATCCTTCACTACTAGAAAACAATGTTATACCCATGGTTTTGAAAAAAACAATGTGGGTATAGGTCACCCCAATACCCACAATATTCCAAAAACCATGGGTATAGGGTTTGGTTTAGAACCTATACCCATGGTTTTGGTAAACTGTGGATATAGGGTTTGGTTCAAGACCTATACCCATGGTTCACCAAAAAACCCATGAGTATAGATCAAACCTATACACATAATTTTCTAAAACCCATGGTTATAGGATATAGTTCAAAACCTATACCCATAGTTCTCCAAGAACTATGGGTATATTTAGTCCCTATAGCCACATGTCTGGTAAACCATGGCTATAGATTTCCCATTCAAGTCTGGGAAAAAATCAGTGGGAAAACCTATTTCTAATATTTCCACCTATAGCCATAGTTTATAAATATATATATAAATAAATATATATTTATATATAGATAACCATAAGTAGTGTAGTGGTTAGGTTCATGGATTTTATAGAGGAAGTCTAGGGTTTGAATCTGGCCACATGAATTTTTTTAAATCCTATAGCCACAGTTTCAGAATTATAGGTATAGGGTTATTGACATGGTAAACTATTTCCCACACACCTATTCCCATAGTTCATAATAATGTGTATATCATTTTCAAACTATGGAAATATTTTTGAGCTATACCAATGGATTAAGATCCAATGGTTCTATGAACCATGGGTATATCATATATCTATTGTTTTAGGGGATCTACCGAATGTTTCAAACTGTGGGTATAGGGTAATTTTCTAGTAGTTCCTAGAAAAGGATATTTATTCTTAACAGTCACCTGATTGAACTCTTGATAATAAATAAATATTATAATGCTCCTATATTCATTCTTAGCAAAGAGGATAGGTGAGGATCATGGGGAAATGTTGGGATGAATAAATACTTTAGACTATAGGTCCTCAATATAGACATTAAGTTTCACAAAATTAGTATGTTACATATGGTAAGATGGAATAGAAATAAGAATCATATCATGGAGTAGGACAATAGTAAACTCAACCACTATCTATGGTGGAAAACTATAAAAATCATCTATAAATACATCAGGGTACTCACACAAAACTATATGAAGTCAGAAACCCAATCAAGGTTCAAATGCATCAAGAAACATCTTTGAAAATTAGAACAATATTACCCTATAATATGGAACAATAGACTATTCCCTTTCTAATCTAGAGTATCACTTACCCTGGTAGACATGAGTGACTCCATCAGTAGATAATAATTGAACCCAATGGTGATAAAAATCTATCTGGACCTTAACAACAATCATCAAATCCATGTTTATAATCAAGTTGAATATGTCAAGATCAAGCACTATAAAGTCCCTCTCCACCTCAAAGTTGGTTATTATCACATAACATGTGGGACATCTAAAACCATGTTCATACCTCTTTCCAAAAGGTGTGGAAAGATCCAAATAGAATGGAATAAGTTCCAAACGCAATCAAAAAAATGTCAACTATCTTTGATGATATAATAGAATGAGTGGCACCTATATCTAACAAATCTAGCACCATAGAAGAGAAAATAAATATCATACCTCTAACATTCATTATTTATACTTCAGATTCCTCTAGAACATAATCCACTGTATTTTTTTTTGTTATTATCCACATGAACGTATCCCCTGACCTGAGGATTAGACCCACCACCCTTGGAGGCATCTTCATAAACTTGAAAACCCTTTGTGAAAGTGGATATTTCCTTATTACCCTAAGATATCTTTTCAAAAAAATGTTTTAGATGGACAGATCATCCAAAGAGATGAAAATTCTTAGGATCCTCTACAATGTTAGAGTTAGTATGACCTCACCTACCACACTAGTAGAAGACAACCTGTTATTTTCTTGTCATCACCCCTTAGATTGGTCTTGAGGAAAACAGACCACTCTTACTCTTCCTTTTATGGCTAAAAGATACACCCTCTCAAACCACTGAACCAATTGAAGCTCCACCCAAACCTATCTTCCTAGCTATGTCTGCCTTAGCTAAAGACACCCTGTCAAATACCTCCAAAAATTTCATAAGGTGCATTATTATCAACATCAATCGAATATTATTCCTCAGTACTAACTCAATCCACTAAGACTTCAGGTACTCATTAGTGAGAATTTCTAGTTCCAAATACACTAACTTAGAAAAAGGGGTAAAATACTCCATAATGGTACACTCCCCTTACTCTGATGTTAAAAACCCTCAGGTCTTCACCAAACACATTGAATCTAGATAAAATTGATGGTTAATGAATTTATTTAAGGAATTCCATGTAAGATTATTGTGCAAATTAACTTTCACAATAGAGTCCCACCATCTCCTTCCTGGTCCCTCAAGAATATATGTGGAAAAACACACCTTAGTGTCTTGATGGATATTCAAGAAGTTGAAGATAATTTCTATAATCTCAATCCACTCCTCATGTTCATGGGTTTCTTTGTCTCCATGAATGATGGGTGGATTATTCTTGGTAAATACTGAGCCATGATCCACTACGTATCATCAATTCCAAACACCCACTTAACCCAAAGTCTAAACACTATAGAAAACAGCTTCTATCAAATTAGGCTCCACTTGAGGGCTCACCTACAAAACCTATCTCCAAGATTCATCTCCCTAATTTGTAAGAACTATTCTCAGAGTCATTTCCTAAAAAAATAAAAAAACCAATCAGTCACACAAAAATTCCAAAAAACATTGGACCAACTTTTGGTATTGGTGAAGAAACTTAAAAATATTAAGAATTTTAATACCATGAGAAACCTTACATAAAAATAATATGTCAATTTAAATAAAATTTAGATATATTTCATTTAAATGACCTTAAACATAATGTCTCAAACTTGGTAAAATTCCCTGGCCATCCATGGTAACACAATTTTAGTCACGGAAGTGAGATGGACGTAACCCTTTTCCACAACAAATATATGAATTCTGATAATCCAAACTCCAGTATACCCAAGACACAAAATGAAAATCCATAATTTCTAACACACTTCATTATAAGAATTCCCTTTGATACAAAATTTTAATGAACCAACTCAGTTCAACCATAAAAGACACCTGAACTAACCTCTCGTGTTATATAGGTAAAACCGGAAAATAAAAAGTAGTCTTGAATATGAAAAAACCAAGACATAAACCCAAACTAAGAATAGGAAACATACAAGATAAGACGAAGACATATAATCCAAGCCAAAATGGAATAAAAAAATAAATCAAGTCCCCATGTGACCAATAGTCACATCCAAAACAACTCGAACTGAAATCGGAAAAAATAAGAGAAGCCAGCATACTAGAAGGCCCTCTTCCCTTTACCAAGATCATGCATATACAACATCTAAAAATTCCCAAAGGAAACAATAGGGTATGATATAAATCTCAGTAGGATACCACCACATTTTCTATAAAATTTTTAATATTAATAATGCATCAATTCATGATTCTAATACAAAATATTTTTACAAAACATTCTCATAAATCCAAACCATTTAGAAATCCTTTTCCATTTTTATTCTTTTGGATTTCATAAATCCTTTCATATTCTCAGACTAAAAATATGACAAGTAGGAGTAATAAAAAATAGGAGATCATATCCAGGCATTAAGAGTTAAATAGGTAAACACATATCCATGAAATAAACTATCATTAGAAGCTATGTGATATGACGTCATATGAAAATATTTGAGCAATAATCAATGATACCAAAACATTCATGTTATAAATAACAAAGAACCTCACATATTGGTCCAAGCCGATAGTAAACAATGTTCTAGACATTAAAAGCCTAAATAGGAATAACATTAGATCCAAGATATATTGATTTCTTCCCGTTGATATCACAAAAATTTATCACCCAATGGTGCACCTTACATTAAGGCTACCTATGAATTTATCTCGTTGCACCCAAGGTTCCCAATGTGAAATTTCCCAATACATTTTCAAAACCAAATTTTAAAAAAGTTTTCAAATCCAATCTAAATTAAAAGTTTGAAAACCCATTTCCAAATAAATAAAATCCATTTTCAAAGAAAATCCCCTTTTTGAAAACATTTTCTTTTCCAAGAAATCATTTGAAACCATTTATCACTTAAAATCATTGATCAAACCAAAAAAGTTTATCAAGAATGAAATTAAATTCAACAAATTAATCTATTATATAGAAACACCTACCTTTACATGGTAGAATCCAAGATGCTTTCAACAATGGTGACCGAAAACCAAGAGAATGAACATCTAAAGAAAAGACATGCCAAGAAATTGAAAACGGTCTATAGAAAACACTATTCAATCACAAAACCACAACCAAACCATAGTTGAAATAAAAACCAAAGAACAACTAGAATGATTAAATACCTTTTGAGATGAAATACAACCCCAATGTTGATCAATAACAGAATGAAGTCATCCTAATAGAAAGTAATCATCCAAAATCTCCTAGGGAACTCTCTAGGTTGAGGGATGGAAAGTTATTGACGAATGAATGAATTAGATGCCTTTATAGTACCCTAAAATCATCCCTCACGACTATTAAATGGTTTTTAACCCCCTTACATGTCATGTATTCCACAAGGATCATATATGCTGAAAAACCCAGTCACATTTTTATTAAAACCGGATTTTTCTCATTACATGGCATATACCTATTACACAGTAAGTAAACCATTCATGTTGAGAAACGAGTTCACATCTTCGGCTCAACATCCATTACATGACATTTACATCACTTACATGGTGTCTAAGTTCCTAGTGAGTAGTAAAAACATCCATTTTTATGCTGAAAATTCCAAAAAAAATCCCTAACTTCACCATTATAGTAGTCCTTCCAATTTCTTCATGGAATTACTCAACCAGTGAAAAAAAAACCCAACAAAAATATAAAACATACCTGATAGAATGTTAATGATGTTTTATATATAATTTTAAAATGAATATAATTAAATTTTCTTCTATTTCAAAACACAGTTTTCACACGTAGGATTAATTCGACAATATATCATATAATTAAATATATAGACAAGATACAAAAAAATCAGTGATTAATTAAAATCAAAAAGGGGGAGGAGTTGGTGCTTATTCATTTTTTAACTTGGTACATGGAGGTCCAGTTGGTGTTTCAGTGACAAGATTCTTAGAATAAAAATTTGATCTTTTCTTAGATAATTAAAATGTTTATAGGGCCCAATCACATGGTCCTGAGAGCCCAATGTTTGAAGAAACACTTGAATTAAAATAAAATTAACCAAAATTCTCAAATTATGGTTCCCATGTCTCATTCCCATTTCAGACAGTTCACTTTTTATCAAATGTTCCTTTCAATATCCCATTCTAAGAAATTAAATTCATTAAACACTACATGAAACTTTAAAACATTAAATGTATTAAATCAACATAAAAAAATTAAACAACTTAGGAGGTAGAAAACCCATAACTATCATCATAACAGGGATTTAAACAATTAAATAACCTTTTATAAAACATGGCAAGAAAGTAAAACAAGACAACTGTGTAATTTTAATTTTAAAGGACTACCAAATTTTGAAAATACCATTTTGAGAATCCCATTTTTAATAAAATCATTTAAAAACCAAGTTCAATATATATAATTTGAGTTCCTGAACCACCCTTTTCCCATACACATGTATGCATTTATAAATATTGATACCACTCATACAATTGAACATATTCCCACATAATTGTGTGAAGATATGAAATAATGTATATATATTTATATCTATGTAGTCTTCTTTTAATTCCTTCATTAACAAACAATGAAAAAACATTTTTATTCTTTGTCTTGGTAAATCACTATATAAATCAAATATCATTTTCATTAACTAAAAAAATAATTTTGGACTACATTAATAACATTTAAAAAACTTCAAGTGCCATTAATTATTAGAAAATTAATAACAATATCAAGAAGATAAACCAGTGTTAAATACTTAGCATGTAGTGTTGTAGTTTGGAGTTCAAAAACAACATTGAGGAGTTAATCATCGTAATGATCATTGTGTTGGATTGGTTTTTTTACCTAAGTTTGTGTTGAATAAATGATCTATCTTGTTTCGACATAGTCATACTCTATTGGTGGTAATGTATGATTTTAGGGGTTGTGATGTAATATAAACTTCAGAAGCCATGTAAGTAATTAACGCCTCCCATGTTCTAGTCATATCATGATGTCAAGTTCTTTTGTACATGATAGTTCATTCTGTATCCATAATCCATCTACATAACCCATGTGTTCATGTCATATATCATGTATAAAATATATAAAAAATTGGTATTCATAATATATATATATATATAATGTTGAAAAATATTGAAAAATGTTCAAAAATTACAAAAACTTATTAATGTCATCACAATATAAAATTATTAAAAAACATAAAACAAAAATTAAAAAATATAACTAAATAATATGTGTATAATAATCAATGTTATCATGAAATGGTTTTTATCAATCTCTATAAATAAAAAAATTGGAACAAATTGTAAAAACTAAATTAAACCCATTTCATAATTCCTATAAAAATGAAAAACAAATCAAGATATATAAAAATGTTTGGGGTTCTTCTTCTTGATAATGGAAAAAATAGGAATAATTTATTTTATTCTAATCCATGGGATCCTAAGGGATACCTGAAACATGAAGCCTATTACCATCTGTGCACCGTAAAAAACTACACCTAATTATCATTTTCATTCACCACCGTACAAGATGAGTGGAAAGGGTTATTGTGGTGCACAACTAGGAGATCCAAGAAATAAGAGTGATAAATAAGGATGAATGAGTGAAATGAACATGATGAATATTGAGAGGTTGAACCAAAAATGGATTGAGGTAGGGAAGATTAGTAGTAGAATCATTGAGGTAGATCGAGCATAAATAAGATCATTGTGTAGTCCATTCAAACCATTTTGTAAAATTAAAAACAAATATTTTTTAGAAGGAACGACGGATCACATGTGATCACATACCTTATATTTTAAAGGTTTAAATTCATCCAAAATGATTGAGGAATAGCGACGATAGAGATTCAGTTCCACGAGAGCATGAACAATCTGAGAAAGAATAATTTTTTTATGATTTTATTTAAAATATCAGGATGGTTTTATCAGTGCTTTCAAAAAAATGATGATAAAGATTGGTTTTATCAATGCTAAAATAATAAGTGATGATAAAATTGATCTTTATCAGTGCCAAAAAACACTGATAAAGACCCAATTGGAATAATATAATTAACATAATTAAAATTTTTAAATGCATATAATTATAAATAAATATTTAAATAATTTTAAATATATATTTATAACTATAATTATAAATAAATTTTTTTATAAATTTTTTTGTATAATTATATATATATATATATATTTACATAATTACATCTATATTTATTAATATATAAATATATATAATTATAAAGATAATATATATATTTATTATTTAAATATATTTACTATATTTAAAGTTATTTAAATATATATATTTATCAATAATTATAATTATAAACTAATATATTTAAAAATATTTCTATATAATTATAAACATATTTAAATAATTATATATATTTATTAATATATAAATATATATGTAGTTGGGGTGGTGCCTAAGTGGTAAACCATGTAAACTTGAATCCAAAAGACCAAGGTTCAAATTCGGGCAAGCCCCTTTTGGGGATTTATGATGTAGGCGGTGAAGCAGGAATGAATTTGGCAAGCGGTGATGTGAGCATGATACGGGAAGGCCTGGTGATGTAGGCATGATGTGTGTGCTTGTTATTCTGATGGAATTATACCCCCAAGAACCTAATATATATATATATATATATATCTTTTTGTGTGTGTGTGCTGGTCAGAGTGAGTATCTCAAGAGGGGGTGAATTGAGTACACAATAAAATTTCTATCTAAAACTGGTTTAAATAAAGTCCCCCTATTTAATTAAAAATAGCCCAGTTAATCAAAATATAATATTTATATAAGTTCATATCATTTAAAATATTTCTAAAATATTGATTAAGTATCAGTTCAAAAAATTATAAAAACTACTTTAACTTTTGAAATCAATTTAATTAATATAAACCTTATATAAACACTAATCAAGACTAACTATCAAAGTAGTGGTTTTTGTTTACATTTCAAAACAAATTTTTTTTAAATAATAAAATAAAATAAAACACCCATTGGAATAATTTCAAGAGGATTAGTCTCAATCCAAGACTTAATCCTATCCACTTGGAAATCACCAAATTCCAAGAATATTTTATAAAATAATATTTAATCCACAACCAAGATCAGGTATACAGTAGAAAATTTTTCCAAGCCACATAAAGACATATTCCACAATACACATGGGAATAAAATTAACATAGGCCATAGAGGGACCTCTTCCACAACACCATGATAAAACAAAGGCTAAGAGGGTTGAGAAGATATCATGTATATTCTAGTTAAACTACAAGAGATAGTACGCATATTAAAAATATATAGTAAACATGCATTTATCATAATGTAAATATAAAAAATAGAGATAAAAAATTAGGGTGTAAAGAAGATATTGTTACTTAGTCTGATAAGCTCTATAGCTTGTGAATCCTTGAGTGTATCTTGAAATGAATCTCAATTTATGTATATCAAATCTGCAATAGAAATGAATTTTGTGAACTCTTTCTAGTGAGTCTGTAGAAAG
Source organism: Viscum album (assembly GCA_963277665.1). NCBI lineage: Eukaryota > Viridiplantae > Streptophyta > Magnoliopsida > Santalales > Viscaceae > Viscum > Viscum album. The sequence goes on along the minus strand of OY728153.1, from coordinate 247,427,622 downwards.
TAGTATGGATGTTCAATGTGCTTCACATATTCAAAAGTTTACCATTGGTAAATATGTGTCATGTAAGGTGCACTTCACATCAATATTCTTTTGATCTTTCAATTTTTAGTTCTAACTGTCTTCATATGTGCATGTATATTTTTTATTTCTATTGCTTCACACTTTTATTCTCTATCTCTTGTCTATGCATGAGAGAGTCTGCTACTCCTTTTAATAAGATCATGAAAGGAGAATCATTCAGATCCTCTTCTCCTAATACTAATCAATTGAAATAAAATTTAATGAAACTCTATAATAAATTAATAAAATTTATTGAAATAATTCTCAGTATTAAATTTGATAATATAGCTATTATAAATAGTTAATTCAAAATAATCTAAAATAGTGATAGTAAGTCTTCTTGAACTATGAGATAGTCCCAGGTAATGACTTGAGCTGGCGATGATTTAGGCTCAATAGTGATTCAGGCTCTAGATGTAGGACATCTTCAACAGTGACTTATCTTTAGTGTTTTTTGTTTCCAACACTTAGCCAAATTTCTTGGTTCTATGGAGTGTCAAATTTGATGATGATTCTTTTTCATACTTAACCATATTTTCACAATAATGGTGAGTTTTCCCCATTGTTGATTCATTACTGAGAGTGATACTTTTCCATACTTAACCATATTTTCACACTTACAGTGAGTTTTACCCAATGGTGAGTCATTTTCGGCGGTGACTCAACCTCAACAGAGAGTCATTTCAGGCGGTGACTCTTTTCCATACTTAGTCAAAAAAATTCTAATCTGCCTTATATCATAAAATTATATCATAACACATAAATTTAATTGATAACATAATAAACATGATTTGGTTATCATTAAAACAAGGAGGTTCTAACATTATCCCCACTTTTACGATAAAAAATATTAGCATTTTATACAACATGTGTCGAATAAATGGTGGTTATAAAAAAGATTTAATTAGAACACAAAATTTATATCAAATATAATAATGTTATCCAATAATAAAATAAAAGAAATATATTTTGAAAAAAGGAATCATAGGATTTTATTATGGTATAATAATAAAGAAATTCCATAGATTTATTCTCTCCCTTTTGGGATTATCAAAAACTAAAAAGAAAAAAGAAAATGCAAGGAAACAGAATATGAATTAATAGAGTAGTCTAATGAAAAAGTAAAGTGAAGTATATCTAAAAAGGTTGAAAAAAAAGTGATGCAAAAATTCTCATCAAAGACAAAGAAATATAATCTTGAGGCTCTTTGGGCTTGGGAGAAAGAGGAGCTCTTTCTTTCCCTTTTATATAAGAAGAAGCTTCAATAGTTGATATTGAAGTAATAGTAGGGATGGCTATAGGAATAGTAGGAAAGGAAGGATCTTCTCTAATGAAGATAAGTCTAAGATGGTGCATTGATTATATAGGAGTGAGACTAAAAGTCTATAAATGATTTCTTAAGGGATAAATTGGTTCCATGTTCACACTAGGTATGAAGAATTATGGATCAGAAGCTGGAGGTGTCAAATAGATAGTAACAGTAATGGAATCCTGAGACACCAAAACATTTCAAGAAACATGCAGAAATAGTTTCATAATATTTATTAAATACATAATAATATTTCCACCTATCTCTATATAACTGAATAAATCCTTATTACCTTCTATAAATAGATTATGTACAGGATGTATGACCTTTAACTAATTCACTTGTTCTTTAAAGGCCTGAGAAACTAGAGTTATCCTTTGTTTCTCAACAAGATACTTGAAATGAGAATTCAGATTATTATTAGTATATATCCTTTAAAGATAATACTTTTTTGTTGGAGTAGAGTACTCACAAGGGTTAAATTGAGTATCTATTAAAATTTCTATTAAAAAATTTTCTTAGAAAGGTTCTCGAATAAAAATCAATACAACCCAGTTAATAAAGTTAATACAGTTGTAAAAGTTTGACTATTCAAATAACCTCTCATAAGATTGATTAATTCTCATTAATATAAATATGAGTTATTGATACTACTTTTGAAGCTATTCTAATAAGACAGAACAATTATAACTTCAATCCAAGACAAACTATCAAAGTAAAATCTTGTGTTTTCTAGAATACACAGTAAAGCCGAGAAAAAATAAATTAAACAACGTAGTGGATAAAACAAGTGGTTCTGTCTCAAGCTGAGACCTAATCCACTCTACTTGGTGATCACCTACCACCAAGTAGATTATATTAACAAACTTTTTCCACACCATAGATTATGGTAAATAATAGTGCATAGGATAGTCCAGGTCACATGACCTCTTCCACTGTTCTTTGTGGCTATAAACTACCAGGTCACACAAAGACCTCTTCCACACTTATCTATGGGAGTAAATAGATGTAAAAATATATGAGAAGAAGGATATCTTGTATCCCTCAATTTTTTATAGGAGAATTTGTGTTTTAATATAGACATACACACACTACTCAAAAGATAAAAATAGAATACAACAGAGAAAAGATTATGGGAAAAGTCTACAAGTGCTCTGAGTGTTATTCTATGCAACACTGGACTTGTAGGATGAGGCAGATTCAAGTATTGAGTCCTCTTATGAAAAACATAGTATCGTAAGTCTACAGGTTAAAACGTGTAATCTGTCTAGCTTATTTTATTCTTGAAGGTGGTACTATGAAGGTGTTTTTGACTTTGAACTATGGTATTCTGCCCTTTGGAATTGAGAGTGCTTCATGTGTTCTTCAGTTTTTTCGTGTTTCATGTATCGGTTCACTTGTCAAATGCTCACTTTTCTTCTACTCTACTTCTCGCCTATTTGTTTCACTACCGTGATTTCTTTTTTATTTTAGAGTGCATGTGTTGGATCCGACAGGATGAATGTATTATTCACCTCGTACCTCATACTATCAGGTGAAAATTATACAAAGAAACATTAATTATGTTAGTGCCTTTAAATGACTCAAATATGACTGTTAGAAATTAAATTTAAAAGGACAAAAAAGATTAAATAATCGTGTCACATTCTATCTAGAAATGTTGTCACTTGAAATAGTGTCACAGTGAAATAGTGTCTTCTTCTTTTCCATTGAGCGGTAAGGCAGTTATGATGGCATAGTTTTGTTATGATCTGGAACCAATAGCACAGATGCGGTATTAGGATCAAAGTCACTAGTGATTTTCCAAACCTCGAATGGTGTCTTGGTGATGGTAGCAAGGAACCAGTGTCACAGACTTCATGAGATCTGAAACTGGTTATGGTATTTGAGTCATGGTTTCTGGGTCACAGTATATGGGTCACAGTGTCTGAGTCACAGTGTTTTAATCGCAGTGTCTAGGTCATGGTGTCTAAGTCACGGTGTCTGAATCACAGTGTCTGAGTCACGGTGTCTGAGTCACAGTGTTTGGGTCCTTTTTCAGAAAACAAGAACTAGTGGATGACTTATGGTTTCTCAGACTTAACCAAATATCTATAAATAGTCATAAGCTATAATATTCAAAAAATGAATGAGACTTAACCATTCATATAGGAAATCATTATAGAACAAAGTTAAATCTAGTTTACACTAATCAAACATGATTTAATGGATTTTTATTTAAAGAATAATGAAACCAACCATCTTTTCACATGATTTGAGATATATTAAACTGGATTTATAGGATTTTTGATCATTAAAATAGGATTAACACATGAGGTGTCCAACAATATACCCCTTTTTATGATCACAAATCATATGAGTGAATGTTATGTTCATAATGTGCATTCTTATTTTTGTTCTTAGTGTGCTGATCTCCCCCATAGTTTTTTTTTCTCCCCTTTTGGGATTATTCAAAAAATTAGATGATAGAAAGAGAATAAATGAGTGTAAATTGGAGAATAGAAAAAAATGGTTCACATTTCATTAGATGGAAGGATATGTGGCATTACAATCATTAATAAAAAGTAAAAAATATCCCTATCAAGATACAATGTTCACTTTTCTTCTGCACTAGATGTCTTCGCTCTTCCCTTGACAGCATCATCATAAGGAGTCACAGGAGAAGAAGATGAAGTAAAAGAAGGGAGTAAGCCAACTGTCAGAGAAGTAAGAGGGAGTCCTTCAAAAACATAAGGTGCCAATGTAGGTTTGGTGGAAGACCAAGGCAAGTTCTGGTCAAGGATAATAGGTTAAATATAGATCATATCATGAGATACTAACATTGAGGTAGATTCAAAGGTAGTGGATGAGAAAGGAAGTATACCAGACCGCAAAGGTGCAGCTGTAGGAGCCAGAATAGAAGTGCTCTACACATGAAGATAAGGCTTCAACAACTAAATGAAATAAGTAATAATCTCATCACCATAGATCATTTCTTTCCCAAAATCATCTTTGTTCTCCATGAATTTTTCTAATAAAGGAGTGAAATCTTTCACCTTTTTAACTTGAGTCTTGAATGCTTGAGTTACAGGAGGTATTTTCAAATTCTCTACAAGATACTTGATATGATTGGTCATATCATGCTTAAAGAAAATCCTGTTAAAGTATAAATCCACTTTATTAGTAATTTCTTCCTAAGAATCATTTGAAATCATTGAATTAATCCTCACAAAATCATGTATTATTTCACTATTCTTGACAAAATTAGATAGACTTTCTTTGTCAAAACCATTGAACACTAAATGAAGTTACTCCTTAACATCATTTTTGAGCAGATCATTCTCAACGGGTTGAGATTACTGTATAGAGGCACTGGAGGCTGTAACAGCTGAAGTGAAGGACTTGAGTTGATTAAGAAATTTCTTTAAACATCCCTTTTACTCATCAGTTAGTTTTTTGAGACCAACAACAAGCTCACACATCTCTTGGACTATCTGCTTGTTTCTCCCAGCCACTTTGTCAGCAAATGAAGTCAAGTTTAGTTGAATCATAGAGGCAACTTGTTGTGGAATTTTACCACTAATATCCTCAACAGGATGAGAAATATGATCTTGTCCTTATTGTAATAATTTTTTCATATCTTTAAACATTGCTCAGGGAGACTTCACCATATCACTCAATTGTTTGTTCTCAATTATAACTTCTTGAATTTCATGAATAATTTTTAGCTGAATCTCTTATATGATCTTCTCTAATAGCAAGGCAGCATCTCTTTCACTTAGATTAGTTATAGGAGCAGGTTGGGTATTCATGAGATTTTTAACTCCATCCAATAAAGTAACTCAAAAGTCTTTTAAATCACTATAACTCACAAAAGTAGGAGGTTATTGAGAATTTTCAAGAATAGGAGTCGATATAGTATCAGGTTCCTTGGAAGAGATTACCTCTAGAGTAGAGATCATTTTCAATTGAAACACAACAGACTAGTATATGTCTTTAACTGAATCTTCATAGGCATCATCCACATAAAAGTAGCTTGGGAACTTATACCAGGTATCCATAGTGCTTTGATCAAAAGGATTAGGAATGTAAATAATTTCTAGACTAGGGTGTTTCTCTCCCTCAACAAGTTCATCTCTCACAGGACTAAGAGATTCAGTTCCTTGAACTAGTTCTAAAAAATCATCTCTAATTCTTTCACCCATTTCTTTTCTATCCAGTTGGAAGGCCTGCTCCATTATTTCCTCAGCATATAGGATAACATCAGGATTAGCTTGTTCCTCTAAATGTTCATTAACCGCATATTCTTTTGAAATAGAAAGTTCTTCTTCTAGATTCTCCTCAAGAACAACCTTTTCTTTTACACTAAAAATAGATTCTTTTCCAGAAGAAGGTTCTTCTTCAAAATCAATACATCTTTTAGTAATAGTTTCTTCCTTATCAACTATGTTTTTTGGAATAGTTCCATTATCTTCCTTATTCAAGACAGTTTCTTCTAGAGGTGTAACAACTTCTTATTCTTCATCTTCAACAGGATAGTCCGAAATTTCATTTGGTTCCAAACCAGGATCAGATAGGTTCTTAGGTCTTGAAGGTTGATCAACCTAATTAAACTTATTATATTACCTTTCATTGTCCTCCACTCAATTATTTTTTCACAGATTTGAACTAATTTTCATCCTTTTGAATGTAACCTTTAAGATACAAAATTCCCAACCCTTGATGACTTCTTCATTTAGTCCAACAATTCCCTTAGCATACAACATAGTAGATATTAACCTTGAGTGGAACAAAGAGGTAGACTTTGAGGTTATATTAATGAACTCACACATATAAAGTATAACATACATGCTCAAGTTAATCTTGTGTCCATTATTCATAAGATGTATCAAGAATACATCTTGATATCTGAGGGTAGAAAAATCTCCTTTTTATAGAGTAATCAGATTCTAAATAAAATTAAACAGCAATCTGATTTCACCATCTAACTCAGCAGCAATAGCTCTTCTATTCTTGTTATCACTAGTCAAGCTTCCCAAGGACTCTTCTAAAACAAAAATATCTCTAGGAGGAGGAGGACCTCTTTGGTAATCCTCAAAAATTTCCTCATGGGGGTATCTCTAGGAAATAATCCCATAACCTTGAGGAAAAGGTGCATCTTTGACCATTGATCCATCTTCTCACAACAAAACCATCTTCAGCATTGAAAGAAAACTAAACAAAATGATATAACTAAGAAACAAGATTTAGATAAATCATTATTTTCTATTTTGTGAACCAGTCCAACCATCCCTACTCTTTCAGTACTTTCAAAACTAGGGACTTACTTGTCAGTAACCACTTAGGGAAGATTTCCTTTTCTGGAACTATGATTCTATCAAAAAGAATCAGGTCCAGCGGTCCTTCTGGCACTACCTTTGGTACTATTTTCACTTTATTCTTAGATCCACACTTATCAATAGTTGAATAAGATGCGTGCTTCATTCTAGGCATTCAATTAGGGGTTCAAGAGAGAGAGAGATAGATGAAGGGATGAAGGAGGTCTTATAGTTTTAGAGATAAAGGTTTCGGGTTTTAGAGAAGAGAACTTGAGTGAAGTAAATAGTGAAAGACATTTGGTTTTTATCATTTAGGTATTTCAAGCGTCGCAAATTCAAAATCATGGTATATAAACAATAAAATAATCAACACAGTGATATGGGTAATAAATTAAAAATAAATTGAAAAAGTGTCATTACAGTGAGACCTGAACAATTTGTCATGGTGTAACCTTTACGGTGTGTCTCCACATGGTGAGACCATATTATTTGAGATAGTAAGTTCCAGAAAGTAACTGAGAGACCATAACTATGAGACCATAAACATAAGATAGTAACTTCAAGACAGTAATTTGTAGAACTATGAGATTTAGACAGTGACTTATGAAATCGTTAATCTTGAAATGCTAAACTATGAAACAGTAAGCTGTGAAATAGTAAATTTGGAAAAGGTACATTTTCTACTTGAGATTTATCATTCCTAATTCATGAATGATGTAACCTATCCTTTCATAATTTAATGGTTTATTGAATATATCAGCAAGCTGATATTCAGTTCCAATGAATTTTAAAGTGATTTCACTTTTTGATAATGGTCTCTCAAAAAGTGATGTCTTACATCAATATGTTTTGTCCTAGAGTGTGAAACAAGATTTTTTGAGATGTTAATAGAACTTTTATTGTCACAATTTATAGGTATAGTCCTGAATTGATATCCATAATCTAGTAATGTGTGTTTCATCCAAAAAAAATTTTCACAACAACTACCAGTAGCTATGTATTCAGCTTCGGTAGTTGATAATGAAAAAGATTTTTTTTATTACCACACCATGATACTAGAGACTTTCCTAAAAGGTGACATATTCTAGAGGTGTTTTTTCTATCTAACATACAGCCACTAAAATCATCATCAGAATAGATAACTAATTCAAATGATTTTATTCTGGGATAGAACAGTACAAGATTGGATTTATATTTGAGGTATTTGAAAATAAATTTAATGGAATTTAAATGATATTCCTTAGAGTTTTCTTAGAAATGATCACACATACATACACTGAAAATAATGTCAGGTCAGCTATAATTTAATTAGATTAAGCTTCCAATCATTCCTCTATAAGTGGTTTGATCAACGGATTTTCTATCTTCATTAAATCAAACATACAATTAGTACTCATTGGAGTATCACTACTTTTAGTACTATCCAATCCAAAATGTTTTAGAATATATTTAGTATATTTACTTTGATTTAGAATAATACCATCTTTATTTTGAAATATTTGAAATCAAAGAAAGAATTTTAGTTCACCCATTAACCTCATTTCAAATTTATTTTTCATCATTTTATAAAATTTAATACATAAATAATTTTTTGAAGATCCAAAAATAATATCATCTACATAAATTTGAACTACTAAAACATCATTGGAAATTAATTTTATAAAAATGGTAGGATCACCTATACCTTTTGTAAAACCTTTGGAAATAAGAAAAATACTTAATATATCGTACCAAGCTCTTGGAGATTTTTTTAAACAATACAAAGCTTTTGATAATTTGAAAACATGATTTGGAAGGTGAGGATTAGTGAAACCAGTGGGTTGTTCAACAAAGACATCCTCGGCTGTATACCAATTTTGGAATACACTCTTGACATCCATTTGATATAGTTTGAAATTCAGATGGGAAATATAATAAATAAATATTATAATGGCCTCAAGTCTAGATACTGGTGAAAAGGTCTCCTCATAGTCAATTCCTTCCTCTTGACTATAGCCTTGTGAAACCAATATAGCCTTGTTTATAACTATATTACAATATTTATATACCTTATTTCTAAACACCCACTTAGTGCCTATGGTAAATATTTATTTGGGTATTTCAACAAGTTTTCAAACATCGTTTCCAAAATGGTTAAGTTCTTTTTGCATGTCCATCACCCAAAATTCATTATTGATAACATCATTAATGTTTTTAAGTTAATGTTATGAGAAGAAAACTTGATGTTCAACCTAATTTCTATAAGAAACTCTTATTTGAGTTCCTTTATCAAAATCTCCTAAATAGAATCTAAAGGATGGTTCTTAAGGGTTCTAACAGCTCTAGAAAGAGAGGGGCTAGTGATTTCAGGTTCTTCAACAGGTTGGGGTTCATTATGACTTAAATCTGGAGAATTTCCATAACTTGAATTTTTCATAGACTCCTTCACAGGATAGTTAGTGGAATTATCATTGATTTCCATATTTGACATATCATCCTCCAAGTTCTCTAGAGATTTATTAGGCTCATGTGGTTATGTCTCATCAAACATGACATAGACAGATTCTTCCACAAATTTAGTTCTTTGGTTAAACACTCTATAGGCTTTAATAAAGATTGAATATCCTAGATAAATTCCTTCATCACTCTTGAATGAAAGATTTTTTATATTGTCCTTAGTATTAAGGATATATAATTTTCAACTGATAACTTTGAAGTAGCTTACTTTGGGTATTCTATTTTTCAATAACCCATATAGAGAACTTTTAATAATAGGTCTAATCAATACTCTATTAAGGTTATATCTTGATTTATTTACAACTTCAGACCAAAAATAAATAGGTAAGTCATATTCACTAATTATGGTTCAAGAAATCTCTTGCAAGGTCCTATTTCATCTTTCTATAGCTCCATTTTGTTAAGGTGTTCTAGGGTAAGATAAATTATGATTATATCCATTTTGTGAGAAAAAGGATTCAGTCTCTTGATTTTAAAAAACACAGCCATTATCACTTCTTAAGGATTTAATTCTAAGACCACTAAAATTTTCTACAGTTTTAGCATATTTGGTGAAATGAGAGAAGGCTTCACTTTTGTGAGACAAAAAGAAAGTCCAAGTATGTCTAGAATAGTCATCTATAATAACATAAACATAGTGCTTCCCAGTTAAACTAGAAACTCTAGATGGTCCAAACAAATCCATGTGAACCAACTCGAGAGGATGATATTTTGACACTTCTTTCTTTAGTTTGAAGAAAGTTTTGTGTTGATATCCCTTTTGACAAGGATTACACACTTTATCATTTGGAAACTCAAGTTTGGGTAAGTCTTTGACTAAACTTTTTCTAGTTATCTTTATAAGGGAGTGAATATTGAATTGTATTAGTCTTCTATTCCAAATACAAGACTCTTTGTGAAATATGATTAATCATGAAGCATCTTGAGAAACTAAATAATCTATGTTAATAGAGTATACATTTTCATTTCTCAATGCAGAAAATACTAATTAATTTTTAGAATTAATAAAAATTGCAATCAACATTTTCAGATTTAACATGAAATCCATCATCACATAGTTGTGAAACATTAAGCATGTTATATTTCAGTCCATCAACAAAAAGTACTTTTGAAATTAATATTGAGCTAGAGTTACCGATTTGGATAAGGCCAGTGATTTTTCCTTTGGCATTGTCACCAAAAGTGACAAGTCCACCATCAATTTTTATGTAGTTATTAAAGCATGAATAATTTTTGATCATGTGTCTTCAACACCCACTGTCAAAGTACCATAATCTTTTACAGGAGCTCTTTAAACAATATTCCTACAAAAATAGTCAACTAAAAACAAAATTTGGTACCCATATTTGTTTGGGTCTAGTAATATTCGTAACTAGTTCTTTAGGAACTCACATCTACCTCATAGGTTTCTAATAACAATTATGTAAAGTAATTGAAATATAAACTCTATTTGGTCCATAAAATCTTGAAACATTAGAGAGTATATTATAATTTTAACTAGTAGAATGTTTTCCAGAACTAGGAGTAAAGTTGTATGTTCTCAATTTAGAAACAAAATTGGTTTTTCAAATATTTCTTTTACCAAGTTTATATCCAATACAAGTCATGTATTTTGGGGAAATATGTTTACCTGTCATTTTTACCAAGGTATATTTACCATTTGTAAACCTTTCAACATCATTTTGGAATTGCTCATTAGATAGAATTAGTTCATTGTTTTCTTTGAGTAATTGAACATTTTTCTCTCTTTCTACAGTGATTTTAGATTTAAAAGTTAAGGTAAGAGAATATTATTTATTTAAATACTTGTATTTATCTTTTAGTTCATTACATGTCTCTTCGCATATATTGAAATAATCAAGCATTTCTTCTTTATAAATATTTTCATAATCACCTTCATCTCCAAAATAATAGGAATTTTATACAAGAGATTCCAGGGTTACCTCATATGTGTTTTTCATAAAACACATATTGGTGTTATTAGCCTTTTTATCGTGTGAAGACTATGAGTCACTTGAACTATCCTTCGAAGAACTATAAGTTTATTTCATTTCCTTGTTATAATTTCTATCATTGTCCTCATATTTCTTTTTATACTTGATCTTGGGATAGTCAGCCTTAACATGTCCCTTTCACTTACATTCATAATATACTATCTCATAATACTTGTAATTTTCTTCCTATCTTTCAACCAGCTTCCCTTTTGATCATATCTTCCTTTGAATTTAGGCTTTTTAAAAAATTTCTTCCTTCTGTAAAATTTCTTAAACCTTCTGGCTAATTACTACATCTTCTCATCACTGTCAGGTGATGATTTTTCACTACTGTAACTTTCTACAGAGACTTGAAATTTCTCTTTTTCTTTGTGTTTAGAGGTTGTGGTCTTGAATTCCATAGATTTTCTTTTGGGTTCATCCTCCTTTTCCTTGTTGACTTTCAACTCCTCTTCATACATCATTAGTTTACCAATGAGTTCTTTTATGGGTAATTTTCTAATGTCTTATTAATCTCTAATATAGACATAGGTTCCTCTCCATCTATCAGGTAGGCATCTGAGAATCCTCATAATTTGTTCTTTGGCAGTGACTTCTCTTCCAAGAGAAATCATTGTATTTATAATTTCTTTTAACTTGAGATACATTTCAGAAATAGGCTCATCATGATTCATTTTAAAACTGTCATATTTAATAGTATAAGGATTGAGTATCATTTCTTTCACACTAGAATTCCCTTCATGTGAAACAGAAAAAGTATCCCAAATTTCATGGGTAGTTTTACATGAAGACATTCTGTTAAATTCATCATATCCTAAATAGCAATATAAATCATTCATGGATCTATAATTGTTATAGTAAGAATTCTTGGTTTGTCCATACCAAGTAATTCTATCAGTATAAATAATATTGTACTCATCTATAATTAACGACCAAATTTCAAATCTCATACTTTCTAAATGAATTTTCATTTTAATTTTCAATTGGGTATAATTAGTTCCATTAAATAATGGTGGACTATTTTATGCATAACCTTTTAGTCTATAATCCATAATAAAGAAATTCTTTTAATGAGATAGAAATTTAGAATTAATAAAAAATTAAAGATCTTTAATGTACAACTAAAATCATAGTTAAATAGATTCAAAAATAGAGCCTTAATAATAATAAACTTCTCTTATACCAAATGTTTGTCAGAGTAGAGTACTCAAGAGGGGGTGAATTGAGTATCTATTAAAATTTCTATTAAAAAGTTTTCTTAGAAAGGTTCACCAATAAAAATGAATACATCCTAGTTAATTAAGGTAATACAATTATAAAAGTTTAACTTTTCAAATAACCTCTAATAAGATTGATTAATTCTCAATAATATCAATATGAGTTATATATACTACATTTGAAGCTATTCAAATAAGATAGAACAATTATAACTTCTATCCAAGACTAAATATCAAAGTAAAATCTAGTGTTTTATGAAATACATAGTAAAGAAGAGACAAACTAAATTAAATAAAACAGTGGATAAAACAAGTGGTTCATTCTCAAGATGAGACCTAATCAACTACACTTGGTGATCACCTACCACCATGTAGTTTATATTAAATAGCTTGATCCACACCCTAGATCGGGGTAAACAATAGTCTATAGGACTATCTAGGTCACACAGCATCTTCCACTGTTCTTTGTGGGTATAAACTACCAGGTCACTCAAGGACCTCTTCCACACTTATCTGTGGGAGTAAACAGATGTAAAAATATATGAGAAGATGGATATCTTGTATCCCTTAGTATAGTACAAGATACGTTGTGTGTTTTAATACAGACATATACACACTGTTCAAAACCTAAAAATAGTACACAATAGATAAATGATAATGGAAAAAGGTTAGAAGTGATTTGAGTGTTATTCTATGCATCTCTAGACTTATAGGATAATGCCGATGCAAGTATCGAGTCCTCTTGTAAAAAAACAAAGTATCATAAGTCTGTAGGTTGGATGGTGTAGGATATCTAGCTCATGTTCTTCTTGAAGGTGGTACTGTAAAGGTGTTTTTGAATTTGATCTACAGTATTCCATCCTTTGTAATCGAGAGTGCTTCATGTGTTCTTCCACTATTTATTATTGCATTTATCATTCCACTTTTCAAATTCTCACTTGTCTGTTGTTATACTTCTCATATATTTGTTCCAGTGCCTTGATTTTCTTTTTATTTTAGATTTCATGTGTTGGAGCTGACATGATGCATGTATTCTTCACCTCATACCTCGTTTTTTTAGGTGAAATGTCTATGAAGAAACATTAATTAATTTACTGCCTTTAAATGACTCAAATATGACTATTAAAAATAAATTTAAAACAAAAAAATATATTAAATAATGGTGTCATAATTTGTCTAGAAATGGTGTCACATGGAAATGGTGTCACTATGAAATGGTGCCTTCTTCTTTTCTATTGAGTGTTGAGATAGTTTTGATGGCATAGTTATATTATGATCAGGAACCAGTAGCACAGATGTGGTGTTAGGATCATGGTGTCTGGGGCTTTTCCAAACATCAAATGGTGTCTTGATGATGGTAGCAAGGAACTGGTGTCAGAGACTTCAGGAGATCTAAAACTGGTTATGGTTTCTGAATCACAGTGTATGGGTCGTTGTGTCAGGGTCACGGTGTTTGATTCATGCTTTCTGAATCATGGTGTCTGGGTCATGGTGCTTGGGTCACGGTGTCTGAGTCACATTGTTTGAATCATAGTGTCTGGGTCCTGGTGTCTGAGTCATGGTGTCTGAATCACGGTGTCTAGGTCACAGTGTTTGAGTCATGGTGTATGGGTCCTTTTCTAGGAAACCAAAACTGGTGGCAGACTTATGGTTTCTCAGACTTAGCCAAATATTTTTAAACAATCTTAAGTAGTAATATTCACAAAATTAATGGCACTTAATCATTCATATAAGAAATCATTATAGAACAATTTTAATTATAGTTTACACTAATCAGATAGGATTTAATGGAATTTTATTTAAATAATAAAAAAACCAAACTCTATTCACATGATTTGAAATAGATTAAATGGGATTTATAGGATTATTGATCATTAAAACATGATTAACACATGAGGAGTCCAACAATACTTTATAGCCTTTCTGATAGTCTCTCTATCAGCATTCATATCACTCATAGACTCTATGACCATCATGTGAATATGATCACTGTTATGCTCTAATTTCCTCAAAATATCCTAAGGAATGGTAGGAACAACAACTAAAACACCACGAATCTCTACTCAACCCATAGACCTAATCAAATCAACATCAATAGGAGTATCACTTGATTAATAAACCATGTAATAATGATTCTCTATCCTCTCTAGAAAATAATCCATGGAATCTACAAAATAAGATCTCATCTCCTCTACTGTATATCTCATAACATCCATATCGTTCACTAACCTACTATTTTCCCCTTCTAATTATTTGATTTAAATAATCATCTTTGGTTGGATATGCTGAATCCCAAGCCCCAAAAATGAATTTCATCCTTATCACTATGATTAGTTACAAAGGGAGGATGATTTTTTAACAGAAAACATAATTATGAGACATGCCTCTCTCTAAAAGAATCTAAGTCACATCTGGTTACCTCATCAACTGGAACTAAAGGTTTAGTAGGTGCCACTACAAGCTCAGAGCTGTTAAGCACATAATAATGAAATCTCTCAAATAGACCTACAGTATTCATCTGATCTATTAAATTTACATTATAATCATTTGATTCTCCAAAAGTAGGTTCACAATGCTTTGGTGGAATTCTATTCTCATCTAAATCAGAGTATACTTGGAATAATCTCACAAATCTAGGAAACATATCCCATTACCCAATAATTGGGTCCATCAATTGGATAGAAGGCATACCATGAGACTTAAAAACTTTAGAACTGTAATTGTGGACATAAACACAATATTTACAACACACAAATGCACATATAATCTATGTACATCAGTTTTTTTCTTTAAAAAAGTAGGCTCAACCTCCATCTTCTCAGCAATATACTATTCAAAAACTATCTTTGCATCAACATCAAGCACACAACGGTCTCCAGCAATAGCATGATAAACTAGGTGACTATCCAAACATGGATATTTCTCCCCCTAAACTAATGATTCCATCTCATCTCTGGTTGTTCTATCAAAATATTCAACTATGGTTGGTATATCTTCATATCTATAATCACTAAATAAACCTAGATAATAGATAAGTGCTTGAGAAATCTTAACTTCCTTAGCACCAATGTGGAAACTATGATCATCATGGTCCAATCCTCCATCATTTTCATCTTCATCTCCATCTCCATTTTCATCTTCCTCGTCTTCTCCATCTTCTTATTCTTTGTCATCATCACCATTACCTAATTCTTCTTAACTCTCACCATTTTATTTATAACTATTAGAGGTTCTTTTGAACTTCTCATTAACTGAAACTTCTGTTTCTTCTTCTTCACTACCTTATTTTGAGATATTTTCTCTAATAGGGAGTGACCTAGGTTAACTAAGAGCACACTAATTAATATTAGGATAACTTATGGGTAGGTCTAGATCACTTCCTTCATCCAATAAGAATTTTTTCTCCTCATTACAAATAAAATAAGCCTCTTCTTCCTCATCTAAATATTCAACTACTTAATCTAGGTCCAAACTAGGATCCACAAGGTTATTCGGTCTATATGGATAATCAACTATATTGAAGTCTTCATAAAGTCTTTTACTATCATCAACCCACTGCTTCTTCTAGGGGTTCCAACCGATCTTCTTCCTTTTGAAAATCACTCTTGTGATATAGAATCCTCCACAATTTACCACTATTTCTTCTCCTTCATCAACCAAACCCTTGTTTTCTATAATATCTGAAATAAACTTTGGGTATATTAGAGAATTTGGCCTAGAATATGGTTTTTATATTTCCATCATATGAATCATTAGTTATCTTCAAAGATTGATATTTTATACAATTTTTATTAGATACAAAAGATTAATATCTCGATACCTCATTGTCAAGAAATTTACCTTTCATGAGAATAAAATGTGTTTGATGAACATGAAAAGAAATTGGCACTCACCATCAAGTTCAGTAGAAACTGGTCTTCTTCCTATCTCATATCCGGTTAACCCTACCAAACCATATTGATAGAAAATGTTTTTACTATCAGTAGGAATAGTTACTTGATAATCATTTGAGAAACCTTAATGGGTAAATTAAAAACATCTGTTCCATTTTCTTGAATAGAATACATCTTTTCATCCATTTACTCTATTTCTTACCCGATCTTTATCTGTTTTAAAACTGAACTCGATAAATTGATAAAACTAATGAACTAACTTAGGATAGAAAGATATCTAATTATTAGAGGACCATTATACCCATCCTTTGACTTCTATAACTCAAAGAAACATTGAATTACTCAACTTTAACCATTCATAATGAACTTCGTTTTTGAGAACCACAACTCTCTTCGCAAGCTCTGGATTCATAGGATCAACAGTAGTTGAATGGCTCAACTCTCATTTTTGTTTCTTTGAAGGAAGAGACTAGTCTAGTGAAGATTTAGAATCCCTATTAACTCTAAACTTTTTTGTTATCTCAAAAGGTTTGAGATAAGGAAAATGAAGGTTAACTGTTGTGAGAGAAAAAGACCATGGGGAGGGTTGAGAGAAAGGCACAAGGGAGTGAAGGCATTAAAATTATAAAAATGTCTGATTTATATCATTTGGAAATTTTAGGGATTAAAAAAACTAAATATAAAATGAATCAATTTAAAAATTAAATAAATAAATCATATAATGAAATTAAAAATGGAATCTTGAAACTATCAGTGAGAAATTAACAAAGGAAAGAGGTTTCCAATAGTGAGTAAAACTCCAATAGTGGAAAAAAACACAATGATGCGTAACACTCAATGGTGGGTAAAACTCAATATTGGTTCCCAAAAAATTAATCTTAACAAAAATTAATTATACTTAACTCATATTTTATGTAGTTCATTCTTTCATAATTCAAAGTCTTAGTAAAAATATCATCAAACTGATGTTCTTTACCAAGGTATTCAAGAGTTATTTCACCCTTTTGAAAACGATTTCTCCAAAAGTGATGTCTTACATCAATATGTTTTATTATAGAGTGGTACACAAGGTTTTTAGAAATGTTTATCTCACTTGTATTGTCAAAATTTGTAAGGATATGTTGGGATTGATATCCATAGTATAGTAATGTGTGTTTTATCCAAAAAAATATAAGTATAGAAGCTACCTATAGCTATGTATTAAACTTTAGTAGTAGACAATGCAATATAATTTTGTTTCTTAATAAACTAAGAAATTAGAGACTTTATCAAAAGATGAAATGTACCAAAGGTTCTTTTTCTATCTAACCTACAACCACCAAAATCAGTATCTAAATGACTAACTAATTAAAATTCTTTACCTCTTGGATAAAATTTCCCTATATTGGTAGTTTTATTGAGATATTTGAAAATACTTTTATATAAAGTATGTGTGATGATGATGAGGGTGAAGAGATTCAGTGAGTTTGAAGGTGTTTTGGGAGTTTGAGTCAGTGGTGGTATGATATTCGATGGGTTCTCTCTGGCAGATGTTGCAACAAAAAATGTCCAGGTGACTCTTGACTTGAGATGTGAACCGATGGTACATGATAATGGATCGCAACTCATGATGATGGTGGTGGGATGATGGTATGTGACAAAGAATGTTGTAGATTGAGGCTATGATGATTGTTTTTTATAATTTTGAATTTTTAATCAATAAACTCATGTATGGATCGGTTACCACTCAACCAAAAAGCAGATTTCGAAAATAAAATAAAAATATAATTTTAAGATAGCTAACATGCATAAACACACCAAACATAATATTAGGTTGGGTAGAAATTAACTAGATAATACTTACAGTCATACCTTTGTAACTTGTTTGATCCACTGATTTACTAGCTCCATCAAGATCCAATTTATAGGTGGTACTCATATGAGTATTATTACTCTAAGTTCTATCTAAATTAAAAAGTTTTAAAATATATTTAGTATGTTAACTTTTATTTAAAAAAAATATTTATTTATTTTAAAAAATATAAAAACCAATAAAGAGTTTTAGATAACTCATTAAACTCATTTGAAAATTCATTTTTCATCATTTTTGAAAATTTATTATATAAATAATTCTTTAAAGATTCAAAAACAATATCATTTACATAAATTTGATCTACTGAACCAACTTTTGGAATTCTTTTTATAAATTGTGTAGCATCATATATACCTATTGAAAATACTTTTGAAATAAGAAAAGTGTTGAGTCTATCAAACCAAGATATAGGGTATTATTCTAAACCATATAAATATTTTGTTAACTTGAAAGCATAATTTGGAAATGAGGATTCTGAAATCTGAGGGGTTGTTCAAAAAAACATACTCAAAAATATACCCTTCCAAGAATGCACTTTTAGCATCCATTTCTTATAGTTTTAAATCTAGATGTGTTGTATCAGCAAGTAGTATTCTAATAGCTTCATGTCTAGATATAGGTGAAATGGTTTCTTTATAGTCTATAACTATTTCTTGACTATACCCTTATGAAACTAATCTTGCCTTATTTCTTTTTATTATTCCAAATTTTTCAACCTTGTTTATAAACATTGATTTGGTGCCAATATTCAAGGTATATTTGGGTATATCAACAAGTTCCCAAATAATATTTCTTTCAAATTGATTGAATTATTCTTGTATATAAATTACTCAGAATTCATCCTTAATTGCATCATTGATTTTCTTAGGTTCAAGATGAGATAAGAAGGATTTATTTTCAACATAATTTCATAGATAAGCTCTAGTTTGTGCACCTATATCTTGGTCTACAATAATATAATATAAAGGATGATATTTAAGAATCTTAATATCTCTATAAAAATAAGGTTTGGTCACCTCAGGATCCTTTACAGGTTCAGGTTTTGGCTCTAGAGGTTCCCCAGAATGGGATGATTTTTCTTTTTCCTTTGCAGTAAAATCAAAAGTCTTCGAATTGATGTTCAAAATGGATAAATCATCCTCAAGGTTTTATAAAGAGTTATTAGTCTCATGTGGATCTGTCTCATCAGATTTTATATGAACATACTCTTCTAAAATCTTGGTTCTTTTGTTAAAAACTCTATAAGATTTACTAGAAGTTGAATGAACTAGGAAAATTCCTTCATCACTTTTAGAGGAAAACTTGTCAATATAATCCTTGGTGTTAAGAATAAATACTTTGAAACCAAATAGTCTAAATTAATGAACCATAGGTTTTTAACTATTCCAAAATTCATAAAGTTTTTTCATCGATATAGGTCTACAAAAAAATATTAATTATATAGAAAGATGTATTCACAGCCTCAGACCAAAAATAGATAGGTTGGTCATATTCATTAAGCATGGTATGAGATATCTCTTGAAGTTTCCTATTTATTCTCTCTAAAACTCCATTCTACTGAGGGTTCCTAAGAGAATAGAAGTTATGATTATATCCATTTATTAAGAAAAATGATTCAAAGTCTTGTTTTTAAAATACATTTCCATGGTCACTTCTTAAGGTATTAATTATAAACCCACTTAGTTTTTTCAATATATTTAGAAAAATTTGTAAAATAAGAGAAATATTCACTTTTTTGAGCTAAAAAGAATAACCAATTATACCTAGAAAAGTAATCTACAAGTACATAGACATGGTTCTTCCCATTTAAACTAGAATCCATGTATGGTCTGAGAAAGTACATGTGAACCAACTTATGAGGTTGAGAAGTTGAAAATTATTTTATTAATTTAAAATAAATCTTATGATGTTTCCCTTTTTGATAGGGGTTACAGACATTATCGTTTGAGAATTCATGTTTGGGTAGATCCTTGAATAACACTTTCCTAGTAACCTTTCTATGTGAGTGAATGTTACAGTGACCTAGTCTCTTATGTCAAATAAAATTTTAACTGTGAAAGGAACTTAAGAAAAAAACATTTTGAGATATCAAATAATCAATATTAACAACATACACATTCCCATTTGTTAAATAAATAAAGACTAAATAATTTTTGGAATTAAAAAACATTTTAAGAATTGATTTCAAATATCACATAAAACCATCATCACATAATTGTGTGATAATAAGAGGATTTTATTTTAATAAATCAATATAAAGTACTATATAAATTAAAATTGAGTTGTTGTTACTGATGTGTACAAGGCCAATGATCATTCCTTTAGAATTTGCGCCAAAGGTGACATAAACACGATCAAAATTTATTAGATTATTTAAGATCGAGTAATCTACTATCATATATCTAGAACATATTCTATCAAAGTACCATAGATTTTTATAGGAGATCTATAAATAAGTTCACTACAAAATAATGCTTATACCAAGAATGATTTTGGTACCTATATTTTCAAGGGTATAGATATTTAAATGTTAAAGCCATAGGAATCTACATTTTCTTAATGGGTTTCCTATAATCATATTGCAAACTCTTGGAAATAAAAAATTTATTTTCTACTCTTGAATAATAACTATCTAAGTAATTTTTAGAACTAGACTTACGAACAAATTTTCTCTTAACAATTATTCTCTACCCAAGTTGATATCCTAGACCAGTTATTTATTTAGGATCAATTTTTATTCCTAATATTTGAGTGATATTTTCTCTTCCATTTATAAATATTTCTAAATATTTTTTTGTTTATCATTTGATCATTTTAGTTCAACATTTTCTTTAAATGGTTGAGAATTCTATTCTTTTTCTCTAGTGAGATTTGTTCTAATACTAGCTGATAAAGAATTTTTTTTCTTCAGAACATTATATTTTTATTTGATCTCATTAAAATTATCCTCAATAATATTTCATTACTCAAACATTTCTTCTCTTGAAATATCATCATAATTTTTATTTTTAGAGTAGTACTGGAGATACAGTAGGTACCTCGGATATATTTTTCATAAAGAACATGTATGCTCTTTTAGGATTATCTTCATGAGTTTATTCTGAGTCACTAGAGTTTTCCTTAGAGGCACTCCATGTAACTTTTATGGGTTTATTATACTTTATATATTTTTCCTCATACTTATTCTTTTATTTTAACTTGGTTCATTTGGTCTTAACATGTCTTTTTTTCTTAAATTCAAGATAGGTAATATCCTATGAGTTGTCATCTCTTTTTCGATCCTTTTTTCAATTTCCTCTTTTATCGTACTTTCCTTTGTAATTTATCTTTTTGATGAATTTCTTCACCTTGTAAAATTTCTTAATCCTTCTAGCCAAGTGGTCCATTTCTTCCTCACTGTCATCTGGTGATTCATAATCATGGGAGCTTTCATCTTGTACCCTCCCTTTTTCTTTCTATTTGGATGCAGTAGTTTTAAAGGCTATTTATTTTATCTTAGGTTCATAATCCTCTTCATGGTTGAATTTAAGCACTTCCTCATACACTGTTAACATCAAAATAAATTCCTTGATAGGTAATTTTTAGATGTCATGAAATTCCATTATTGAAATAGATTTCACTCTCCATCTTTCTGGAATACATCTTCATAGACGAATAATTTGATCTTTAACAGACTCTGGATTCCCCAATAAGCTCATTTTGTTCACTATCTCATTAAACCTAAGATGAATATCATAAATCCACTAATCATGTTTCATTTAAAATTTATCATATTTAATTTTATAATTATTAAATATCATTTCTTTTACATTATTAGTTCCTTCATGAGAAATAGGTAACGTATCCCAAATTTCATAGGTAGTTTTACTAGTAGATGTACTATTAAA
Source organism: Viscum album (assembly GCA_963277665.1). Lineage (NCBI taxonomy): Eukaryota > Viridiplantae > Streptophyta > Magnoliopsida > Santalales > Viscaceae > Viscum > Viscum album. Next base: position 247,405,617 of record OY728153.1, on the reverse strand, counting down.
CTCCTCATATCCTAAGGCGCAATAAATATCATTCATAACTTTACAATTTTTTTATAACCAATTTTGGTAGTATCATCTCAATCCATTCTAATAATCTTTGGTAACTCATACTTCTCCTCTATAGCAGACCATATTTTGAAGACCACGCTTTCAATATTCATTTTTTTATTTTCCACCTAGAATAGTTATTTCCATTAAATAAAGGATTTCGGTTAGTATAATATCCTTCTTGTCTATTATCCATTTAAATAATTAAATTTATAAATGATACAAATTTCAGATCAATAAAACACAACTAAAATCACAGTTGAAATTATTTTGAAAACCCTTTGATACCAAATGTGTTGGAGTTGGTTCCCTAAAACCAAATTCTATGTACTTTATGATAACATTTATTCATGTTGTTGAATATTAATAAAATAATTATCAAATCATTATTATTCTTATTTATAACATAGTATGTGATAATTTCCTAAGAGTAGTTGCCACACTAAAAGGTCATAGTAGTTCCCTACTATGATGGGGACCCAGAAATGATACAGCACCATTATTGAATATATGTTCTATAGACGGATGATATCATTTGAGAGACACAAATGACATAGGCTATTAGGGGAGGATACTCATAGTAATTTGAGGCACCTTCTCATGGTTTATTCTCTTGGTAATATCCAGTAGGATATTATGAGAATGAAACCAGCTAGTAGTAAATCCATATTTTTTTGTGTCATTGGATGTTCCTATATGCGGACATGAGTATTGGTCTTTATAATTTAATATTATTATTAATGTGTATTATGAGTTCTGAACTTATATGTATTTATGAAAACCGTGATAACAGATGTTCATGGTGAGGTAGGATCTATTGGGTACGTCATGAGTAATATTGCATTAAGGAATAATATGAGAAATTATTTTTCCATTTTTTTAAAGGAATCTGATCACTCAGACACATTGATGGAAATGATATGGCCTTAATAAATCATTTTACATGGTGTTCCATAAGAAATTTCAATTTTCATTAATTCAAATAAAGAGAAATAAATCACAAAGGTTGATGGCACTAGCATGGAACCTTCTTGATTAGAGATATCAAGATATAGTGGTTATATTACACAGTAAGATTTTGTATGTGGTAACATGTTATTGTGGCATTAACTACTTTCTATATGGATGTCTTGGCGTGTTTCTAGATGCTAACCTTGGACTTTAGGCTACTTCACCTAATACCAATGATAAAGGGTCCTTGAGTTTTACACATTATAACTGTATCCAAAATCTCAGTTAAATAATATATTATCAATTAACAAGTTGAATAAATATTATTCTCGGCTGCGGTTTAATAATTATTCATGTATTCTTGATCACATATATTCTTCCACTAGTTATTTAAGAGAATATAATGTGAGTGGAATATTTAATAAATATTTATTTTCTATTTAGTGAATATTATATTTATTTATTTATTGGAGAATAATGTGATTATATTATTTAATAAATAAATTGACATTATTTAAGGCTAGATAATCATTATGTAGGAATGATGAACCGGGTTTAAATTTCTGATGAGAAATAATAAAAATTGAATATTATTTAATTAAATAATATTTAATAGTTAATTCACAAGTTAAGCGCATGTTGAGAAATGATAAAATTATTATTATTATTTGACATGGGTTTTTGTTAGGATTAAATAAATAATAAAGGGCACTTGTACAATTATTTTATTTTAACCCTAGAAATATAAATACCCAATTATGTTATTTTATCAAGAGAGCCAATTCATTTGTCTTGGTTGTGAACAATGGATTTGGAGAATCCTCTCAATCCTAGAGTGCTCCCTTCTCCAAGAATGCTCCCAAGAATAGAGAGAAATCCTCCTTCATCTGATCAAGGAGAATGCTTTGGAATTGAATCTCAAAGTAATCAAATGAAGGCGTCACAATTGAAAGGATCTATTGTTCTAAGACTCATAGATTTATTCAATAATGTCTAGAGATTATTGGAACATGTGTGGCTCACCGTTAGAGGAAATCTATACTTTATTTCTGCAATGCAATGATGGTGGACTTTAGATCTATCATCAGATTCATCAAAGAATAAATAATTCCTTAAAGGTAATGCTTTATTTATTTAAATTAATTGTAAATAATATGTGATGATCCTCTCTCTGGTTCCGACTTAATTATTAATTATCTATTTCTTTTATTCAATTCCATCGATCATGACATTCATCATCGTATAGATCTCGGATTGATCATCGATTATAGAAAAAAGGAATGTTAGGCACTACCCATTGTACGCTTCTGCTATGCCAAGAACTATAAGTGGTATCAGAGTAGACACATAACTATTTATAATTATTTAAAAATAATTGGGTATTTACACATTTGTAATTTAGTTTTTCAATTCATGTTTAATAATTATTTTAATCTAAATTGTGAGATCTTCTTCTTCCTCCTTTGTTTCTCATTGATCTAATCTAGATGATTAATTTTATAATTAAAATTAAATCGAGGAACTCATCGAAAGGTTCCAAGGTTTATGTCCAAACAACATTGGTCTACACACCATGTAACTGGAGTTAAAAATTGTGTATTATTGTTCAATGCATCAAAATTTATTTATAAATTAATTAAAAATTATGCATTAATTACTCGCTTTAAATACACCACATTTTGACCATAACATAATGTATCACAGTTAGTTGGATTTCATACTGTTTATCTCATGTACATGGTGTGTAGTCCCTTTGATTCATAGATAATCTGTGTATTCCATACATAGCCTACCTAACTAGTGACCATGTAACTCATAGTTAACACATCGTATAGCCCATTTGATATGTCGTGTGCAACAAATTTTCTAAGGCACGGATTACATGCCAAGTCCCTAGGAGTGTTTCTCAGATAGACGGTGAGATACATACACTCTATGTAGTTCCATTTACACATTTTATACTTATACCAATTATATAGAATTTAAATTTATTTATTATACTATTTAAACCTTGAGACATTTTCTTATGTGTGGTGATTAAGTTGATAATACACACCATGTGATGGGTTTTAATATATATATATATATAATTTTAATTAATATTTACATAATTTTCATATCTTAATATCATGTATGAGACATATTACATTTGTACTCAACATTCATTCAAGAATAACACGTGACTAAAATATCATGTAATTCATATAATTGTACATGTCATGAAAGTGTGTGATAATTTGTGTATTCCATATGTTGGAAAAGTAAAACTATATATGAGTATAATATATGTTGGGTATATTTATATGGGTATTCAACGTGTTTCCTCCAAGGTACATTTATGTACTCATTTAATTTTAAATGAATTTATTTAATTTGTTTGAAATTATGATAGATGATAATATCAAGGAAATTTGAATAATAATTAAGATAAAATAATTAATTAATTAAGGATAATAATTAATTGATTCGAGTACGGTTTATCTTAAATAATAATGATTAAGAATTTAATGCTAGTTTTTTTAAGGCATAATTCATTTCTTGTATGTGGATGATCATGAGCTAGACCAGACCTTTGTATGTGATTGGTTTCATTTAATTTATTATTCAATTAAATTGTTGTCATGTGTTCCCTCTCTCTACTAATTATATAGGGACTACGTTCCAATGATTTATTTTATATAAACCCTTTTTCACCTCACCTATGTGTGATTAAAAGGAATAATTAATGAATAGATATCCCAAGCTAGTGGAGGCAGTTCAAGTTTGGAGTCGAGGAAAAATAAATCCAAGTAGATACATAGGTGGATAGGTGGAAAGATGCAACACAAACTTTAATTGGTTCAAGGTGTTTTCCCTTAGGTCAAAAGTTATTTTGTAAATATCTTGATAAACTAACCACTAGTATAAGCTCATGGTCATGCCTCTTTATTATTTTATTTCTATCAAGTTTCATGGTTATTTAATTATGTATTTTTTATCGCAATCACATAATTTAAGAAAATTAACGAGCATACAAGATAGAACTAAAATAAGTTATCTTATTTTTAAATGTTATCCAAGAAATGGTTAATCACTTAAGAAAATTCACTTAATATTGAAAATCATGTGATAAATATGATAATTGGAAATTTATGCATAAAAGGATAAAATCCCTCAATTTTCTATATTAGGTTTTTATAGCCTTCCATTACTTCAGTTAAAATCGAACCATAGTTCAATGTGATTGAATAACCCAATTTGGGGTGCTTTAAATAATCATGGAATTTTAACATGATTTTTTGGGTTGACTTAACTTTTTCACATCAAGGGTTGACTACCAAAGAAGGACTTGGTGTAACTAAGAGGAAAAAAGTTGAGTAAATCCAATTTAAGGATTTCAAGATTAGGGTGTCCACTTAGAAGATCAAAGAATTGTGAGTTAATGTAGTTGGAGTTTGGAATGCATACCTAAAACCATTCAAGTTGATTGACCAACCAAATTTAGGGTAATGAGAAGGGAAATATGGATCCTTTACACTTGAATATCCAAGAAACAAGATATTATAAATCCAATGGTGAGGGATATTGGGTTTCAATAAAATAGTTAGAGACTAATAAATATAATATTTATTTATTTGTTAAAATTTTATCAAATAAAGTACTAAAAAAATTTATCTTATTTTTAGAAACTACATTAAAATGACTTCAAATGTATTATTGTGATCCAAACTTGAGAAGTAAAACCTTCTCACTGGAACAAATTTATAAGAGTAGAAAATGAACCTACATGTCATCCTTCTATATGAAAAAATATATATATGTGATGGAAGAACCTTTTCTAGTTTTTCCTAGTAATGAGTCAAGTGATGAAGAGTTTTCTCTTTATGAGAAAATCTAAATTATTCTAAAATTTTCAATGCTTCATGATATCATCCATGTCCCATGAGCTTTTGAAGAAATATGAGGACAGGGATGCGTATGGAATAATGTCTCACCTTCAAGATCTCTATCAAGAGAAGGAGAGACAAGAGTGGTACGATATCTATAATGCTTATTCATAACTAATCATGGAGAATTTATGCCAGCTGGGCCTTGTGTAGTCAAGATTATTGGATACATTGAATACTTGGACATCTTGGGGATTAAATTCCCAGATGAGTTGCATACAGATCTCATACATTGATCACATCCCAAGACCTTCTCTAGATTTATTATTAATTACAATATGATAAATAATGAGACGAGTCTTTAGAAAATTATTACTTTAATTCACCAAGTGGATAAGCACATGGGTCATGGGAAACCCCTAGTACATATAGTGAATAAGGAAAGTAAGAATAATGAAAAGAGGCCCTAGTATTATAAACAATATAAATCTCTTGAGCACCATCCTTATAAGAAGAAGAAGATCCAATTGTAGGGTAAGGAAAAGGAGGTTGTATATTTTTCATGTGGCAAGTCAGACCATTAGAAGAGGAACTTCACCTATTAAAAAGGGTAAGATGAAGGTCAATTCATTATCGAGTGTAATCTATAAATATCTACACATTGGTTATTAGATACAACTTGTGGGGATCACATTTATATCCAAATACAGGAACCAAGTAGATTCCAAAAGATCCCTAGAGGATGGGTGGATCTGAGGGATATTAATGGTGTGAGGTTGGATGCTCTAGCCATTAGTGACTACCACATCTCATTTCCAATATGTATGATTTTTGTTTTAAAAGATTTTTATTATGTACCTACTATTTCTAATAACATAATTTTCATATCATGCCTAGATAAAAATGGGTTTATTTTCAAATTTAGAAATAATTCTTTTTATATTATAAGGACAACATATGATATGGTATGGAACATTTAAATAATGTTCTTTATATATTAAATTAAGAAAACCATGTTTCTTCAATCGATAATGAATCATGCTCACATGACTCATATAACACACAGTTGTGGAATCACTATCTTGGTAATGTAAAGGAGAAGAATTTGAAAAGTCTATGTCAAGAGAGTTATTTATATTCTTCTGAGCTAAAACCACATGATATTTTTCATGCTTGTTTACAAGGGAAAATGACCAAACCACTATTTAATAGACAGGGTGAAAGGGATACAAATTGTCGATGATTGGTACACATTGATGTGTGTAGACCATTTCCAGTATAATATAGAGGTAGATATTCTTACTTCATAATTTTTACTGATGAAGTGAGTATATATAGTTATGTATCCTTAATGAAGTATAAATCTGAGTCCTTTGAGAAATTAAAATAATTCAAGAATGAAGTTGAGAATCAACTTGTTAAGATGATAAATAATCAATGATCAGATCGAGGAGGTGAATATCTTAACCAAGTGTACATCAAACTTTTACTAAAGTTTCGGATTCTATATCAACTCACTCCACCTTATATACCACAATGTAATGGTGTTAGTGAAAGGAGAAAACATGCCTTGTTAAACATGGTAAGGTCAATGATGATTCATGCAGATCATCCATTATATTTTTGGGGATATGAATTACAAACTGTGGAATACACAATAAATTGACTTCTAACTAAATATAAGAACGGAATTCACTTCAAGCTATGAAGTGGAAAGAAACTTGTTTTGACACATACACGTGTATGGGGTTGTGAGGTGTTTGTTAATGCCTTATCGGGAAACAAAATTTCACCCCAGGGAATGAGGTGTATCATTGTAGGGTATCCCAAGGAAATAAGGGGATACTACCTATACAAGTCCTCAGATAAGATAGTAATTGTTTCCAGACAATCCATATTTCTTGAGAGGGAGCACATCCTTAAAAAGGGAAGTGGGAGATAGACTGACTTTGATGAAGTTGATGCTCAAGATACACAAGAGTTAGAATAGGAATATATTCCTTAGGTCCCCATGGAAGATGTAGTTCCTAAAACACAAGTACTGAATAGGATAATAAGAACGTAAGATAACTAGAGTGATATGGTTTTATAGTCACCAAAGATGGTGACTCATGATTGGTTAACAATGATGAACCTATCTTCTATAAGGATGTATTAGATAGCTTATAATCTACAAGATGGTGAGAATCCATCAATTCTAAAATGTATTCCATGTATCCAAATAAATTTTGGGTTCTGGTCTATGTGATAGTAGATGTAAAGCCCATTGGGTGAAAATGGGTATTCAAGTGAAAACTGAACATAGATGATAAAATAAATACCAATAAAGAAACGCTAGTGACTAAAGGATATAAACAACAACAAGTAATTGAATATGACAAAACCTTTTCTTTAGTTTCCATATTTAAATACATTATAATTCTACATGTTATAGCATCTTACCATGACTATGATATTTTCCAAATAAATGTCAAAATTGTATTCCTTAATGGGAACATTCAGGAAGATTTCTATATGAAATAACTAGAATGGTTTATGACATTGGTTGATAAAAAATACAATTTATAAGTTGAAAAGATGCATTTATAGATTGCATAAAGAATCCAGGTCAGGGAAATTCAATTTGATCAATCCATAAAATAATATGGTTTCATTAAGAATTAATTTAAGTTATGTTTTTAGATTAGGTTTAGTGTGAATGTTATCGTTATCCTAAAATTATATGTTCAAGACATAATACATATTAGAAATGACATACAAGTCTTACAATCAGTTAAGGACTAGTTAAACAAGTGTTTCTTCATGAAGGACTTAGGTGAAGTAGCCTATATTCTAGGGAAAAATATCATTCATGATAGATCTAAGAGGCTTCTTGGATTAATTCAAAGTAAATATGTTGACTAGATGCTAAATAGATTTAGTATGGAACAATCCAAGAGGGGATTGGTTCCAATGTTACATTTGTTTACATCTTTCTAAGAAAATGTGTCCTTGGACACAATATGAGAAAGATATGATGAGTAAGATCTCATATGCTTCATTGATAGGATCAATCATGTAAGACATGTTATGTACTAGGATTGATGTTTACTATGCATTGAGAATGGTAGGAAGATATCAAACTAATCTAGGAGAATATCATTGAACTACTGTTAAGGCTATCATTAAGTATCTGAGAAGAACTGAGGATATGTTCCTACTATATGGAGGGGATGAGGAGTTGTTCATAAAGGGGTATATTGATGATAGTTTTCAGATATATTAGAATGATCTGAAGTCACATTCAATAAATAGTTTCTATCACAACAGAGGAGCGGTGAGATAGAAGAGTTCAAAGAAGCTAGTTTTCACTGATTCTACAGTGGATGCCAAGTATATAGTGGCTTCTGATGCAGCCAAGGAATCCATTTGTATTTAGAACATTTTTGAAGATCTTTATGTGGTACCTAGAAGTAATGACACTAGCACATTTTATTTTGATAATACTGCAGAGGTGGCTCTTGTAAAATAGCTAATGTCACACCAACATACAAAGAATATACTCTGAAAGTATCACATATTAGGGGATTTCTATTAGAGTGGTTAAGTTACTCTAAGAAGTGTACCCATAGAATAGAATGTGGTGGATCCCTTGACTAAATTAATGTCTTAGCAGAAGCAAGAGTATCATGTGAGATCTAGCATACTGAAAGTTGTTAACAATTGGCTCTAGTGAAAGTGGTATTCTGTTAGAGTTGGTACCCTATAACCAAATTCTATATACTTTATGATAACTTTTATTCATGGTTTTTAATATAAATAAAATACTCATAACATCATGATTGTTCTTCTACATAACACAGTATGTGACAATGTCCTAAGAGTAGCTGTTGGACTAAAAGGTCATAGTTGTTCCCCACTATGATCAAAACCTAGAATTGATATGATCCCATTATTGAATATATGTTTTATATCTAGATGATATTATTTGAAGGACAGAAATGATATAGTCTATCAGGGGTGGAGACTTGTAGAACTTTCAGGAACCTTCTCATGGTGTACGCCCTTGGTAATATCTAGTAGAATATTATGGGAAAGAGACTTTCTAGTAGAAAATCCACATTTTTATGTGTCATTGGAAGTTCCTTTCTGTGGACATTTTTATTGGTCCTTATGCTAAAAAAATATTATTAATGAGGATTATGAGTGGAGCACTTAGATGTATTGATGAAAACTGTGATGACAGATGTTCGCAGCGAGGTAAGATATATTGGGTGCGTCCTGGGTAATATTTCATTACTTAATAATGTGAGAAAGTATTCGCCTTTTATGTTTTAATGTAATTTGATATATCAGTCCCTTTGATAGAAATAATATATCCTAAATAAATCAATGGCCATGGTGTTCTATAGTAAAGTTCAATTTCTAAAAATTCAATGTAAGAGAAATCAATAAAATAGGTTGATGACAATAGCATGAAACCTTCTTGAATAGAGATATCGATATAAAGGGCTTATATTACACAGTAAGTGTCTATATAACGTAGAATGTCATTCCCACATTAAATTCTATCTCTATGGGTTCAATTCCATGTTACTAGATGCTAACATTGGACTTTAGGAAACTTTGCCTATTTCCACTGAGAAAAAGTCCTAGAGGGTCACACACTAAGTGTATCCAGAATATCAATTAAATAATATATTATTATCTAACCAGTTGAACAAATATTACTCTCAGTCATGGTTTAATAATTATTCCTATATTCTTGATCGCATATATTATGTCACCAATTATTTGAGAGAATATAATGTGAGTGGAATATTTAATAAATATTTATGTCCTATTTATTGAATGTAAAATTTATTTTTTATTGGTGAATAATTCAGTGATATTTATTTAATAAATAAATATACATTATTCAAGTGCCCATAAATATTGTCGTTTAATGGAGGAATAAGTTTAATGGTTTGGTAAAAAATAATAAAAATTGAATATTATTTAATAAAATAATATTTAATTTTGAATTTTCAAGTTAAGCTCGTGTCGATAAATGATATTATTATTATTATTATTATTATTATTATTATTATTATTTGACATGGGGTTGTTCTATGATTTAATAAATAATAAAGGGAACTTGTACAATTAATTTATTTTAACCCAAGCAATATAAATACCCAATTATGTTATTTTCTCAAGAGAGCCAATTCATTTTTCTTGGTTGTGTGCAATGGATTTGGAGAATCCTCTAAAGCCTAGAGATATACCCTCTCCAAGAACACTCTCAATAATAGAGAGTTATCCTCCTCCACAAGATTAAGGATAATTCTTTGGATGTGGTTCTCAAAGATATCAAAGGCAAATGACACAAGCATGTGTATATGTTGTGTTATCTATCAGATATTCCTTCAGTGATGTCTGGAGATTTGTGGAACATGTGTGGATCACCACAAGAGAAAATCTACCCTTAGTTTCTACCACATAACGACGGTGGACTACAAATCTTTCATCAGATTCATTAATGAAGAAATAATTCCCTAAAGTTAATTCTTTATTTAATTAAATTAATTATAAATAATATGTGGTGATCCTCTCTCTGGTTCTAGTGTAATTATCCATTTTCTATTTATTTTATTCAATTTTTTGGATCATGGAATTCATTATCGTATTGTAACATCCCAGGTAAATAAATAATATTACATTCTAATTTTTATCAATATTTTTGAATAAAATGTTAATACTACTTTAAAGTAAATCCTATGCTCGATGGAGTACCCAATACGCAACAACGAATTTATTTGAAATCTTACGTTGCACACTAATAATATTATAAAATTATAATAGTTAATTCATAGCCGTTGTAATGGTGAGAATGAACAGAAATAACTACAAAATGACTACATATTTTTGTTAAATATTTTCACATTTATCCAATAAATGTTAGAGTCTTAAAATGCAAATGAATCCAATTTTAAGCATAAATCTTCTAATATTCTTTAAAAGGTCGATTAACCTCCTTTTAATGGAGAAACCTTTTTAAATATACTTTTGACAATTTTATTTGTTGTATTTGACAAAATTAAATCCTTCTTTAGAATCTGGACAGCAAAATTTACTTTGTGTAAATTTTTGTTATTTTTCCGATAAAGATCATTTTTAGTGAAAATATTGCATTTTAATTCAAAACCTCCTTTTAATCTGATTTATTTATATGGATAGGTTATCTTTTTAATTGATATTAAAATGTATTTAGAATATATTTTTACCATTTAATCCAATTGTATTTATTGGAACTAATTTCACTTTGAAATTGGACTTAAACTAGTGTCAATCTTTTAATAGATATTGTTTCTTAAAAACACGCTATTTGTTTTGACAGTGGGAATGAATTATTAAATTAATTAATGAAACTTATATATTTTGAATTTTGTAAAATAGAAATCATTTTTTAATTCATAATATCAAATATATCTTAGGGTGAATTTTTAGAATTTTTCCGAAAAACTTCAATTTTTGATGAATAGTGAAACCACTAAGTGGTAGTTAAAGAAAATGATTTTTCATTTAAATGAAACTTTACCACTTCTGTGATTTTATTTTCAAAAATATGATATACATGGTTGTCATTAGGAAGTAAAATGTGGTTCAATGAGATTAAAATAATTTTTTGGTGAATAGTAACTTTTAAATTTTATTAATCGTGATTAGAGGTAATTAGTGTAATTTAAGGTAAAGATAATGTTATAATAATATGAAATGACCTTGAAACATGTCTTAACCATATTGGATGAGTCATATAAGACCAATACAATCTATGGGTAAACTTGGGGACCCCATGGAGCCACTTTGGTTGGAAAATTACATTAATAACTTTTTATTTAAAGTTAAAATTAAAATGTCACAAACATGTATTATTTTACTAAAACAATTTTTACATGGAGTTATACAAGTCATATTTTTTACTATAAATATTAATTAGAAATATAAAAAGATTTAATACATCATGATATTTTTTTTATAATTTTTATACATTAAATAAATTATCTTATTTATGACACCGTGATGATGTAGTGATTACCTCATAAATGAACGATTTAAATAAAATGAGAAGATAGGGTGAAATCTAAGTCTTAAACTTGTCACAAACCTATGTTATGGGTGTATTTCTAAACCTTATCACCTTATACTAGAAATATATCCTTTTTTGACCTTTAAAATCAGAAAATCATTTTATAATAAAGTAATATTTTATAACTTTCCAAGAGCGCCCCTCCTCTTCTCTTATAAAAGGCCCCCACCTCTACCACCTTAACCACACCTCTCAAGCCTTTGGCTTGGCCAAAACCTTCCCATTTTATCTCTCCACATCCCTATATTCATCATTGAAGCCTCACCTTTGGAATAATGCTCTTCAAGAAACCCTTTTGGTTCCAACCAAGAGGAGTTACCCGATTTAAAGGTAAGGTCTTCACTTGTGTTTTTTTTTTTGCTTCTCCAAAACCCTAAACTCTTTTTATTACTTTATTTTATAACAACACCAATATATTAAATATACTAGGATGTTTTAATGTGAATTATTCAAGCTAAACTTACACACACCTCCGTCTAATGGTTAAAGAACATACTGTTTCTGTGGATGGAGAATTACTGCCTCACGAAACGATGATTGTTCAATATTCTCTTAACACCTTTCATGGTGGCCATTATGATGTAACTGTATTTTATATATGATATATATGGTATTTATTTTTTCCATATGATTCTGTATTTTTTATTTTAAACATACCTTTATGCTTTGCATGTTGTGTAAATGTGATAATTTCATACGAGGAAGTGTGGACTACCTCCCCCTCAAGTGATGTGACTCGTTCATGAAATACATGGAATGTATAAAGAATGAAATTAATGAAATTATGTGGCCTATAAAAAATATATATTATACTGTAATTATAATATATATATATCTCAATTATTTTTAATTCCATTAATATGTCAAAGAAATGAAAGTAGCGTTCATGCGTACGTATGGCCTACCGTCTCCATGAACGGTTCATTTCATTTCTTTTTATCTCAAAATTTTATGGAATAGTATAAAATGAATATTTAATGGATATATATGATATTTAAATCATTAATACTATTCTGGATATTATTTACTTAAAACTACATGGACAATCATTTTCAAACAAGTTCATTTTTTGACTCATGTACCAAACATCGACAAAAACGTCTGATATGAACTCACATTATTAACCAATTATTATAACATTATAATATTTGATATTAATTGAATAATAATATTTAAAGGAGGACCTTAATAAATTATAAATTTACCAAAGTTTATTATTCAGGAATATAAAGAAACGAACAAGACAAGTCGAACTTGAGGTAAGGGATCATACCTATCTCTTTCTTTTTAAGTACTCTCTTTTATGTTGTTTCTTTTATGCTCATATTTCTTATATTGGGGGATGTAATTTTATATTCATATTACTGTATTTTATATTTTCATATTATTAGATACCCTATTTTATTTCATCAATCCATTTTTTGGATGTTTTAAGTGGCGTCGTTAGGCTGCCGAGTTTTTGTAAGGGATTTTTCATCTCACTTTTATTCTCGTGAGATTTATACAACATTTCCACTATTTCCTTTGAGTGGTGTATTTACTTCCCATTATTATAAAATTTTTGTAATATAATTTCTTTTAAGGGTATTTACATCAATTTTTTACGATCCTTCTTTCATGGGGTGAACGTTTCGAAAGTTACCCAAATCGGTAAGGGAAGCTTTCACCCTCCTCTTTTTAAAAGACTTACTTTGTTATGTCTTTAAATTTACATCTTTTTATTTTGGGATATTTTGTTCTATATCCTTATTGATTTCAATTTTATTTCCAAGTTATGAGATACCATTTTCTCTCTCATCAACTAATTTTATGAATTTTAATGTGATGTCGTTAGGCTGTCGAATTTTACAAAGGGAACTTCTTAACCCAATTTCGATTTCTTTGGGTTCAACATGTAGTTAGTGAATATGTAATCCTATGAATATACGTGAATTACCTCTGGTTGTTTTACACTTAATATACACTTATATTGGGTGTATTTATATTTGTCACACATAATTATGAGGTTGATTTGTCCTTAATTTAAGGATACCTTCTTTATAAGGGATTTCATATCATTTTATATTTCTATTGAGGCTTCATTGTTTTTATGCACCAACTCACTCTTATATGGTATATATACTTTCCTTTGGAATATTATATCATGAATCTATTTATTCTCATGATATTATAAAGTTCTGATTGAATTTTATTCCTCAATTGTTGTATTCAAGTGTCTCTCATTTTGTTAAAAACCCTTTAACTAAAATATCGTTTTAAATGTTTTAATGATTTATTATTATAAATATTTCTCATTAATATCCATGTTTTAAAAATGGTTTTAAGGATTTATTTATATGGAAATTAATGGTTTAAAATTTTAAAATCTTCAAAGTGGTATGGGACACTTTGATTCAAAAATCTCTTTATTAAATGTTTTAAATGATATTTAAAATGGTTTTTAGAATGGATTCATTATTTAAATATCTTAAAAGGTTATATTGTTATTGAAATGTGGTAATGTTATCTTTCCTTTATTATTAAGTTATGTGCTATGATTATTTTATGGTTGTTGGGCATTGTTTATGAAGACGGGTGGTTCCGTGATAAACTAAGGGCGGGTGAGCCCGTGATCGCTCTCCAATGCATTGGGTAACGCGAAGGGGTTAAATTATAAGGTTTCTCTGAAGAGATTTAGGGAATATACTATGATGGATATTCCAAACGTAACCCTGAGGGTTACTCCCTACGTAAGAATGTTATGAATTCCTCAAGTTACCTTTATGTCTTATGATTTATATGAGTTATTAATAAATATTATGATTTCATGAGGTATGTTAAATTGCTTATGTTTTATGGGTAAAGTATAATTTCATTGATTCTTATGTATACATGGACTAATGTTTTCTTTCTGTATTGTTATAACCCTTACTGAGCTTTTTATACTCATCCCAAGGTTTTTTGAAATGTTTTTCACAGGATATAAATTTGAATAGGGTCAAGGATGAGATCAAGGAAATGTCAGGATGTCTAAAACAAGGAACTAGACATGACTCTTTTGTTCAAGAGTTTTTATTTTTGTGAAAAAAAATAGAAGCTGAGTAGATGCGTCTATTTTGTAATCCTTGAGATGTAATAGTTATGTCCTAATTCTCTAAAACTCTAAACCTGAAAAGAACCTCAATGTGAATTATTCATTTAATTCAATAATAAGTAATGTTTAAGGTTGTGTCCTTATAGTTGGTATTAGAGGATGGTTTAGATAACTTTAGAGGTTAGACTGTTAAGTGACAAATATTAGATAGAGTCATTGTTATTTTTTAAGGTTGGAATGAGTTTGAGATAACTTGGATAAGTATATCTTAGTGTTTATATTCCTCTTTAGTGCATAATGATTTTGTTGATATACTCACACTGACATTTCTGGTTTTATTAAATGGATGGATCTAGCAGGCACCAAAGTGTCAATGGGTTTGAAGGAAACTATGGTGGTTCTCTGATTAAGTGACTGGATGAAATGTGGGATTCAATGAGAAATCTCATGGTTATTATAAATCAACTTTCAGGAGTCATTATCAACCACTTGAACCTTGGTGAGTTCTCTAATGCATCATGTACGAGAGAACCAACTCGACATGGAAGTTCAGGTAATAATTATAAAGGTAACCATTAGGGTTTATATGATCCTTACTTTTGAGGTAATTATGGGTTACTATACGTTATGATAGAATATAAACGAAATGAGATAAACTTGAGGTTAAATTATGTTATGGTTATTTTTGAAGATTTTATCTCATTTTGGGGAATGTTTTAAGAATTATATAGTTTTGGAAAAAGGACAACATGCAGACCGTGTGACAACCCATCACGTCGGACAAAGCTGCGGGAATCGAACCCACAACCAATGTGCGACTAGTATTTATTGCCTACCACTGGACTACGTGAAGTCCCTGCTTAGTTTGACTAATTATTTTTGGTTAGATGATTTTATGAATCCAGATTAAGTTTATTTTGGGTTATCTATGGAAGTTATTAACCTATCATAGAAGATATGTGATTAGGTTAATTACTTTTCTGTATGAGACTTTAAGAAAAAATGATGTTATTTGGATATAAATGTCAATTTTTACCTTGGGAAACTATGTGATTAAATCCTTAAAATATTTGGTTTTCAATCTTAGTTGGGTTTACTTTGAAGAATTTTATGGAAAAATTGTTTATTTAATGGTCTTCATTGAACTTTGGGATTTGTTTGACAAATTTTGGAGATTAGGAGTAGTTTTTCTTTTTGTAAAAAAAATATCCTTTAGGGTATTATCTGATCTCGTACTAAAATTTTAGGTTTGGTTGTGGTTGAGATCTAAAGACATGGGAAATATATAGTTCTCTTTTGTGGATTAGGTGATTCTTAAGAAGTTGATTATAGTACTCTTAATGCGAACAAGTCTTCCTAAATACTTGTCTTTGGTAGAAAATATGAGTTTGATTAAGGAATCTAGTAAAATTTGAAAGTCTACGTGACAGGTAAGTATGTTTCATTATGATTTAGTTAAGCTCAAAAATAAATTCCTCAATTAATAGTAACTTAAAACAAAAATGTTTTCTGTTAACTTTTCCTACTAGGGAATCGAATACCGTTTAACCCATCACAAGTTTGTGATTTTCTTGTGGTTAACTTTCTCTTAGACATGTTAACTATCACTCTCCATCAGAACATGACCCTTTTTTTTCTCCTCCATATCCATATTTTCATAAATGTAATCCTAGTATGGGTTAACTCGGGTGACCTTTGTAATTCTCTCCCTTTCTTTTAAAGTGATAGTTTTACAGACTCTTGTTCCGATGTGAGACTTTCAATGAAGTTTCTAAGCCCAATTTTGAAATTGTGAGGATGTAATTCCCAAAAGGGGGGAAGTATGTAACATCCCAGGTAAATAAATAATATTACATTCTAATGTTTATCAATACTTGTGAATAAAATGTTAATACTACTTTAAATGGAATCCTATGCTCGATGGCGTACCCAATACGCAACAACAAATTTCATTGAAATCTTACGTTGCACACTAATAATATAATAATATCATAATAGTTAATTCCTAGCTGTTTTAATGGTGGGAATGAAAATAAATAACTACAAAATTATTACATATGTTTGTTAAATATTTTTACATTTATCCAATAAATGTTAGAGGCTTAAAATGCAAATGAATCCAATTTTAAGCATAAATCTTCTAATATTCTTTAAAAGGTCGATTAACCGCCTTTTGATGGAGAACCCTTTTTAAATATAATTTTTACAATTTTATATGTTGTATTTGAAAAAATAAAATCCTTCTTTAGAATCTGGACATCAAAATTTACTTTGTGTAAATTTTTGTTATTTTTCCGATAAAGATCATTTTTAGTGAAAATGTTGCATTTTAATTCAAAACCTCCTTTTAATATAATTTATTTATATGGATATATTATCTTTTTAATTGATATTAAATTTTATTTAGAATATATTTTTACCATTTAATCCAATTTTGTTCATTGGAATTAATTTCACTTTGAAATTGTACTTAAACTAGTGTCAATCTTTTAATAGATATTGTTTCTTAAAAACACGCTATTTGTTTTGACAGTGGGAATGAATTATTAAATTAATTAATGAAACTTATGTATTTTTTAATTTTTTAAAATATACATCATTTTTGAATTTGGAATATCAAATATATCATAGGGTGAATTTTTGATATTTTTCTGAAAAACTTCAATTTTTGATGAATAGTGAAACCACTAAGTGGTGGTTAAAGAAACTGATTTTTCGTTTAAATTAAACTTTACCACTTCTGTGATTTGATTTTCAAAAATCTGACATACATGGTTGTAATTAGGAAGTAAAATGTGGTTCAATGAGAATAAAATAATTTTTTGGTTAATAGTAACTTTTAAGTTTTATTAATCGCGATTAGAGGTAATTAGTGTAATTTAAGGTAAAGATAATGTTATAATAATATGAAATGACCTTGACACATGTCCTAACATTATTTTATGAGTCATGGCCGACCAAGATAATCTATGGGTCAACTTGGGGACCCCATGGATCCACTTTGGTTGGAAAATGACATAATAACTTTTTATTTAAAGTTAAAATTAAAATGTCACAAACATGTATTGTTTTACTAAAACAATTTTTACATGGGGTTATAAAAGTCATATTTTTTACTATAAATATTCATTAGAAATATAAAAATATTTCATACATTATGATATTTTTTTTAAAATTTTTAGACATTAAATAAATTATTTTATTTATGACATTGTGATGATGCAGTGATTACCTCATAAATGAACGATTTAAATAAAATGAGAAGATAGGGTGAAATATAAGTCTTAAAATTGTCCCAAACCTATTGTATGGGTGGATTTCGAAACCTTATCACCTTATCCTCGAAATATATCCTTTTGGGACCTTTAAAATCCGAAAATCATTTTTTAATAAAGTAATATTTTATAACTTTCCAAGAGTTCCCCTCCTCTTATCTTATAAAAGGCCCCCACCTCTATCGCCTTACCCACCCCTCTCAAGCCTTTGACTCGGCAAACCCCTGCCCATTTCATCTCTCCACATCCTTATCTTCATC
Organism: Viscum album; assembly: GCA_963277665.1. NCBI lineage: Eukaryota > Viridiplantae > Streptophyta > Magnoliopsida > Santalales > Viscaceae > Viscum > Viscum album. The sequence continues at coordinate 247,387,036 of OY728153.1, read as the reverse complement.
ATTGAATCCTCACCTTTGGCATAATTCTCTTCAAGAAACCTTTTTGGTTCAAACCAAGAGGAGTTACCCGATTTAAAGGTAATGTCTTCACTTGTGTTCTTTTGTTTTATTTTGCTTCTCCAAACCCCTAAACTATTTTTTTCCTTTCTTTTGTAACAACACAAGTATATTAAATATACTAGGATGTTGTTATGTGAATTATTCGAGCTACACTTACACACACCTCTGTATAATGGTTAAAGAACATACTGTTTCTGTGGATGGTGAATTACTGCCTCACGAAACGATGATTGTTCAATATTCTCTTAACACCTTTCATGGTGGCCATTATGATATCAATATATTTTATATATGATATATATGGTATTTATGTTTTCAATATGCTTTTGTATTTTATATTTAAAACATTCCTTTATGCTTTGCATGTTGTGAAAATGCGATAATTTCATACGAGGAATTGTGGACTACCGCCCCCTCAAGTGGTGTGACTCGTTCATGCAATACATGGAATGTATAAAGAATTAAATTAATGAACTTATGTGACATATAAAACATATATATTATACTGTAATTATAATATATATCTCTCTCAATTATTTTTAATTCCATTAATATGTCAAAGAAATGAAAGTAGCGTTCATGCATACGTACGGCCTACCGTCTCCATAAACGGTGCATTTCATTTATTTTTATCTCCAAATGTTATGGAATAGTATAAAATGTATATGTACAGGATATATATGATATTTAAATCATTAATACTATTCAGGAGATTATTTACTTATAACTACATGGACAATAATTTTCAAACAAGTTCTTTTTTTGACTAATGTACCAAACATCGACAAAAACGTCTGATATGAACTCGGATTATTAACCAATTATTATAACATTGTAATATGTGATATTAACTAAATAATAATATTTAAAAGAGCACCTTAAGAAATTATAAATTTACCAAATTTTATTATTCAGGAATATAAAGAAACGAACTAGACAAGTCGGACTTAAGGTAAGGGATCCTACCTATCTCTTTCTTTTTAAGTACTCTCTTTTATGTCATTTTTTTATGCTCCTATTTCTTATGTTGGGGGATTTTCTTTTATATTAATATTAATTTATTTTATATTTTCATATGATGAGATACCCTATTTGATTTCATCAATCCATTTTTTGGATGTTTTAAGTGGCGTCGTTAGGCTGCCGAGTTTTTGTAAGGGATTTTTCATCTCACTTTTATTCCTGTGAGATTTATTCAACATTTTCCACTGTTTCCTTTGACTGGTGTATGTAATGCCAATTATTCTATTCTTTGTGTAATATAATTTCTTTTATGGGTATTTACATCAATGTTGTACGATCCTTCTTTCATGGGGTGAATGTTTCGAAAGTTACCCAAATCGATAAGGGAACCTTTCACCCTCCTCTTTTTAAAAGTCTTATTTTGTTATGTCTTTAAATTTACATATTTTTATGTTGGGATATTTTATTCTATATCCTTATTGATGTAAATTTTATTTCCAAGTGATGAGATACCATTTTCTCTCTCTTCAACTAATTTTATGAATTTTAATGTGATGTCGTTAGGCTGTCCAATTTTACCAAGGGAACTTCTTAACGCAATTTCGATTTATTTGGGTTCAACATGTAGTTATTGAATATGTCATCCCATGAATATGTGTGAATTACCTCTGGTTGTTTTAAACTTAATATCCACTTATATTGGGGGTATTTATATTTTTCACACATAATTATGAGATTGATTTGTCCTTAATTTAAGGATACCTTCTTTATAAGGGATTTCATATCATTTTACATTTCTATTGAGGCTTCATTGTTATTATGCACCAATTCACTCTTATATGGTGTATATAATGTCCTTTAGAATATTTATTCTCATGATATTATAAAGTTCTGATTGAATTTTTTTCCTCAATTGTTGTATTCAAGTGTCTCTCATTTTGTTAAAAACCCTTTAACTAAAATATCATTTTAAATGTTTTAATGATTTATTCTTATAAATATTTCTCATTAATATCCATGTTTTCAAAATAGTTTTAAGAATTTATTTATATGGATATTAATGGTTTAAAATGTTAAAAGCTGCAAAGTGGTATGGGACACTTTGATTCAAAAATCTCTTTATTAAATGTTTTAAATGGTTTTTAAAATGGTTTTTAGAATGGATTCATTATTTCAATATCTTAAAATGTTATATTATTATTTCAATGTGGTAATGTTATATTTCCTTTATTCTTAAGTTATGTGCTATGATTATGTTATGGTTCTTGGGCATTGTTTATGAATACGGGTGGTTCCATGATAAACTAAGGGTGGGTGAGCCCGTGATAGCTCTCTAATGCATTGGGTAACGTGAAGGGGTTAAACACTAAGGTTTCTTCGAAGAGATTTAGGGAATACACTGTGATGGATATTACAAAAGTATCCCTGAGGGTTACTCCCTACGTAAGAATGTTATGAATGCCTCAAGTTACCTTTATGTCTTATTATTTCTATGAGTTATTCATAAATCTTATGATTTCATGAGGTACGTTAAATTTCTTATGTTTTATGAGTAAAGTATGATTTCATTGATTCTTATGTATACATGGACTAATGTTTTCTTTCCGTATTGTTATAACCCTTAAGGAGCTTTTTATTCTCATCCCAAGTTTTCTTAAAATGTTTTTCACAGGACATAAAGTTTAATAGGTTCAAGGATGGGATCAAGGAAATCTCAGGATGTCTAAAACAAGGAACTAGACATGACTCTTTTGTTCAAGAGTTTTTATTTTTGTGAAAAAAATGGAAGCTGAGTAGATGCGTCTACTTTGTAATCTTTGAGATGTAATAGTTATGTCCTAATTCTCTAAAACTCTAAACCTGAAAAGATCCTCAATGTGAATTATTCATTTAATTCAATAATAAGTAATGTTTATGTCCGGGTCCATATACGTATAGATCTCAGATTGGTCATAGATTATAGAAAAAAGAAAATTTGGGCACCTCCCATCAGATGCTTCCTCTGTGCCCGGAACCTACAAAATTTTGTTCAGAGTGAGTATCTCAATAGTGGGGTAAATTGAGTACAAAATAAGTTTTCTTTCTAAAACATGTTTAAATAAAATCATCCAATTTAATTACAAATATCCCAATTTTATAAAAATAGCATTTTGATATTAGTTCGGAACATTTAAAAGATTCCTCAAAGATTGATTAAGTGTCATTTAAAACAATTATGAAAACTGCTTTAAACTTTTAAATCAATTTACTTAATAAAAACCTTGTATAAACACTAATTGACACTAAATATCAAATAAGTTGTTCTATTTATAGTTTAAAACAAATTCATCTTAAAGAATAAAAATTAAATAAAAAACAATACACACATCAGAATAAATACAAGAGGTTTGGTCTCAATCCAAGACCTAATCCTCTCCACCTGGAAATAACCTACTACCAAGAATATTGTATAAAATAATCTTTGATCCATAACCTAGACTGGTTATAAACCAAAAAATTGATCTAGGCCACATAGGGACCTCTTCCATAATACATGTGGGAATAAAATAAACACAGCCGCACAGGGATGTCTTCCACAAAACTGTGGAAAAATAATGGTAAAGGGAGTTGAGAATATATCAAGTATCTTTTAGTTAAATCTCATGAGACAATGTGTGTGTTTAAAATACAAAGTAAAAACACAATTCTCATAATGTTAGGATAATAAACAGAGAGAGAAAAATAAGGGTGTAAATAAGATATTGTTTCTTGGTTTGATAAGCTCTGTATCTTGTGACTCCTTGAGTATAGATTGAAATGAATCTAGAGTCATGTTTCTAATATTTTTAGTCGAATAGAGTGTTGTAAAATCTTTCTAGTGAGTCTATATAAAGTATTTTGGATTTTAAATGTGCTTCAATTATTCTATAGTTGATCACTGATAAAGAGGATCTATGTAAGGCACACATCACAAAAATATTGTTTTGATCTTACAATGTTTAGTTATAACTCTCTTCATATTTGCGTGTATATATGTATCTCTATCACTTCACACTTTTTTATTCTCTATCTATTCTCTCTGCATGAGAGAGTCTACTATATCTTTTAAAATTATCATTTAAGGAGAATTGTCTGGATCCTTTGCTCCTCATACCGATCGACTGATAGAAAATGTAAGGAAAAACTGTAATAGATTAATAAAAATTATTAAAATAATTATCAACATTAAATTTGATAATATGTCCATCAGAAATAGTTAATTCAAAATAATCAAAAATAGTGACGGTGAGTCTTCTTGAATGGAGATATAATCTCTTGCGGTGAATTGAGATGGCAGTTAGTCCAGCTCAATGGTGAATCAGGCAATGGCGGTAGTTCATCTTCAACGGTGACTTATCTCTGGAAGTAGGTGTTTCCAACACTTAGTCATGTTTCCTGGTTCAATGGTGATTCATATTTAACAGTGAGTCTTTTCCATACTTAACCATATTTTCCCATTGATAGTGAGTTGTACCCAACAAAGAGTCATTACTGGTGGTGAGTCTTTTCATAATTAGCCATATTTTCACCCTGACGATGAGTTTTCCTCATGGTGATTCATTGTTGGTGGTGACTCAACCTCAATGGTGAGTCATGTATGGTGGTGACTTTTTCCATACTTAGTCAAAATTTCTCCAATTTGTCTTATATCATAAAATACTTTCATAACACATAAAATTCATTAATAACATAAGAAATATGATTTGGTGATCATTAAAACAATGAGGTTCCAACAATAAAGAAATATATATAATAGATATATTTATTATAATTTTATAATTATTTAAATATATATTTATTTATTTAAATTTATAGTTATAAATAAAGATATTTATAAATATTTTAATATAATTATAAATATACTTATATAAAAAAATGTATTTATATAAATATATATAATTATGTATATAAAAATATATTTATTATTTAAGTATATTTATTATTTAAATATATTTATTATTTAAATATATATTATTTAAATATATTTATTATAATTTGATAATTATTTAAATATTTGTCTATTTATTTATAATTTTATAAATAATTTTTTTAAAACATTATCTATATTTATAATTTTATAATTAACCATTTAAATTACTAAATTATTAAAAACATTATTTGAATGAGTTAATTATATAATTTTCAAACATATTTTAAATGTTAAAACTTAATAAACAAAAAAAAATATTATTCACATAAATCACAAACATACTGAGAATATTACATCTATAGTAAATAAATATATGTATAAATAAATATTAATAAATGATTAAATTCCAAAAAATATAAAAATAAATAAATATTAAAAATGAATAAATAATATTAAATAAAAGAAATATTAAAAAATAATAAATTGAATTTAATAGATAAAACTATTTTAAAAAATAAATTCATATAATATTAACTACATGAATTGTAAACACGTACAAAAATGAAGGAAATTTTAAAAAATGTATTTAAATAACGTAATTATAAAAATTGCAAACATTTTAAAAATATTATAGAGGTGGTGTGATTGGTACGATGTGAGGTTCTATTTTAGTGATGCTTATGGAGGTAGTGTGATTGGTGTTGGTATCGGTCTAGAAATAGAGGTTCAAGGTGTTTCCCTCGTGACGATGATGGTGATGAACTGGTGAGGTGTTCTATCAGTTGTGTTTATTCCATGGTGGTGTGGTGGTTCTGAGGGATATAGCTGACATTGAGCACTGAAAGTGGCATTGGATGGATATTTTTTTGTTTTTTTATTTTCTTATCATGTTCGAAGGTGTGGGTTGTTCCCTGAAAGATGTGCATTTTTCTGTATAATGGTTCACAGTTTTTGTTTTCAGTTGGGTTATTGTTGGATTCTGGAAATGTTTATCTTATCAGAAAGTTTCATTGGTGATGGATTTGGAATGGAATTTGGAAATCATTTTGCGGGTGGTTCGAGGCTATTATGAGCAAAGTCAGGGTGATGGTGCTAGGCTCGAAGCGTCTTGTCGTGCCTATCGATTTTTTGAATTTTGAATTGATTTGGCTTAAACGTGGAATCATCTTATGAGTGGTTTTTGGTTTCTAGGTTTCTGTATGGGTTATTTCATGGCATGATGTGGTTAGGTGGCACTAGGATTAATGTGTGGATGTCAGGGGATTTCAATTTTTGTATCTATGGTTTTTATTGGAAACTATTTTAAATCTTGAACTTGTATTGTGAAATCTGAGGTTGTTGTATTTGAATTTTTGAATATATGGTTACCACTAAACCATAAACCTCATTTAGAAAAATGAAAAAATGGATTTTTATGGAATAAATACTAATCATATAAATTAAAAAATTATTAAAAATAATACTTAGTAATATAAAATTATTTATAAAAAAATAAATTCCAAAACTATTGTATCAAAAATGAAAAAAAAAATATACACCAAATGTGAAATAATTACATGTCATACATGCACATGTAAATATGTTATATATATTTGTGTGTTTGTGTACGTGCATCACATGTACATGTTCACATATACATACACATACATACATATATACACATACAACATATATATACATACTTAAAAAAACACTCATAGAATAATGCATACATGAATATGGATAGACATTGATATAAATATATAAGTTCAAATATAACATATTAACAATACATCATTTATATTTATAAAATTTATTGAATTATTAAAATATATATATTCATATATCATATTCATATTTATTATAAAATACAATTTCTAGTAGTGTGTGACCAGTGTCCTCAACCACTAGAGGAGTAACGATATGATCATAGGGATGAGAGTTGGGAAAGAATACAATGAAACTGAAGGGAGATAAACCTATTTATTTCTAGGGTTGCAAGATTAGTAGGTCCAATTTTAATTATGTTTATTATATTAAATCATAATCCTTAAATTTATATAATTGTGATGAACTACATTTTTATTGGTCATGGATTTTTAACATTTACTTTGTGGTAATGGAATAAATACAAAATCAGTTAATATTTATTGTTAAAAAATTAAGATACATGACATTCATATTCAAGGATATCCCTCTTTACATGTAGCCTTTGTACATAGTAGCAGTACCATTGTACTAGTAAATCCAATCAGAGAAACTTGGAATCATCTCATAACAAATTATAACTTATAACTTTAATATGATTATAGGAGTTCCATGCTGGGGATGAATGGTGATGTGATTATAGGGATCATTCACATAAGATGCTGAAATATTAAAGGAGAATCATTGTAAAATCATGGTTAGTGGTGCTTTGGATTCTTTCATTGTAAAATTTAGTCTGATGCACACTCATGGCCCAAAGCAGAAGGGTTAAAAAGTTTGGTTGAGTGTGTGTTTCATTATAGAATCCCTCTAAAACTTATCTGGTTTGAACTCATGAGCAACTTCTCACCATGTGTCAGTGTTGTGATGTACTAGGATTATGGGTTCCAAAAGTATCTCTCTCGGTGGAAGACACCACTCCCTTTTCTTTGTTTCTGTGTGCACAATTCTTAATAGGTTAGGTACTAGTGGGTTTAGCCTAAGAACCTCCAGAAAAATCATCCCAACCTTTTATAATTTCAACAGTATATTTTAGATTAAAACAATTCATATAATTAAAAGGCATGTTCAAAATGTGTATTTATACTTATAGTTTTTAGTTAGTGGAGTCCATTGACGGTTGGTTTGTTCTTCCCTAATATTTCAAAAACTTCTTCTCTTGCATGGGATTTCCAATCTTGATGTTTTCACAATAAAATCATTTTCCATAGAATTAAGAAATAGGTGGTCTCTAGTCCAACAAAATAGATTAGTTTTCATTGACGGATGATTTCATCAAGATTCATCCCCTTATCCTTCTTCCCCCCATGTTCTTAAATTTCTTATCTATTCAACTTCAGAAGAATTCCTAGTAAGTCATATGTCTTACCTTCACCACTCTTCATTGACTCCTATTTTTTTTAAATTATACTCATTGTCAAGGAACTAGTTTCATCATTGATTTCATTGTACCTTTTATTTGTTTTTGTAGGCACAAACCTGGATTAGTGAGGAAAAATAATGCTTTAAATACTATATGGGTAAATGAATTTCCTTTCATTCAACATTATAATAAGATAGAAATTATTACCTCCATCCATAAATGTGGGTGGAGTGCATATATTTCAAAAATATCGCAGTTTTTTCTTTTAGAAGATGGAAAATGGGCATTCCTTCTTCAATGTTGATGACAAATGCTTCACGAGAAATAAAATATCTAGTAAAAGTATAGAACCATAGCATCAAGTCCAAATCACAACGTCCCTTGTTTTGCAACATTTGATCCCACCTTGTCAACATATCCTCACAACTTGACTAAGCATCATTTAAAAAATTCTACACCAGTGTAGAAAAAGTATCATCTATTTTATGAAAGTTATCATAGTTATACATAATTATTACTTGATAATGGATTTTACAAATAAATCCAATTCATGTATAGTCGATAAAACTCCATGGAACTAAAATAAATTATGTTTATCAGTGTAGAAATCATGGTTGATAATTTTCTGATGTTTGACCCATTTATCACCTTTGTATTCAATGAGACCACTGAAAAGTGACCTTGACAATGAAGTCTGATGTTGTTGAAAGGTTCTATAGTTAGTGAATAAATACCTTATCATTTTCATCTCCATCACACATATTTTCACCTCTAGTGCCACCCACCTGAATATCCACTTTCCTGTACATAGTAATGATTAAAAGGAAATATATGAAACTAGGAACATGGCCCAGTTGATCAAACACTTCACACTTCAGTCACTGTGAGTATCAGAATCAGTTGCATGTGTGATTTTGATTCAGAAAGTGAAAGGAATGGACATAATTTACTTCTAGATTGAGCGAAAATATTGTTGGCTTTACAAGATAGGAAACATGTGGAAGCAAAAATGGAGAACAAGACAACAATGCTTTAAATCCTTTATTTCACATGACATATGAACTACATTTACACCCTATTTATAGACTTTTCCCAATAAGGGAAAAGACTCCAAAATATGAAAACCACATAACATTTATTAAATGAATAAAAAAATAAATCAACACTAAATGACTTGCATAGTAAACGAAACAGGCACTTGAGGATAGAAAAAACACATGCGGAAAATGTGTGTTTTTCATTTACAACACTCCCCTTCAAACCAAAACAGGCTTCATTCAGAGAATTTTTCTTAGTTTTTTTAATGCATCTGTCAGTAATGACTTTGTGAAAAATATTATCCACCTATTCCATTGAATGGAAATATTCCAGTTTTATTATCTTATACTTAACATGATCTCTCAAAAAATTTATCGAGTAGAAATGGGTTTTCTTCTTCAATGTTGCATCGGATTTTAGCCTAGTTCGATTTCTGACTTATTATCCACATATATGACTTTGGATCCATCCTGTGGATTCTTAAACTCCTTTAGTGGATTCCTCAACCAAATTCCTTCACAAATATTGGTTGATGCTGCTACGTACTATGCTTCACATGTAGATAGGGTGACCACAATTTTATTCTTTTAATTCCATGTGAAAGTAGTTGTTCTAAGAAAGAAATTTGTTGATTCATGTATTCCAATCATATGGAGATTTCTTCAACCCATAGAGGTATTTATTCATTTGATACACCTTGTGTTCCTCTCCTTTCATAACAAAGCCTTCAGGCTAGTCAACATAGACCTATTCTTCTATAATTCCATTTATGAATGTATACTTCAAATCAAGTTGGTAGATCATTCTACATTTATGGACTGCAAGGGAGATAATCATCCCCACAGTGTCAAGGTGAGAAATAATAGTGAATACTTCTTCATATTCTATCATATACTTCTGTTTATATCCCATTTCTATGAGCCCTTACTTGTAGTGATCGATCTCACCATTAGCATTTCACTTGATCATATACACCCATTTGACACTAATTCATTTCTAGTTATTAGGAAGTCTTAGTCAACTCCCATGTGTAATTTTTCTCTATGGAACGAATTTCATCTTTCATAGAAATTATCCATCATTATTCTCTTATGGATTCTTGAAACATTATATTCTAATGATCTGCATACAAGAAAAAAATATTTACCTCTTCAGTTTTCTGATATATGTCGCTTAAGCTTTTAATTTTTATAGATTCCTTGGGTGAGGAAGACTTGGCCGAATTTTAACATGATAGAGTGCTTTTAGGAGTGATAGAATGTACTCCTGCACTTCATTATGTTGATGATTCATCCAAGGAAGGTGTTGTGTGCGTTTTCTCTGGATGATCATCCCTTTCTTTAGTATATTCTATTTTGATTGAAAAATCTTTATTCTATTCTTCTAAATTCCATTTCCAAGCCACTTCCTCACTAAAGATCACATCTCTAATATCCACTACTATATTTTTTAGTGGATTGTAGATCATTTAGGCTTTAGACGCTTCACTATAGCTGATGAAGATTCACTTTTTTCCAAGATCATCAAGCTTCCTTCTTCTTACTTCTAGAACATGAGCATAGATGACACACCCAAATATTCTTAGGTGCACCATGCTTGGTTTATAGACACTTCATTTCTATTGTGGTGTAAAATTTCATATTCTCTTGGTTAGACACCGATTGAGTAGGTAGGTAGTACATGCAACTACCTCTACCCAGAAGTTGGCAGGCCTTTCTCTTTCAGCATGGTCCTTGTCATGTCGATGATGGTGTGGTTCTTTTTTTCTGTAATGCAATTATACTATAGTGTGTAGTCTGTAGTTTATTTCTTCTTTATGCCTTGTTCCCTAAAAAAATATTGAAATGCATTTGAAGTATATTCTCCTCCTCAGTCTGATATGAGTACTTTGATTTTGTGGCCACATTCTGCATCAGCACAAGCTTTGAAAATTTTAAAGATTGTAAAAGTGTAATATTTTTCTTTGATGAAATACATCTAGAGTTTTTTACTGAAGTCATCAGTGACAGTAATAAAGTATTTATTACTTCCAATTGAGGGTGTTTCAAGTGGTCTTCAAATATATTTGTGAACTAATTTAACTAGTTCCTTTTCTCTTATAGACACTCCTCACAGGAAGTAATTCATTTGTTTATTACTGAGTGTACACACCTCACACACATGATTTGGAATTTCAATTTTCAGAAATCCATGCACCATACATGATGAGGATAATAGTTTAAGTCCACTAAAATGGAGATTCTTAAAGTGAAGATTCTATATCCATGAGTTGTTCTTTATGAGTCCAAAGAGACACTTGTCGGCCTTTGTGTTAATATCCATTGGAAGCATGATATTCTTATCTATTTTGACTTGATAAACAAGTCTTCTGTGAGAATATCTTATAGAGAGAAAAGAGTTATCCATGTGTATGATATTCCCCTTATCAAGGAGTTTGATAATACTAATGATATTATTTTTCATGTGTGTTATGTAATAGACATTAGAGATGTAATTCAACTCACCATTCTTCTAATAGATTTTAATTTTACCTTTTCCAATCATGGGTACCATTAATGAGTTTCAAAAACTCACGTCACCATGAACTTCTTATGTGAGTTACTTGAAAAGTTCTTTGTTACCACTCATATGGTTACTTGCACCTTTGTCGAGATAAAACACATCTAATCATTCACATGCCTTCTCTTGTGTGAGGGGGAGTATGGTGACTTATTCTTCAAGGTGAGATGATTTAGAATAGTTGGATAATTCATTATGATCAATTTTTCTATGACACCCAGAATCATAATGTCTTAATTTCATACAATTTTTTCATTGAACGTTCTTTGGGTTTCCACAACCATGCATGAATCGGCCTCCACCTTTTAATCTTCCACAGAAGATGGGAAATTTTTTTTGTTTTTGTTAATGGATTGGATGACATTCATGCCCCATTCCTCTTGCAGAATTACTAGTTCCATGACTTTATCATTGTTTTTTTCCATTATTTTGTTCTTGTAGAGTCAACTTAAAATCCCAGTAATGCTCAAGTGTTGAACTCGCATTCTTTTTCATTCAATTCTCATGCACTTGAAATGATCCCATAAATTCTTCAATGAAAAGTTTTCCCAAATCCTTTGATTCTTCTATTTACACAACCACATGTTCAAACTTGGTTGTGAGAGATCTCAATACCTTTTCAATGACATGAATGTCCTCTAATTTTTCAAAATTTCTTTTCAATTTGTTAATAATAACAATTAAACTTGAGAAACAGTCAGAGATACTCTCACCTTCCTTCATGTGTGCTGCTTCAAACTCTACTCTTAGTGTTTGAAGACAAACTCACTTCGCTCGATCAACACCCTTAAATATGGTGCATAGGGTATCCCAAGCATGCTTGCTTGATGTTTTTCTGTAATCTTTTAAAAGGTTAATTCATTCAACCCTTATTAAAGATGGAACAATTCCTTGTTGTCGTTATTTTTTTTTATTTTTGAGAGTATCCTTTTCATCATATGTGAAGGAGGCTTCTTCCTTCATAGTGGGTACTATATACCCATTGGTGACGATCTCTCATAGTTATTATGATCTAAACAATGTATTTATTTAGATGCACCACCTTTCATAATTGTCATTAGAAAACTTAGGAACTTGCAGCTGGATTGTGGTGGTCATCTTCGAAAATTGGAGGATACTTTGGTTGTTGCCTCTGATACTAGTTTTTTCGTTTTAAAATCCAAGAAACATGAGGAAGAAAAAATGGACAACACAACAATGCTTTCAAGATTTTATTTTACATGACATACAAGCTACATTTGCAACCTATTTATATAAATTTCCTAATAAATGAAAAGAATCCAAAATATGACAACCACGTAACATTTATTGAAGGAAAAAAAACTAAGAAACATTAAATGACTTGCATAGGAAATGAAACAGACATATGGTAATAGGAAAAAACACATGGTGAAGACACAACCACATGGAGAACAAGCATGGTTTTCATTTCCAACAAGTATAAGGGGAGGATCTGTGGAGAGATATCATGGGATAGATGGATGGGTGTGGATTTTTCTTAGCAATTCATCCAGGAGAGGTTTTTGGTGTCTCTGTGTAGTAGTTGATAAGTAGTGTCAGACAGACCCTATTGCCAGAGACACCTCTCCAGTCTCTTAGGAATCACCCACACACAACTGAGTGCCTTCTAGGTTAGGGTCACTTTAACCGCATCTATTGGTTAATTTAGGATAGAGATCAGAATCACGTCCATGATACATGGAGCAGAGGCATATTTGGAGGATTTAGTGAAGGGAGGAGCTACTTGGTGTGGTGGGTGGGTCTGTAGTGAGGGTCAGTGGAGGAATTTTGTGTGTTTAATGGAAGTACTGTGAACCAGCTACCCCACCATTTATCTACCAACTATACTAATCTTGGGTGCCTCTCCACTCCATGTGTCCATCCTACCCGAACTCACGCCACTTCTCCACCTACCTTCCATGTATCTACTCCGTGTGATGCCCTTCCTCTCCCACCATCCCTCTTTGAAAATTGGTTTCCCACTAGTTCTCCTCTCGATCATGGTTCATCTCAAATCAATCTAGGGTTTCTGCTAACCCCTGTAGATTCCTACCTTCGCGTCGTACCCATTATTTTTTTCCACTCCCTATTCATCATGCGGTTTCCCTCAATTTCTCCTCCTGCTCACACTTCTTTTTCTATCGACCTACAGTTCTTGCAGACCCAAGATTTCCTCTTCCTCCTAATCTAGCTTCCCATCCACTCCTCCAGGGATTCCCATGCACTAATGCTTCTATCATACTCTGATACCATCATTCGCATTAATCCATCCTAATTCCTTCCATTAAATGTGGTATGGCCCTCCGTTTCTGGCTCTATAATTTCTTCACATCCATGACGACTATCAACTTTCCTCAGTTTATCCTCCCACTCTATTATCACCTTCTATCGAGATAGGGTTCCCACATACCCTAGTCTACATCTCCCTCCATCACCTAGTTCCCCTCCACTCATCCAGGGGTTCCCGTGCAGTCTCCCTGTTATCTCTCTGGATTTCACTTATATCCGCACTATCTACATACATCTATGTTGGCTATCGATTTCCTTCACATACTCTACCTCTCAAGATTTACCTCCATTGCTACTGACTGGTTTACTTTGAAATGGTACTATGCATGGTTACCCTTTCATTTCTTCCATTCAAGGTAGTCAAACTCGGTGAGTTTACTGTTCATGATTAGTAGAAAACTCGTAGACTCATGGTAAACTCATGTGTAAAAATATAGACTCGGTGTAAACTCGCCCATCTCACATGGTAGACTCGTACTGTAGACTCGCGATTTTGACTACCATTCTTCCATTCATTTGATTTGTTCATTCCCCCTGTAAATTTTTCAGAACTCCATCTTCTGCATCTGGCTCTATTGTAAGTTTACAGATATATTCACAATTATGTCTTCTAACTATATACTATTTTATAGTTGCATATAATTCTATTTCATTGTTTCCAAATTAATCATATATTTAACACTCAATGTTTCATCTAAATTCTAAGAAGTTTTCTACTATATTTGCACTACGATGACTCAACCAATGACATCGAACTACTGTCAGACCATTTATATATCTTCTTTGAATACCAGGATTTATAGATTCACACCGCATTATTTGGTATAACACAGGTAACCTAGACTTATTTTATTCAATACACATATTTCATTATTTCAATGTTCAAGATTTCTTTTATTTGTCATTACTAATAATATAAACTTCAGCAATTATAATGTATCCATTTTGGTGTTTCCCTTGACAATGTGTATTACATTCACATCACTTTATCATCTAATTTCTCATAAACCCACTAATCTATTTCCACTACAATGACTCAAACAAAAACAGATAACTAATGGCAGACAGTTTCAACAACTACTCTCAATATCAGTAATAACAGCTTTCTTTTACACTGCATGATATAGTCTTACACATTTATACTTGCATTTTTTATTCAATACATAAATTTTAGTGTTTAATTGTTTCATATTTCATGTATTTGTCCTTACTAAAGGTATAATATTGTGCAATTACAAATTTTTTCAATTTTTTGTATGTCATTGCATTGATTACATTCAATTTACATTCCACTATTCATAATCTGGTTTTATTTCACCTTGAAAATTAAATAAAAAGAAAAAAAATACAAACATTATTTACCTTCAAACTCTTGAGATGCAAGGTTATAGCGGAGATAATTTATGAAGGAATGAAATAAAGTTTGTGAGTTCTCTATTGTGTTATCTTTAAAATGAACAACTTATTATAGTTATTTGAATAGTTTTATTCATTATAACTGACGCAATAATAGTGCTGACATCCATGGTCAATTATTCAATGACATCTACCGATCTTTCTGGTAATCCAATAACTAAACCCGTATCAACTGATGGAATCATCCTTGGAGTAACATGTATTCCAATATCATCTTTGTGTGTCAATCGTTAGTTCTATTTATATTAAACAGAAGAAACCACTACACTTCAAATAATTGAGTCTAACAAAAATTACTCATATGTAACTTCTTCTTTGACGATAGGGCCTAAAACATCTGCTCCTTGACCAAATACAAACATGAATTTCTTGTTAAACTCAAGGGATGTAAGGTTACATTATAAGAAACTTATTAAGGAACAACAGAAAGTTTATAAGTTCTATGTTATGTTCACTTTAAAATGTCCTACTTATTATCATTCTTTAAATAGTTTCATTCTTTATTACTGAAATAATAACAGTGTCGACGTCTAATAGAAATTCATCAATGACATCTACCAATCTCTCTAGTACTCCAATAAATGAACATGTATCAATTGATGGCATCATACATCAAGTCACATGCATTCCATTATCATCTTTGTGTTTCAATGATTAGTTCTATTTCTATTTCACCTAAGAAAACATTACACTTCAAAATAATTTTCATACTAAGACAAGTTAGTCATATTTAACTTCTTCTTTGGTTATAGTGCCTGAACAATCTCCTCCTCGACCAAATAAAATCCTGAATTGCTAGTCAAACTCAAGAGATGCCAGGTTACAGTAGAGTAAACTTATGATAGAATGATAGAAAGTTTGTAAGTTCTCTATAATGTTCAATTTAAAATTTCCTACTTATTATCATTATTTCAATAGTTTTCCTTATTAAAACTGAAACAATAACAATGTCTACATCTATTGTAAATTCATCAATGACATCTACCAATCTGTATGGTACTCTAATAAATGAACAAGTTTCAACTGATGTCATCACACTTGGAGTCACACCCATGCCATTATCATCTTTGTGTGTTAATGGTTAGTTCTATTTCTATTTCACATAAGAAACCATTGCACTTTGAACTGCTTTCCAGGTGAAGACAAATTATATATAATTAAATTTCCTTGATGACATTGCCTAAACAATCTTCTCCTCGACCAAATACAAATATGTATTTCCAGTCAAACTCTACAGATGAAAGGTTACAGCAAAGACTTCTAATGAAGGAGTGAAAAATAGTTTGTGAGTTTAATAATATATTCACTTTTAAAAATTAGAAAAATTATCAGTCTTTTAGTATCTCTATTTATTACGGTTTGCACAATAACAATGCCAACATATAATGGAAATTATTCAGTGACATGTACCAATATGTCTTCTACTCCAATAACTGAACTTTTTTCAAAAATTGGCTTCATATATGGATTCACACATGTACCATTATCACCTTTATGTATCAATGGTTAGTTTGATTTAAAAATTTTACTATAAATCATTATTCTTCACACTGCATTTAAGACTTACAATAATTACTATTATTTTAACTTCTTTTTTATCAAAAGTTCCTAAACAATCTTCTCCTCAATTTATAATGTGTTCTTGATCAAACATGTGAAAACAACATCTGAAACCCTTGACATGACCTCCTCTACCTCCAACATCAAAATTTTTATTAATGATAATCCAACAATACATAAGAGGAAGAGATAAAAGGGAGAGAAAAATGAAAACAAGCCTATGGGTTTCTAAAGTAATAGAGACCCAGAACATCTCCTATAATCAAATTCACACCCTCAGTATTGAAAGGATGTGTGTTGGGGAAAATATTTAACCCTGAATCCTCCATGTAGGTGAAATAGTCTGCCACCTTGTTCCCCTCTCTCCACGTGTGAGCCACCTGTATATATTGTCAATGATCTTTGAAGAACAAAATGTAGGTCATACAAAATTTTTATTCACCATATAATAGTTTACTCGAAATTTTCTGTAGCTCTAATGTCTGACAATAATATTCTTCTAGATTCATCACCTGCCTCCTCGACACAGTAAGCACAACAACTATGTTGAAAAATTATCAGCCCTGTTATTTCATTTTTATTTCTTACGCTTCCCTAAACTAACAGATTCTGTTTCACTCCTACTATTCATGGGGACTAAAATACAGGTATATTGATGTACACATTTCACTTCAAATAGTATTAATTTTTTTATTATTAAATTTTGTATTATTTATTCCTATCCAAGTTTAAGTTACATTGGTTGTAACAGGAAACTCACTAGAATAAAAAACTGTCGAGAACATAGGTTAGTGTCTTTAGTAAAGTAGCATTAATAGTTCTATAATAAACCATCATCTTTATTGATTTTGAATATGATTTTGGAATAATATATTCTACAATATTATATTGTTCAATCAGGTAATTCAGATATTGGAGACCCTTCTAATATCTGTCAATATTGTCACTCTTTTTTGTGGTTTGATGAGAGAAATAAGAAATACAACAATAGACAAAGCCCATGTTTCTCACTATGTTGCTCGATTGGAGATATTTCTTTGAACTTACTACTTTCATGTCCTGAATACCTAAGGATGTTGGTGTTCAATAAAACTATCGCTGAGGCCTAAGCATTCCAAGACTACATGCATATTTACAATTCAATGTTTTCATTCTGATCCATGGGTGGGAAGGTAGATAGGTTGTTCAACAGTGGTCTAGCTTCATGTATATTTAGATTAAATGGAAAAAACTACCCTCACATGGGTAGTTTATGTCCACCTGATGGAAAACCACCATGGTCTGCACAACTATATGTGTATGATATTGCAAATGAGAGTCGGAACAGGGTTTGTAGAATTAGATATCAGTCAAAGCCATCACTATGGACTAATTTTTCAAATCGTTCATCATTTAATATTAACAAAAGTTATTGATGTATATTTTGTGACATAAATCTACAATTCAATGTTGACTACAATATTGTAGAGAACCTACAACAAATGATACATGAGCACAATTATTTGACTTAAGAATTCATAAGTGCAAGGGATATCCTTAATCATCATCAAGTACCAACTTTAAAGCTATGTCTTCTTAAAATAAGACAAATAAATGATTCCACATATAACCTACCAAAGATATTTGAACATACAATGTTGATTGTCGGTGGTATCTTATATCTCAACCAAGAATGGGATATAATTATTCAAACCAAAATTGGTGATTTAAAAATAATTTATGAGCTTAACCCATTGTATATTCCATTTAAATACCCCTTGATTTTCATAGGTGGACAGGATGGCTACGTTGACAATGTATTGCATCGAGATACCCCTTTCAAAACAAGTACTACACTCAGGAAGGTAACAATGAGAGAGTACTTCTCTTTTCACTTGAAATTTTGTGAAAATGATGCCTCAAATTTACTACATTCTAGAAGATTATTTCAATAGTTTATTGTTGATTATTATATGATGATTGAGTCTCAAAGAATATCATTCATTTGATTCAATCAAAAGTGATTGAAGGTCAAACTATAAAATGGGTTACAAGATGATTTTCTACGAGGTGACCGTGAAGGTTCATCCTGTGGTAAGAATATCATTTTACAATCAATATTTATGGGTGGTCCAAGGTATATGATCCAGAATTACTGAGATGCTATGTCAATTTGTAATTGGGTAGGGTATCCAGATCTTTTTTTAACATTCACATGTAACCCATTGTGGCCCAAAATTACTTGATTTGTTAGAAATAACAATCTTCATCCAACATACTCCCCTCGCATATTACCTGGATTTTTCAATATTAAGGTTGATCATATAATGAAAGATTTAAAAGGGGTTTGTTTATTTGTAATGTCATGGGTAGGTAATGATGATTATATTAACTATTCAGTGAGTTTTTATTCCTCTTTTATATTATATCATCTTCTATTAACGGTATATAAGCCTATTTTTCCCATGTAGTTGTTCGAACCATGGAGTTTAAAAAACATGGCTTGCCACATGTCGACATTCTATTATTTCTCTATCATGAAAACAAAGTTAACACTCATATAAATGTTAACAAAATTGTTTATTCTAAAATTCCAAATAACTTTTCCTACCCAAGAGTACATGAATCTGTTAAAAAAATTCATGATACACAGCCCTTGGGGTGATGCCAAAAGTTCTTTACCTTGTGTGATAATTGGAAAATGTACAAAATTTTATCCAAAATATCTTTTCACACAGACGACAGTTGATGATGATGTTTTTGTTGTCTATCGTAGAAGGGATGATGGATGAATAGTTCTAAGAAATGGTGTCCCTTTGGATAATCAGTTTGTGGTACCATACAGTCCTATTTATCTATTAAAGTATCAAGCTTAGTGCAATATTGAATTTTTCAATCAGTCGTCTTCTATAAAATACCTCTTCAAATATATTATCAAAGGAAATGATTGTGTTAAAGTGTCACTTTAGTAAAGGAACAACAGTGAGTACCCAAACAACAATGTAGATGAGGTAAAGATTTACTATGATTGTCGATACATATCTCCTTGTGAGGGTTCTTGGAGGATATCTTCTTATGATACCCATTACAGATATCCACCAGTTTAGAGGTTAAGTTTCCATTTACCAAGATATAATTGTGTGATCTATAGTGAAAATGCTAATATTGAAGATATCCTGAGTCATAGAAACATTTCTAAAACTATGTTAACCACTTGGTTTCATTAAAATCAAACATACCCAGAAGGTAGGGGTCTCAGATATGAAAAATTCCCAACTAGATTTTTCTTCCACTCAAATGATAAGAAATAGAATCCTCAAAAATTGAGATTTTGTATTAGTAGACTCTATTATGTTCCTCAAACAACTAGAGATATATTTTACTTGCGGATACTTCTACCAAAAATTAAAGTTGCAACCTCATATGAAGATATGAAAAAAAGTGAATATTATTACTCACAGAATATTTAAAGAGGCCTATTAGGATTTGGGACTACTTGTAGATGACATATAATTTATTGAAGATATAAAGGAGGTGTCATCTTGGGGAATGGGATAGTGTGTACGTAGTCTATTCACAAGCATGTTAATTTCCAATAACATTTCTCTCCCAGAAATTTTCTGGAATCAAACTTGCGACATTCTTAATAAAGATATTTTATATGCTCAAAGATGTAGGGTACAAATGCAAGGTAATTATGTATGTTTGTCAGCTAATTTTAGTACACCTTTTTGTATATTTCACTCACCTAATTTTACTACTATACAATACAATTGTCATCAAGTTGTTGATAGTATTATTTACTACTGAATTTCATGCTGCTTATTGGATTATAACTAATCAGTTCACTCTCCAATGAACATGTTACTATTCAGACTTACTAAAATTTACTTCTCTTAAGTGACATTTCGTATAATTTTTTACATACATTTGACGAATATTTATTTAAGTATTTCATTAAAATCAAAGGACTCTGGTACTTTCCAAAGGGAAAAAATTCATTCCCTAAAGATGAATTCTTCTCTTTTAATTATGTTGTTTCATTGAAATTATTACAATATTTTATATACTCCATTGAATGAAATTTTCTACTTTGTTTCCAATACTAATGTGAATAGGTTTGTAGAACTCTTTTTTACTATTAAAATACATAATGCTTACTGTATTCTGTCTAATTATATCATTCACCACCATATTTGTTATCTTTTAATTACTCTTCAATACTATAATGAATTCATACTATTTATAATACACTTCTCATAAATAATATTCCTTAATTATCTAGATTTGAAACTCACAGATCATTAGAGACATATGTATGATCTCCTTGAAATATACCATATTTTAAGGGGAAATGGTAGTTCTCTTCAATTTTATCCTCCTATGCCAGTTCCCAATTCTATAATTGATGCTCATCCAAATAGTTTATTTGTAGCAGAAATAAATTACTCTAGAGAGATATTTCAAAATGAATATAGAAATTTATAGATTATGCATACTAATGAATAGAAACAGGTGATGGGTGTCATTTTTCTTCATTGTCTTCTGATTCTGGGAGTTTTTTACTCTTACATGGACATGCAGACACATGTAAAACATTCATTTAGAAAATACTAACATCATTATTTTAGTCAGAGGGAAATTTTGTTCTTTTCATTTCTTTTAGTGGAATCGCACTATTACTGTTTCCGAGTGAATGAACTACACATTCTAAATTTCGTATTCCAATCTCTATTACTAAGCAGTTAGTTTGCAATATTCAACAAGGAAGTGATGTTGTGGAACTTTATAAATTTACAAATATGATTATTTTGGATGAGACACATATGGTTCATAAGTACAAATTTGAGGCTCTAGAACATACTCTAAGAGATATAATGTCAGTGAAAAATGTTAATGCTCTGAATTTACCCTTCAGTGGTCTAATAGTTGTATTAGGGGGAGATTTTAGGCAAATACTACTAGTTATACACTATGGTAATAGAAATGACATTTTATTAGAAAGTATTAAGTCATCATATATGTGGAAATACTGTCAGGTATTAACTCTAACAAGTAACATGTGATTTCATTCAATTACTTACACTAATGATTCAACTGCAGTCCATGAGTTTGCTAAATGGACCTTGGATATTAGTGATAGTATAGTTGGAGAACCTAATTATGGTGAATCACTCATTCAAATTACTTCACCATATATTTTTACCTACACTAAAAATTTAATGGTTTCAATTTTTGACCATAAATATCCTACATTCAGTGAAAAATGTGGTGATGTATTCTATTTTGAAAGAGCATTCAATTTTAGCTCCAATTGGTGATTTTATTAAACAAGTAAATGATTACATGTTGTCTCTCACTGACTCTAAAAATAAAGATTACTTCATATTTGATTTAGTTTGAAATGTTAGTTTTGATATAGATAGGGCAGAAAACATATACACCTCTAAGATATTAAACGGTATCAATGTATCTCAGTTGGCTACCCACTAAATTACACTAAATATTGGTGTTCCCATTATGTTACTAAGAAATGTGGATCAAACTGTTGGTTTATGTAATGGAAATCGTATGATTGTTACACACTTAGGTGATCTTGTCATTGGAGCAAAAATTTTGAGTGGCGATCATTCAAGGTATTTTACATTCATTCCAAGACTAACTATGACACAAACTAATGTTAGGTTTCCTTTCAAATTATAAAGAAGGCAATATACTTTGATAGTTTCTTATGAAAGGACTAATAATAAAAGTCAAGGTAAATCATTGTCTACTGTTGGGTTATATCTTTAAAGCATGTGTTCTCTCATGCTCAATTATATGTTGCGGTTTCTAGGGTTACATCAGCCAATGGTTTGAAAATATTAGTTCATGATAAAACTGACACGTCTTATTATTACACACATAATATTGTGTACAATGAAATATTTGATAAGATGTCTTAGGTATCATTTAAATTAAAATGGTTATGTTTTACTGTGGTTTGGATATGCAGTATGTGTACTTCTATGAATTCTTTACCTTTTTACTATGTTTTTTTTCAACACTAATTGTAACTGTAGAGAGTAAAAAAATGTCCCGATCAATAACCCTATTGAATGAGATTACACCCGCGGACGATGAAACACTAAGTATTGAATTTTGTGTGCTTAAAATGTGGTACAAGTCATCACCCAAATACTCTAATTATGTCTTTTATGTTGATCTAATACTTTGTGATAAAGTGGTCAGTTTACATTACATGAATGAATTCTATTTTTTTTCTTATTTCTCTGTGATGTTGTGTACATCTTTCAATATATATATTATATCTATGTGTCCTCTCTCATCCATTATTTTAAGTATTCACCTAAATTTGAACATACTATCTTTAGGGAACCAAGATTCAATGTATGATAACTAACTTTCAGCTTATCTCCAAGTACAAACATCTTTTGTGTGAAGGACTATTCTATATAATACAAAACTTCAAAATAGCTTCAAACCAAGGCAGCTTCATTGAAAGTAGACATGCGTGAATAATCATGTTCACATCCACGACATTTGTTTGTCCATGTGATGCACAAATTACAATTTTTAGATTTTATTTTACTTCATATGATGCCATTATTCAAATAAGGATTCTAGAAAACATTTAATAGGTAGATTTCATTAACACATTAATGTTACTTTTCTATGTAATTTATTTCAATAAAAAAAAGATTATAGTATTTCTAATTCATCCATACTATCTTAAAAGTAATTTTATTTAAGTCATCTATGTTTTAGAAATAATTGGACTTCAACATTACACACATCCAGTTCAATATATGGTTTATTCCAACCTTAGGATGTAGATTACTCTTAAGGATGATAGGTCATTTATTTTGTGATCTTACATTATGTAGCTCCAAAAAATTATATTTATCCATACTATTAATTTATTTTCCTACAGAAGGATGCAACTAACCTACCCTTTATGGTGAGACTTTTTAAATAAAATGATGGGTTATTTGGAAAATAATTGATACTCATCAACCATTATGATATTACAACTTTTTCGGGTGAAGCAACTAAGTAGTATGGTTTCTATCAACATTGAACCATTTTGTTTGTTGTAATTCTCTATTATTTTAATATGTTTCTTTAAAAATATACTCTAGATAAATGATTTATATGATTTAAAACTTCATTAAGCCTTTTTTATTGTGACTACTACTATTAATGCTACAAAAAAAATTACAATCAAGATATTCAAAAATAGGTAACTTCAGAAGCAGGTCACATTTTAACTATTATAACTTGTGTATTCTTACATAGAGTTCTAGGTACATAAAAAATCTGATACCCTAATATTGTTATTAATTATTTTTAAGTCTCCTTTTCTATATTTACCTGGTTTTGGTTGGAAATATCATCACAGTTCCATAGTCCACCACCAACAACTGGCAACTCATCTACATAAGTACTGTATTATAACAATAAGAAAACAATTTCATATGTGAAAAGCTGTCAGGAGGTAAGTAATATATCCATTACCACAATAGATTTTTATTATTTTATTATGTAATAAATGGGATGAAAATCATACAAGAGGAAACTTATGGAGGTCTGAAGTAATGGAGTCCAAGAGCATCATCTCTAACAAAGTGCATTACCCCTAGGGAAAAGGATCCAGGATGAGAAAAAGTAAGAGATTAATCATTCTGAGATGAAATAGAGGTGAGTAAATCTAACACAACATTCCCCTCTCTCCAGGTATGAAGAATAAAATTTGATCATCCAGTAAATTCTTATAGCATATAATGGATTAGATAATGGACCAAGGGGTCGAACCCTTACCTATATGGTCATTAAATAGGGTCAAAACATTAGTCTATATATCCCAGAGAATAATGATCCTATGATTACAAAGCAGGATTCCAAAAATCATGGTGAGGGATTCCGCTTGGAGAGAGTCACTCGGGCCCAAAAATAATGAAAATCCAGCAATCACTGATCTGGTATTGTCTCTTATAACTCCACCCCATCACATCGTGTCAATGAAATACGAGCAGTTGGTATTCATCTTGAGACCTGAGTTCAGTGCCTTCCATCTAACCCAATCACCCCAGATGAGAGGATCCAAACTGGGAATGGAGTGCTGGGGAAGGAGCAAAGAGATAGATGGGGTAGCCTCAAGAATTTTTTCTAACCTGTAGAAATCAAGAATGAAGTTGCAGCTTTTAAAGATGATACCTAAGTGAGATGTTGCCATATTAGTGTGTTGTATATCATTTTGAGAGGTCCAGAGAAACTAACATCCTACAATGAACATATCCTCCCTAGACCCAAGTTCCACACTTGGTCTATCCAATGCTAAGAACCACTGTTGAAGGAAGAGATCAACTGAATAGACCTGATCTGACCAGCCTTTAAGTTTTCCAAAGGATCTTCATATCGCCTTAGCCCAGTCACTGTTGAAGAAGTGGTGGAACACAAATTCTATTTGTGGATCTTTGTAGAAGAACCACTTTGAATACAGACTAACACCTCTTCACTGGACATTTTCATTAGAGGGTAACGCCCTATATCAAACACGCCAGGCAAGGAAGATAAATTTGGAAGGAAACCTTTTTCACCATAAAAGATCACCCTAGTAGTCCTGATGGGAATTAGCAGATTGAAGTCTTAGAAATTCTCTGATAGAAAACATACCTGAAGATGAGACTATAAAAACAAACTTATCAAGTTCATTAGAGAGCATGATATTGTCAAAAACATTTGTTTTAGTTGTATCCAGAGTTGTCCGAATAAGGAGAGGGAAAACACTAGCCTTCCTAAAAGAAATGGACAAAGAGGGGTAGCTAGGGAATCCCAGAATTGACCCTGACCAGCTATGATGCCAGTAACTAACGTCCCTTTTTTCAACAATACACCATGTGTGTTGCAGAAGAAGAGGGAAGAAGGGATGAATTATCTTACAAATTCTGGAAGGTTTACATCTAGTGGAACTCCCCTCAAGGCCATAAGTGTTTTTCATGTGATTTTCCCATAATTATCTCCCCTCAAGAACCTCCTGGGACAACTTGGCTTGAAGACCACTCATAGAGCTAGAAACACTTCTCAAGTTACGACCCCCCCTATTAACCGACTTTGCCAACTTATTCCAGGAATCCCAATGGAATTTATTCTAAAGGTGGACACCATATAAGAAGTATGACATGTTATATTCAATATTAGATATTACTTTATTAGGAACCTATAGGGTAGATAAAATTTTAATGGGTATGGAAGATAACACTGAGTTGATTAACTTAATTCTCTCTCCAAAAGATAGAATCATATTCTTCCAATTAAGAATTCACCCAGTGATTTTATTAGTAACCATATTGAAGTGTCTAACAAGAAGTGCGTTAGGACACATTGGTGAACCCAAGTATGTCATAGGAAAATAACTTTTTTTTATGTCAAGGCGGGACTCTAGAATTCTTGAGCGACTGTCCAAACATTTTGTTGGAACAAAGAAGAGATTCTTCTCACAATTAACAACTTGGCCACTCCACCCACAATAAACCTCAAGAGCCTCATTAACCCCATAAATAAATCTTCTACTACCATTAAAAAATAGGACAGTATCGTCATAATACATCAAGTGAGTGATACCCCCAGAAGAAGATTTGTTGCGAAAGGGGAACACTTTCTTCATAGCAATTCAATGACTAAGATAACGACTGAGAGCATCCTGATAAATGATGAAAAGAGAGCGGGAAAGAGGGTCCCCCTAACTAAAACCTCTAACAGTCTTGAAGAATGAAAAATTCCTACCCATAATGTAGGTGTCCATCCATGGAAAACTAGAGCATCGAAAAATAAGGTCAACGACCCAAGAAGAGAACCCCATACTTACAAGTACCCTGATGAGAAAACTCTATTCCATCCTATCGTGGGATTTTCTCATGTCGAGTTGAATAGCCACATTACTGCCTAGAGTTTTCATATTGATATCACTAATAATTTCCTAGGCCAAGCCAATGTCCCCTTGGATAGATCTTCCTTTCACAAAACCATGTTGTTCCAGGGAAACCCAACTTGGGAGAAAGGGGGGAAATCTTAAATTCAGAATGACAGCCAATACATTATAAGGGAAATTAAAAAGACTAATGAATCTGTAATGATTCAAAAAAGATGGATCCTTGGACTTTGGAACTAACACTAGTTTAGTTTCACACACCACTCAGGGGGAGGTTACCACCATGGAAGAAATATTTCACAGCACTTATGACACTTGATTTCACCATATCCCAGGATACACCGTAGAAGGATGTAGGGAAAGTGTCTAGGCCATGAGCACTAACCATTTTGATAAACCAAATAGCCACTTTGATTTCTTCCCGTTCTAGGGGGTTTTTAAATAAAACATTAACTACCTAAGACACTAAGAAAGGAATATCATCAAACAGGGATGAGGTTCTATTTGGGTAGCCATCAACCACGAGAGGGTTCGAATTCTCCATAAAGGACCTGAAATAGATGTCAGCCAAGCTCCCTAAAACATCATTATCATTGGAAAAGGATCCATACTCCATTAGGGCATTAAGAATGCATATTTTCATTTTTACTTAATGAAATCATGAAAATAAGTGGTTTTACGGTCACCTTCACAGAGCCATTTGATTTGGGACTGCTCTCTAGAAACCCATTCCTACTTCATCAACAAATCTAACAACATGTCTTTTTTACCCGTAAGCTCTGCAAAAACTGAATCAACCCAGGAATTTTCCATCATTGATTAAAGGTAGTTAATATCTCTTCCTACATCCTCTAGCTCAGCATCAATAGAGGGTAGGACTTTGTCCCATGAATGAAGACAATTTTTCATTTTCCTTAAGTTACTGTGAAGAGAGACCTAGGGATTACCATTACCAAGCAGATCCCACATACTTCGAATAAGGTCATGGAAGGTAGTATCGTCCACCCAGGAAGCCGAGTAGTGAAAGGGGGGGTGCTGAAGACATGGGAAGCTAGAGAAATTCTGGGGGTCGAGTGGTCTGAGATACCATGCACTAGGTGATGAACTTTTATATCAGAGAGGACTGAGAGAGAAACTTTGTTAACTAAATATCGGTCCAACCGACATCAGCATCGCCTATTTCCTCACTGGTTATTGCACTAGTTATAAGTATCACCTGATAATCCCACATCCATAAGGCCATTATGATCTATAAATGAAACTAAATCTTGGTTGGCCCTTCTAGGAAAATGCCCTGGACCTTTTTTCTCCTCTCGACCACACACTATATTGAAATCTTCACCATCTATCCAAGGTGAATAACCTAGTTGAAGGAACTTAGGTCATCCCATAACGGTTCACGATCACGAGTGACACATTTATTATAGACAACTGACAAAAAAACTGTATATCTCACCAAAAACTTGATATTAATACATTTCTCATTAATAGAAACTAGATCCATCACAAATTTTGACTTAAAAAACTACCAGATGTGAGAGTTGGTAGGGTTTCCATGAAGAGAACCATGAGCTCTCATACACCAAGCAAATACCTTTATTTTTTCTAAAGTATGTTTGGGTTTAAGGAAAGAAACCAAAGAAACTGAATGAGGGTGAAATTTATTGGAAATAAAGTTATATTTTACGCATGATCCAAAGCCACGAGAATTACATAGACGAATATTAAACATTGAAGGAGAGTTGTATGGAACTAGACCTAGAATCGTAGCCCTTATATTTCTTAGAAAATCCGACTTTGGATTCAGATTTGGATTGGTATTTGTTCTTCATCCTGCTTGATGAGGAGCTGGCCAAGGATGGAGGGATATTTTTTATCGATAGAGACTTCAGGGTGGAAGGATGCCTACTCACTAGAGGAGGGTCTTGGAGGATCAAGTATAGACACTTTGGATGGGAGCTTATTATTGGAGACGAATGATGGAAAAGGCCCTCATTATATTCCCATGGATTAATCTCCTTGATGATTGGGTTAGGTAAAAATAAGGGAATAAGAGGAGAATCCCTAAGAATACGAAGAAGAGATCCAAAGCAGTTATCACTCCCAAATAACTACTAGAGAGGGCCACCTGACATAAAGGAACTAGGTCTTGGCAAGAAGGAACCACATCCACCATAAAATTGAGCTCAGATGAAGAGGATGCTTCCATGTTAGGGGGAGATAGGGGTAACCGAAATTTCTTCCCCCAAGCATCAGGTCCTGGATGACTAGTAGGTTGATCAATGAGGATTAAAGTAGGAGCCATGGGAGGACAGGAAGGAGCTTCCTACATAGAGGGAAGTGTCTCAAAAAACATGTGACATTCTGAAGAAGAGTGCCCCTACAGATGGCACCAAGAACAGAAACTAGGTGGGTAACGATAAACTAGGACTTACGGCTAGTCTTCCATCCCATCTACTTTTAATAGAATCTTTGGGGGAAGAGAATATACAAGGTCCATCTCGATGAAAATTATGGTTGTTTCAGCATCTTTGAGGTAAAGTGACCTCTGGTCTGCATATAGAAAGGAACCCAGGGAGTCCCCTATACCCTTTAGAAGATCCATGGACTTGAAGGGAAGAGGAAAACCTAGGAGAGAGACCCACAATATAGCCAAAGGAAAATCTATACATGAATGAGAATCCATTGACCACTGTATAAGGTAAAACCTCCAACCACCAACTGATCTGGGAGCATAGGACCTGTCCGAAATGAAATATTCTCACGATGATATCTCAACATGGAAAGCCTTTCAGTTAAGCACTAAAACCCTAGCTGGGGATCCTAGAGGCCACAAGAAAACAAAGCGCAGAAAACCTGAAGAGAAGGTTTATCAATTCCGAACGTCACTATCAACATCCATTAGAGAAAATCTAAAGCAGAATGAAAATCATCCTCTGAAATGGTGAAAGAAGGCAGACCATCCGATGAGTGTGAAGAAAAACCCTTTAGCAACGGCCAAACTTCATCCCCCTTCACATTAAATGTATTTCTTCATAAGACCTCCTTGAAAGAAGGGGCATGCAGAGACTTAGGAGGGGAGGTTCACCAGGAGGATCTGGAATAGGCACCCCAGCTGGAGCGACATGAAGATGAGTTAGAAAAGACAACCACAGTGGCGTGTATAGTGCGTTCTTGGATGAAGCCATACTAGCACCACCAAAATTCATAATTAATATATCTCTAATTTTTGGAAATTCATTTGGAAATATTATAAAGTGTTTAGTTTTTTTCCTGAACTAATGACTATAATATTATGTACTCAATCTACTATAGTCTACATGGTTCTTAATTGTAGAAAAAATAAAAAAAATCAAAACACACACAGTTGGTTTTATGAATCATGAAACTCTTTAATAAAGAAAGTACGCATTTTAGATGGCACAATATGGTGCCCCAATTGAAAATTATCTCCCAATAGCACTACTCCCAGGTTACCTTCTTTAATTTTTTTAATTTTTTTTCTATCACTTTATTACATTCCAACTAATAAATCAAAATACTTATTATCACTGACAGTGTGATCGTAATTTTAAATCCACCAGATTTAGAATGAAACTTATGGTTACTGATAAGACAAACTCATTTTTAGTAGTCTTATTTGACAAATAAGTCATGAAATTCATACATAAAATAGCTATAGAGTAGAGAGATGGTTGGATACATGTTAGGGGAAAAATCCCTCAATGTATCATTGAATAATTTTTTAGGTGATTGTGTTTGTTGGCAAAGCATATCTCTATGTTGTGTTTGTTGACAAAGTAGACCATGATGTACAAATTTGTTGACAAAGTGGGTTTACATGGTGATTTTTCGGGTTCAAGATATGTTTTTGGCTATCCAGGTTTAACAGAATAACCATGACAAAGTAACAAACAATCTAAAGGTGGTACAAAAAAAAGAATATACAAGGTGGGACCGTTTTCTAGTGTTTGTTAAATTTTTGGGCCTGAAAACTGAAAAATGGAGAGATGCGTTTTTGGAAAAGGGAGGTGCATGAAAAATAAAGTGGTGTGAAAAAAAATGGTGTGGTGTGAAAAATATTTGAGAGGTGTGTGAAATATTGGTGTGGTGCGCGAAATAGAGTAATGGAGTTTTTCGCGCAAGAGGTGTTTCAAGATCAAAAGCTTGAAAATTGGCAAAGGCATGAGGTGCATGAAAAATTTGATCATGGAACGAAATAAGGTGTTGTGTAGAAGATTTTTTTTTTTGCGCTCATAGTGGATTACATGAGGAAGAAGGTTTTTTCACACAGGGGTCAATTTTGACTATAAATATGAAGTGACCCCCCTCATTAGGCAAATCTCAATACTTAGAGAGTATCTGAACCTTGGCAGGCGAAATTTGAGGGCACAAGGGAGTTGTGTGAAAATGACAAGTTTGCGCATAAAATAATTATTTAGGCATAAAGCAAATGATTTGTGTAAAAGAAAATTGTTACGCATAAAAGAATTGTTTTCCCGTAAAGAAAAGGTTGCGCGTAAAAGTGGTGTTGTGAAAAAAGTGAATTTCACGCAAAAGTTTAAAATTATGCGCAAGGCAGTGTAGAGGCTGTACGTACAAATTGGGGTTTCTCGGTACACCCAGTGCAAAGTGAGATTCATCTATGGGTGAATGTTGGACACCAACAGTGCATCTATCAATAGTTAAAGATGCAAATTTTATTAGAGATAATGAAGCGACCTACAGGTCTATAAACTGTGATTGGATCCTTTCCAAAATAGTGAGCAAATGAAGAGGAAGGAGGTGATCTTCTCCACTGGCAGTGAGCCAAAGAGAGAGAGAAACATGGAGTGACCATTGGGAAAGTTGTGATCTAACATTAAACTTTGTAAAGGTAGTGAGCCTTGGCATAGAAGTGATCTAGCCCAAACTTTGTAAATAGCATTGCGCTTTTAGTGGATTTGGTACATCATCACATCTCTGGGGTACTCTCCTTAGACATATCCCAGTGAAGGTGAACCAAGTAAAAATCACCATGTTTTGTGCATGATTTAGTCTCTATTTATACTTTCAATAGGAAATAGAGAGAAGAATGTTTTTCTTAACAGCGAAACTGGATCAATAAGGGAATTTTTTTTAATCTATCATACTCTGATTCACCCCCCCCCCCTCTCTCAGAGTATCTAACCTAGTGAACCTAATAATACAGGTAAAACCAACTTCTTCTATCATGTCAATAGAATATTCAAATATTATTCATAACATTTATTATTGATTGATAATTAGGATGATGATGAGTATGGTTTTCCTCTTGAGTTTAACATTTTCAAATAAAATAAAGTTTTGTTATAAATTGATGTATCAAATTGAAATATTCAATACTTTCGTTGTTATTTTGAAAAAAAATAGCTACAAAGTAATGTTTATAAGTGATAGTGAAAATTACATCAATAGATTTACTGATAGCTTTGAACACAATCAGGTAATGCTATATAGATATCTCTAAATTCCTTTGAAATATTAAAGCACAAAACATTAATGTTTTTTTATTTTACAATACAAGAACATCAAAGTAGTGGGTCTTCATGAGTAAGTAGTGGCATTGAGTGTATCATGGTAAAATTTCTTTCTCTTTTTCCAATTTGATTTGTTAACCTATAAAAATCACCTGACTGTCATATTTATTATAACCTTGCATGGTAGGAGCATTAGAGTGTTATGTCTTCTCCAAGGACTTTAAACATTGGCACTGGATTTGATACTTCAACCGTTATCATGTGTTCTACTTGTATATATAACCTTTATATTTACTAAATTTTAAATTATTTGCATTATTATATGAACACGTTCTATAATTACATAAATATTGTGTATTTTAAAATTTTCAAAAAAAATAGATCTTTCAATATTCAGTTGTGTACTATTACATAATAGTCTATTGTTAAAGCTATTATATGTGTTTCAATGATTTAAACTTATATAGATACTATCTTCAAAATTATTCTAACAATATTCTCAATGTAGAAAAATTTGTCACGTGATTTTGATATTGAAGATGGATTGAAAGAAAATGCCCAGATATGTTGAGACAGCACGGCTACAATGAATCAATATACTAAATTAGACACCATAATTAAGGGAAATATATACAAAAAAGTGGAAAATAGACTGATATATGATGCTAAAAACGCATGGTAAACATACGTGTTCACTGTTTAAATTGTTTTCATTACTGTTTTCTGAATTCCTATTTGTAGTGAAATCTGTATTACATTTTTTAGAGTACTAAAAATTTATTTGAATGTGTATTCTAGAGCATGGTTTATTTTTGGATATGATTAATATATCCTTGATTTTTTTAGAAACCATTTACCCATGTATATTTCATACTTTATACCTGTTCATTTTACATTGCCTAGTTTTGTATATTGTACAAAAACGTCATCTATCTATGTAATACAGAAATGCCAGATTAGTTACTATTATTAGAAACCTATGTTTGAAAGGTAATAGTTTTTACAATTGTGAAGTGATGAAATATGTCACAATATATTCCATTCCTAAGTTCGGTGGATTGTGCAAATCCAAAACAGCCAGTTTAATTAGACATACAATGTTCTATTTCATTGTTTGCATGTATGAAAACATGTGCCAATGTGTTGTTTCAATTTAAGGATGTATCAATTTCTATTCCAATAAACGGTTCCCATGTTCTATTTCTATAATAGGATGTATCAAATAGGTGACATTTATATTTCCTATTTTCTATCTCTTATTTTCTACATTGAATTATTTTGTGTATATTGTACAAAAACACCATTTTTCTACCTGTTTTCATTTATGTTTACTATTTGTATACTTTAAGAACACGCCACTTTTTTAATGTTTTAATTTTTAATATATTTTTATATTATCTAGTGATAGAATAGGTTACATTGTATTAAAATCCTATGTTTTGTATACTATTCAATTCCAAAACAGTCATTTTTATTACTACTACAATGTTTTATTTCATTTTTTGATTGGATTTTCATATTTAAATATTCATTATTATTTATTAATCTATATAATTTTTTTTCATCTCTAGAGTGCATTTTTTGGACGATGGTGAAGCTTAAGACTTATTGTAACAAAACTTTTTTCCTCGAAGACTTTGCAACTTCATTTAGATGAAAAACTTCTACAAACACCAACTTCATAAATTTTGGTGCAACTAAAGATTGGGTTTTGTCATTATGTATTCAAATTAATCCTCTTCCAAGTTCACATTATTTATTATTACAACATGACATGCCTCTATACGAATTTTTTTTAAAAAAAATTCATGAACCAACCTAGGTTAACTAGGAACTGTTCACCCAATTCGGCCCGTGACAAGGTCTGAGAGGTGTTCTCAATCCACTCGGGGT
Organism: Viscum album; assembly: GCA_963277665.1. NCBI lineage: Eukaryota > Viridiplantae > Streptophyta > Magnoliopsida > Santalales > Viscaceae > Viscum > Viscum album. The sequence goes on along the minus strand of OY728153.1, from coordinate 247,352,912 downwards.
GGAAACTAGTGTCAGGTATCAAATATACTCAAGTGAGACTGATTTAGACCATAAATGGAAGAAAAAAATATATAAAAAGAACAATAAAAAACACTAGAAGTTGAAATAAATAAAATATGACATGCCTCTATAAGACCTCATAAGTCACCATCAACCACTGAACCAAGTTCAATCTACGGTGATCTAGACTGAGTTGGAAACTGTACCTGAATCTAGAAACAAAGATATTGTTATAGGCTTGATTATTAAAACTCAGTATGCATTCCCAAATACACTATTCTTCAAGCCTTAACCTTAAACATAAATCTAAGTCATGCTAGTTAGAAAGTAAAATATATAGAAAGTAAGGTTTTCCATTATTTTTAAAATAAGTATCGAGATTTCATTTTTAAGTAAAACAATTTTCTATTACATTTTTGAAATAGTTCCTAAAACATGCTAAAAGAAATGTAGAAAGATAGATATAGAATATTAAAGAAAATATACATTCTTTTTATTATTTTAGACATGGAAAGGAACTAAACAAAAGATTATTTTAAAATAGTACCATAAAAATTAGAATAAAAGAGTGAAAGCGCAATAGAAAACTCCTATGTAACTAGGGATAGCAGAGTACTAGTATCCTCATACCCTCGATGATCAAATTCTCGACATAAAGGTCTATATCTTGCTCAATAAAACCAATCATGATTATAAAATATTAGTTATTGTTGCGATGCAATCTTTATAGGGAGATAGGGCCTCGACCTTTCCAGCTTGTCGAGCATACTAGACCTAGTCTGACCACCTAGATACCCAGGATTCCCATGTGACATACCCAAATTGAGGTGATTTTTTATCAAGCTATAATATATATATATATATACCAAATCATATATTTTACCCAAAACTCATCCAATATCTCACCCCCGGTCTCCTTATTTAAACGCATCCCCTTTCCAAGCCACACACAAACTAAGCATGAGTCTCTTCACTAGGCACATAAAACTAATCATACATTTATCACACACCCCATATTTTCAAATCAAGGGGGAATTCCTTAAGAGTGGTTTTCCATTTTTATAAAATAATTTGAAGCTCCAACTGGGCCTCATCAACTTATGAAAATGTATTTCATTTCAAAACAAGGTTAAAAACATATTCTTAATATGAAGAACCTGTATGGAAGCTTAGGTGAACATTATAAAGAGAATAAAACCATTTCCAAGAGGCACAACTATATTTTCATATCATATGAATATAAAATAATAATAAAACACCTTTTTAAATCACTCAATAAATCAAATAATTCTATTTAAAGGCTCGGGCATAGGAAACATACATCAAAATACACTTTTTTATGAAGGTAATCTAAATCCACTCTTTTATGCTTACACACATATGAAATTATAAATACCCCTATGTGTAATGTATATATTCCTCCTCCCTAAGGGAATATGTACAAAGATGGTATATATATATATATATATATATATAGATTCCTTACCCATGAATATGTGTTCAAGTCGCCTTAATGAATGGTGATCCAAAGAACACTATAAAAACACCAAAAACTCAAAAATCAATAAATATATATAAATTAAAATTGAGGAAAAGAATAATAATAGAAGAAACCTTACCAAAAAAATCAATGAAAAAACCACTACTTTCAATGATCATGTCAAGAACTGACCTTGAATGGGTCCCATCAACCCTAAAAACCCAAAATCAATAAATAAAATGCCCAAAATCAGGTTAGGGCTAGGCTAGGTCATGTTCACCACAAATGATGGAAAGGAAACCAAAAATAAAAGAGGAATAAAAAAGAAGAGGAGGGGAAGATAATCTTACCAAAGTTGATCGCATTAGAAATTATGGGGGATTACAACCGAAGGGAGTAGGGGGGGAGGTCGTGCACGTGAGGAAGAGGCGAAAGGGGGGCTGGGTCGTGGAGATGGGAGGGGTGCCGAGTGGGTTAGGGGGAACCCCATTAAGGGTTTCCTTATTATTAATATAATAATAATAATAGTGATATTATTATTAATAATACTAATACATTTTTTTCAAATGCCAGGAAACCGCGCAAGGTTAGGCTGCATGGTTGGCTAAACTGTGTGCCTCTACTAGAGGCTATTGACACCCTACATGGGCAGGCTACACGGTAAGGGAAACCATGCACCGACCATGCAGTCATCTTTGCTAAAAACTACTGACACCCTCACATGGTCTAAACATGGTTTCTACTAACCATGTGTCTATGCTGAAAAAACCAAAAATTATAAATTTAAACTCTAACCATCTTGAAACTCAAAAGAAAGGATAAAAACATTTAAAGGATTAAAAATAATTAACATTTTAGGGTAATATTGTGACACTTCTCCCCACCATGACACATTTTGTCCCCAGAAAGTCCCAAAGAATCAATTAACTGAGATACGAAGCACAGATAACCTATCACTTGAAACAAAACCTCCACCACAAGAAGATCAAATATTGAATACTCACCCTTCTCTCAAAACTTCAAAACTAAACAGAGACTAAAGAATTTGTTATCAAAGAAATGGACCCAAACCAAAATAAGGAATGAATGAGACCCAAATAATTTGAATCATATGAAAAAAGATTCAATGAAAGAGGCGCAAATTTCTAAAAACAACCTCAAGACAAGGAACACTCTGAACCCTAACATAATTATCACCTAGAGAAACCCATTATGGTTTGTTTGATATTTCCATGATAATCCATCACACGAACCACTTCCCAAGCTATATGAACTACTATGATTAGGGTCGGGTAGGGAAGTAGTAAGAAATTCCCCTTCCATGAATGCCTTGAAGACCGAGTTTTCTACAAGATCCACCTATGGTGGTCTCCCCACTATATTAGGAATCTGGAAAAATAGTTATTTCCCCAATTCGAAACAACACACAATTCCAAAGAAAACCTGTAACACAATTTTATCCTCTTAACATCCTAAATTACACCTGACTAGTTTAAGAGAAAACATCAAAAAGACTCATAGTGGGTCTCCCCACCATTATGAAACTAACTAGAACAGAAAACCCCACAACCTAAGGGGTACCGATGATGGAGACTTAAATTAAATACTAGAATGAACCAAGATTCGTAATTTATATAAGACATAATCATATCCAAACATGAACTAATAAAAACATAAAACTATTCCAAAAGAAAGCCACCAAAATAAAAAGGGGATCCAAAATAGACAACCATGTGAAGGGAAAACTCAAAAGGATTCATTCTTGATATTGGATACAACCAGTCATATCTACATCCCCTACACCTGGAAGCTCTTCACTGCATGAAAAACTTCACTCTAAGGCCTATGGGTGGAGCCATGATGTCTTGAGGCATCTGCCACCCTATAGTTTGGAGATGATAATTCTCAATCAAAACATCCACTTCTAGAAACGCAACCTACATAACTTCTTCATATTTCCCAAGCAACCACACTGATTACAGGTTTTTAGAGGATTGCAAAATATGGCTTAGATTACCTAAACTAACCACACTAGAAGCAAATGAGCATGTGTCCTGAGGGGAAAGAAGCTGGAACTAACAAAGGAGACCCCCTGAGAATAGGTTTCATTAGTTTGCACTCCTTTCCTTATAGGGAACCCTTCATAAGTACCTTGAGAAAATAGACTTCCAACTACCACATACTTCCCTCAACAAATTAACTTAGCTTGGGTTACCTCACCCACCAAATTCTCAAATAAAATTTGTTTGGGTGGAAGAACTCGATCCTTAACCTCAATATGAAGATCCTATACAAAGAGAGAATCTTTCAACAGACTGCTCAACGTTATTTCCAAATAATTAGGAACCAACTCCTTAAAATAGTCAATACACTCCTTCACCGTCCATTGACCTTGTTGAATACTCATAATCTCTTCTACTTCTTTCACTTTAATTCCCTCAGGAGTAAACCATTGGACGAAAGTAATTTTGAAAGTCTCCTAAGGAATCCCAAATTTCAAGTAGAATAGATCAATCACCTTTTATTGGTCCAAACCTTGCCTTTCAAATGAACCCATAACAACTCACACCCTCACCCAATCAGGAGTTCTCAAACACCCGAAGACACTCTCAACTTACTCAAGCTACACCACAACCTCTAACAAACCTCAACCACCATGAAAAATATACAACATATGAAAAGAACTTGTTTACACTACTCCATAGGGAGAGTGAACAAACCCAACAATTAGAAGAGACTCTTCAAAACCCTTTTTGATGTTTCTAGGCAACATACTATAAATAACATCAAAGTACAAAACCACACCAAAACCAAATCAAACCTCAAATCAAAATATCAAACTCATAAACTAGAACACATCAAAATGCATAGTAAAACCCGCTTTTAAAAAATACCATATTCTATTTTAAATTGAAACCCAGTTTCCCACTTCTAAAGCCATTTCAACACATCCATTTTAAAATTCAAAACACCACATCACTTTTTCATTTTAAACCACAAATCCCATTAGAAAATAATTCCTATTTTTAATGGAAACCATTTTTCTTTCTCAAAATCCACTCTAGAAAAACCAATTCCAATATTTTATTTTAAATACTCACATGTGACATCCTATGAGTTGTCGCATATGTGTGTTTCCCACTTCCGCTTATATCATCCATGCATATGTATCAACATGAATTGTCCACAAACACACACACATATGTGAAAATTCATAGGAAATACTGAGAGTCACACATACCATTTTTTGTCAAAACCAATCATTTCTAATTTACTTCTCATTTATCATTTTATAAAACCACTCTAAATTCAAAACAATTTACCTTTCACTTTCAAAACTACCCAAAGTTTTTTATTTTAAAAATCCATCTTTAGAAAATATAGCCTCATTTTATAACTCAACAAAATAACCCCAAAACCAATTTAATCTCACACCAAGAATGAATAAAAGAAACTCAACACTCAATAGAAAAAATTACAAAGCCATAAAGAAATGTCTAGCACACATGAATTGGTTACACAGTTTGGAATACCTTGCACCAGTTTTTTAAGCATGATGGAAGCCAATAGAGGTAGATGCATGATCTACGCAGGGTTTTCTAGACCAGGCACAACAACCCTAAACCCTATAAATCCCTCCAAATATCCACTCCAACCTATGGAATTTCTCAAATAAATACATACATTCTCAATCCCAATCAAAAAAACTCATGAAAAAACCAAAACCTAGAAAACATATGAGATCCAATATCAGATTTTAAGGAAAAACTATCTCGGACCACCTTAGAAATTCAAGCGTCCTTCCTAATTGGTGGTGATCAAGAACCTACTCATGACTGACTGCTTGAATACCAACAGTCCTAGCTTCAAACTACCGAACATCCCCAAATAATAAGGGATAATTCTTCTAATACCAATTTTTCACAAACCAACCTGGGTTGGCCCTAAACTAGTCACCCGTGCAGGCCTGCGACAAGGTCCAACAGGCGTTCCCGATCCTATCAGGCCGAAAACTAGTATCAGACATCAAATATACTCAATTGGGAATTATTAAGCTCATAAATGATAGAAAAATAAATAAATATAAACCAAAAATTAAAAATAAACACTAGCCGCGAAAATAAATAAAATAGAACAAACCACTTTGTGACCTCACAGGTCACCATCAACCACTGAACCAATGTCGTTCCACAGTGACCGAGACCGAACTAGAATCTACGCCCAAAGCTAAAATCAAAGATAGAGCTATAAGCATGAGTATTAAAACTCAGTTGGCATTCCCAAATAATCTATTCTTCATTCCTTAGCCTTAAAAAGAATTCCAAGTCCTTCAAGTTTGTAAATAAACACTACGGGAAAAAGGACTTTTTGCGACGAGAATAAATCACGTCGCAAAAAGTCCGTCCAAGAAGTTATTTGCGATGGGGGTAACCACCCGTCGCAAATAACCAATTATTTGCGACGGGATTTCGTCTCCCGTCGCAAAAGGTTTGGCGCGAATAATACGCCAAACCGCGCAAAGCCGTGCGAGGGTTATTTGTGACGGTGGGATCCCACCGTCGCAAATAGTGAAGTATTTGCAATGGGGTCTGTCACAAATACCCAACGGCGGTTAATAGATTTTTGCGACGGGATGTCGTCCCGTCGCAAAAGGTGTGTCGGCAGGGACTATTTGCGACGGGACCCGTCGCAAATAACTTTTTAACCACCGACAGTAATTAATGCGGGCGTAGGTATTTGTGACGGGTCTCGTCGCAAAAGATATTATTTGCGACAAGATACTCGTCACAAATAGTCTCGTCGCAAATAATCTAACCTATATATACCCACATCCGTTTTTCTTCTCATTAATCTCAATTCTTAGATCATGTTTCTCTCTGGACTCTAGTTTTAGAGGGAATCTTTTTCTAAGTTAATTTTTTTGTTCACGAGGAAGTTGTGAAGTCGTCTACATCAATAGAAAATCAAGCTTAAAGGTATTTATGTTTTATTTAATTTATTATTTATTTCATTATTTATGTCAATTTTTATTATTGTTGATTAGTTGTAATTAAATTAAATTTAAATTGTTTTGTCGTTAGTATTTATTCCTACTAATAAATTGAAATTTTTGGTACTAATTTTTAATAATTAGTACTAATTAATAATTAATAACGATAATTAGTAATTTATATAATTAATTTGTAGTAATTAATAATAATTGGTAATAAATAATAATAAATACTATTGATTAGTAATAAATATTAATAATTATTAATAAATAGTAGTAAATAGTAATAATGAGTAATAAATAGTAATGAGTAATAAATAGTAATAAATAGTATTAATTAGTAATAAATTGTAATAATTAGTAATAAATTGTAATAGTTGCTAATAAATTGTAATATTTGGTAATAAATTGTAATAATTATTAATAAATTGTAATAATTACTAATAAATTGTAATAATTACTAATAAATTGTAATAAATTGTAATAATTATTAATAAATTGAAATAATTAGTAATAAATTGTAACAATTAGTAATAAATTTTTATAATTAGTAATAAACTGTTATAATTAGTAATAAACTGTAATAATTACTAATATACTATAACAATTAGTAATAATTAGTAATATTTATTAATAAATACTAATAATTAGTAATAATTTGTAATAATTAGTAATAAATACAGATAATTAGTAATAAATTGTAATAATTACTAATAAATTGTCATAAATTGTAATAAATTGTAATATTTAGTAATAAATTGTAATAATTACTAATAAATTGTAATAATTACGAATAATTAGTAATAAATTGTAATAATTAGTAATAAATTGAAATAATTAGTAATAAATTGTAATAATTGGTAATAAATTGTTATAATTAGTAATAAACTGTTATAATTAGAAATAAGCTGTAATAATTACTAATAAATTGTAATACTTATTAATATTTATTAATATTTATTAATAAATACTAATAATTAGTAATAATTTGTAATAATTAGTAATAAATACAGATAATTCGTAATAATTAGTAATAATTAGTAATAATTTGTAATAATTAGTAATAATTAGTAATAATTAGTAATAATACTAATAATTAGTAATAATTACAAATAATTTGCAATAATTAAGAATAATTAGCAATAATTTGGAATAATTAACAATAATTAGGGATAATTAAGAATAATTAGCAATAATTAGCAATAATTAGCAATAATTAGCAATAATTATCAATAATTAGCAATAATTAGCAATAATTAGTTATAAATAGAAATAATTTGTAATAAATATCAATAATTAGTAATAAATAGCAATAATTAGTAATAAATAGAAATAATTAGTAATAAATAGGAATAATTAGTAATAAATATGAATAATTAGTAATAATTAGTAATAATTAGTAATAAATAAAAATAATTAGTAATAATTAGTAACAAAATTTTAATAATTGGTAATAAATACTAATAATTACTAATAATTACTAATAAAATTTAATAATCAGGAATAATTAAAAATAATTAGGAATAAATAGGAATAATTAGGAATAATTAGCAATAATTAGCAATAATTATCAATAATTAGCAATAAATAACAATAAATAGAAATAATTAGCAATAATTAGGAATAATTAGGAATAATTAGGAATAATTAAGAATAATTAGGAATAATTAGTAATAATTATGAATAATTAGGAATAATTAGTAATAATTAGTAATAATTAGTAATAATTAGTAATAATTCGTAATAATTATTAATAATTAGTAATACTTAGGAATAATTAAGAATAATTAGGACTAACTAGGAATAAATAAGAATAAATAAGAATAAATAGTAATAGTTAGGAATAAATATGAATAGTTAGGAATAAATATGAATAGTTAGGAATAAATATAAATAGTTAGGAATAAATAGTAATAGTTAGGAATAAATATGAATAGTTAGTAATAATTGGGAATACTTAGTAATAAATAGCAATAATTAAGAATAATTAGAAATAATTATGAATAATTGGCAATAATTAGAAATAAATAGCAATAATTATGAATAATTAGGAATAATTAGCAATAATTTGGAATAATTTGCAATAATTAGGAATAAATAGCAATAATTAGTAATAATTAGCAATAATTAACAATAATTTGTAATAAATAATAATAATTAGCTATAAATAAGAATAAATAACAATAAATAGGAATAAATAGCAATAATTAGGAATAATTAGTAATAATTTGGAATAATTAGTAATAATTAGGTATAAATTGTAATAATTAGGAATAAATGGTAATAAATAGGAATAATTGGTAATAAATAGGAATAATTAGTAATAATTAGTAATAATTAGGAATAATTAGTAATAATTAGTAATAAATAGGAATAAATAGAAATAAATTGGAATAGATATGAATAAATAGTAATAAATAGGAATAAGTAGGAATAAGTAGTAATAGTTAGCAATAAATAGTAATAATTAGTAATAAATAGGAATAGTTAGGAATAAATAAGAATAGTTAGGAATAAATAGGAATAGTTAGGAATAAATATGAATATTTCGTAATAATTAGTAATAGTTCTTAATAAATAGTAATAATTAGTAATAAATAGTAATAATTAGTAATAAATAGGAATATTTAGTAATAAATAGGAATAATTTGTAATAAATAGGAATAATTTGTAATAAATAGGAATAATTAGTAATAAATAGGAATAATTAGTAATATATAGGAAAAAATAGTAATAAATAGTAATAAATAGTAATAAATAGGAATAATTAGTAATAATTAGTAATAATTAGTAATAATTAGTCATAATTAGATAAGAACGGTTAGGAATAGTTGAAAGAAACTTTAATAAATTTTAATAAATTTTAAGAACTTGGCACAATTTCTAGTGAATTGAAGACACTCCTTTTTCTCGATGACTTTTCTCCTTTCAACTCTCACTGAATCAAAACATTATGAAAAATGTGCTACTACATAGGCATATTCAATCTTGTATGCATGAGACTGGATATGCATTCATAAGATCATATTTTTATAATGTTTTCAGGTGGTGACAGTTGGAAGAAGATGATTCGTCGATGAAAAGGGGGCTCTTTTGTCCGACGGCTCATCTACTTGCCTCTTTCTCACACTGAAATCGCAATGAAAAATTTGGTCTGAGGTATGCATATTAATTCCCGTGTATACGAGAATTAATATGCATACCTCCGGCCAAATTCTTTTATGGTATTTCAGTGTGAGAAAGATGCAAGTAAATGAGTCGTCGGACAAAAGAGTAGTCGTCAATCCACAAGAAATTGTGTCACCCTTAATTAATTGTAATTATTAAGAAGTAGTAGTGATTATTTATCTTCTTTTTTCAGGTAGTGTTTTTATAATTTCAAATTATTCAAAAACAGTGATGATTTTATATTTTGTAGAAAAATATGGAATAAAGAAGTCAACATCAGTCATTATTAGATGATCACGCTTGGATAAATCAGTGCAAAAATACAAATGGTTTTGGTTTAAATTCTCTATATATTGATGGTGTTGAAGATTTCTTAGCATTTGTATCATCAAAACCAGAATATGTTTCAGAAGGCACAATTAAGTGTCCTTGTAAAAAATGTGCTCTAAGAACGTTTGACACATTTGATAATGTTGGGGGATATCTCTTGCGGTTTGGTTTTCAACCATATTATGTTTTTTGGTATCAACACGGTGAACGCAGTTCCCGAGAAGATATAATAACTTGATTCTAGATCCATCACAGTTCCAAAATTTAGTACATGATGTTGCAGGTACATCTGTTCAACAAACTAAAATTCACGATGATATTGATTTAACTCTTGAGTTGGCACCATCTGAATTTTATGAGTTATTGAGGTCTGCTGAGGATGCATTATATCCTGGTTGCAAGATAAGAAAATTAGAAGTGGTTGCAAAATTTATGGCTATTAAATCAGATAATGTAATGTCAAACAACTGTTTTGATCATATATTTTCTTTGGTTAAAACACTGTTACCTGAAGGAAATGTGTTGCCTACAAATTACTATGAGAGCAATAGGTTGGTTCGTAATCTAGGCCTTAGTTATCGGAAGATTCATGCATTTGAAAATGATTGCATCTTATATTCTGGTGAAAATGAGTCGTTGGATAGTTGTCCCACATGTGGACAATCGAGGTATAAAGAAGTGCAACCAGGGAAGTCTGGATCGATTCCTATAAAATAGTAGAGATATTTCCCCCTTACACCCAGGATGCAATGTTTATTTATGTCTCATAACACAACGTCAATGATGTCATGGCACAAAACCAATATTTCAACTGGTAAAAGTTTGAATCATCCATCTGATGGTGATTCATAGTAATATTTTGTTTTTCTACATCCGTATTTTTCTTTAGAAGCCCAAAATGTTTGATTGGGTCTTTCTACTAATGGTTTCTATCTGTTTGGTTCTTATGGTAGTCAGTATTCATGTTGGCATGTCTTTATAACTCCATACAATCTACCTCCATGGATGTTGATAAAAGAGCCCTATATCTTTTTGACCTTATTAATCCCATGACATCCAAAAAAGAATATTGATGTTTATTTGAAACCATTGATTGATGTGTTAAATGCATTGTGGAGTAATGGTGTTAGTACATATGATGTTGCTGCGAGACAAAATTTCACATTAAAAGATGCATTAATGTGGACGATTAGTGAATTTCTGGAATATGGCATATTATCTGGCTAGAGTACACATGGTCCGAAATCATGTCCTTACTGTATGAAAGGCGACCAAGCTTTTATGCTCGTCAATAGAGAAAACTTTTCTATTTTGACTGTCATCGCAGATTTCTTCCAAACGATCATCATTTTCGAATGAACAAATCTCATTTCAGAAAAGGCACAATTGAAAGGGATGAACCTCCAAAAATGATCTCAGGTACAGAGTTAAAATCAGTTGTATTTTAATTACCTCCCATCACATTTGGGAAAACAGTAAATCAACAGAAAATTCATGGCTTTGGGAAAGAACATAATTGGATAAAACGAAGCATTTTTTGGGATCTTCTATATTGGTGTGATTTGTTGGTTCGCCACATATTGGATGTCATGCATATTGAGAAGAACTGTTTTGATAATTTATTTCATACAGTTTTGGATACACCAGGTAAGACCAAAGATACTGTAAAAGCATGATTAGATCTTGCCCAAATTTATAGGTGACCAGAACTTGAACTTTTTGAAAATATTAGATAACAGAGGTCAATGAAGCCAAAATAATCTTATACACTATCCATAGAGAGTCGCTTATTATTTTGTCAGTGGATTTAAGATTTGAGACTTCCAGATGGCTATGCATCCAATTTGGGAAGATGTGTTAAGAATGTTCATATTGCCAGATTAAAAAGTTATGATTGTTATGTTATGATGGAAAGACTTATGCTGATTAGATTCAGAGGTTTGTTGATTTATATGATTTGGGATTCTATAACATAAATAACATATTTTTTTCGAGACGATTGTGCAGCGACAACAGACTACGATACGCTAAGAAAATTGGATGAAGATGTTGCTGTAATTATATGTAAACTGGAAAAAATATTTCTGCCTGCTTTCTTTGACTCAATGGAAAATCTGATATTACATTTACCACATGAAGCTAAATGTGGAGGTCTAGTACAGTTTTGAGGGATGTACCCATTCGAGAGATGCATGCAGGAATTGAAGAAAAAAGTATGTAACAAAGCATCAGTAGAAGGCTCAATTGCTGAAGCTTATTTGCAAGAGAAAATTTCTTTTTTCTGCTCTCACTATTTTGAATCTGAATATCCCTCAAAACAAAACCACATGGTATGGAATGAGGGAAATTTTAATGATGAAATGGAAAATCAATTATTAGTTTTTAATCATCCAAATCTTGGATTCGATGGAGTTCAAGAACGATGGATTTCAGATGATGAACATCACAGAGCTCATACATATGTTCTACTCAACTATGAAGAAATGACAGCATTTGTACTGTGAGTGATTCTATCACTTATTATATAATTTCTATTATAGTATATAAACTTATTTTATTTGTAGGTTATATGATAATCATATCAAGAAACAACTTCCACAAATTATAGCAGCTTCACTTGAAGAACACAGACAAAGAAAAATTTATCAATGGTTTCAAAAACTAGTAACATAAATTATTGATGGTTTAATATCAATTCAGTTGATTATTTATTATATTGATAATTGTTTTACAAATTTTTAGGTGTCTCATCATGATGATAAAATTGATAAGTGATTGTGTATATTGAATAACCCACCATCCAAACTGGTTAAATCTTATAATTCATATGTGGTGAATGGTTTTCGATTTCATACACATGCATATGGGGAATAAATAAAACAATGAACAATGGAGTTCCTTTGAGACGATTGCATCATAGAGAAACTGAAGTTGACTTTTACGGAATTCTGGATGAAATTATTGAGCTATGTTATCTTGGATAGAGTTACATAATGATGTTTAAATGTCGGTGTTTGGATACTAAGAGAGGCTTTCATGTTCATCCAACTCATGGAATCGTCAATATTAAATACAAAAGTCTTCTTGTAGTAAATGAACCATTTTTATTGGATCAATAAGCACATCAAATTTATTACGAAAATTACTGTGCTACTTCAAGAGACCTGAGTGATTGGTGGAGCATAATAAAAATTAAATCTCAGGAAAATCAATTTACTCAAAATGAATGTGGTTCCACAGAAGTGGAAGGAATTGAAATTTTTGAAGAGACTACTCAAAATCCATCTTTTTTACAACGAAATGTGAATATCGATGATGACACCCCACAATTAAGGGTTGATGGTGACGAAGATGTTAATGATGTTACAAATGAATTTGAAATGACAAGGGATGGTGAAAGTGAAACTCATATGGATATTGATGATGCCGAGGAGGAATATGAATACAATGACATCGTCAGATATGAAGATGATGATGAAGGTGAGCATTAACACAGTTAAATGCTGGTTATGATCATAAATAATATATATCTATATATAATAGTTATTTTCAACTATCTGCTAAAAATAATCATTTTGTGCTTCAGATGGACTCTGATCTATTTCGTGAGTTAGAGGAGGTTTAGCTACCTTTGGATGAGGGAGATGTGGGATCATCTGACCCTCAGCCTACTGGTGGTTCAAGAGGTACACGGAGGGGGTGCAGTCTTGCGTGACTAATGATTCCTGACCCTATCCCCAAGCGACGTCCATGTCTCCGCTTCGATCCACGCACACGGAGGTATGGTAACCTATATATTTTAGTTAGTTTTCATTAATTTATTTATATATATACTAATTGTTTGATTATTTATTCTTCTTTCACAATTTCACACATGTAGTTGTTGGATAGGGGAGCACTATCTTGTGTAATTATTTTTCTCAGTCATGGATCACATGGGAACAAATTCTCATTGATGTGCAGCTTGGCATGTATAATCATTGGTGGGTACGTAAATAAATAATATTTATTTTGAAATTTATTTTATTAATAACTTAATATTATAAATTATTTGTAGGGTTTATAGTATCCCATCGATGATAGAATGCGTGATTCTATCCATGCAGCATGGGAGGTGGCTATGCGTGAGCGTTTGCATCAGTTTTTGCACAATTTGAGAAAGACAGCCATTAAGAAAGTAGGAGAAAAAGTATTTGATGAGTCATGTAGAGCCCACCGACCAGAGTACATTTCATCTCTGGTTTGGGATGGATTATGTGCACACTAGTTGGGTGGTGGATTTTAGAGGAGGTCTTCATTAGGTCGGCAGAACCGGGGGAGACAGGAGGTGACGCATCGAGCTAGTAGTTGTATATTCAGTATTCATAGAGAGCATCTGGTAAGTATTTTTTTAAATATTTTATATAAATTAAAATATTAATAGTTTATTTTATATTCATATAGGCAGTAAAGCATCCCAATATTACAGAGTATGATTTTTATTGGAGGATGTACAGTGATCCACCCACCGGAGAGATTAGAAGTGATCGCCAGCATCGGAATGTGGTTAGTCTTATTTTTTCAGTTTGACAATTAACTGCATATAATATTTTCACAATTTTAATTTCAAGTTAGAATTGAAGGATTCATATAAGGTTGCGACCTCTCAGACACAGGTTGAGGGTCAGGACGAGGAGACTAATCATAGCAGTGCCCACTATTTCGACAAGGCATCATGGATGCAGGTGACTCATTATGGCTTTGAGAAGAGCCGAGTAGTTGGTATCAGCTCTCATGTGACTCCTAGTACTTATTATGGTACTGTTGCGATGTTGGTGTCCAGCTCGAGAGGAGCTTGTGGAGAGACATCATCTTCTGCCTCACAGTATCAGGAGTAGTTCCGAGCTCAGAATGACCTTATAGAGAGTTTGCAGAATAAGTAAGAAGAGATGCGTCTGCAGCAGCAACAGCATGAGGAGGAGATGCATCGATGGCAGCAGTATCATCACAAGAAGATGGATTACATGTGTCATCTGGTTCATAGTTTAGGGATGGAGTTTCCTCCACCATATCCTTCAGCTCCTCCACCTCCTCCAGAAGACGACCCCCCAGTGATTTTTTTATGTTAAAAATATTTGAATTTAACATTTGTTGTAATATGAACTATTTACAGTTTCTGTCTTTTATATCAGTGTGAATATTACATAATTTAATTTTTAATATTTTATGATATTTTTTTGTGAATATTAGAAATATTAATAAATTTTAATTTTTTATTATTTTAATAATATTAATATTATTGTTTCATTAATCATAATTTTATTAAATATATTTTTTCAGTATTATATTTTTTATTGTTTTTTATTTTACTAATAATAATAATATTATTATTATTATTATTATAGGTTTTTTTATATATTTTTTATGAATATTGAGAATTTTAATATTTTTTTTATTTTAATAATATTAAATTTAATTTTTCAATAATCATAATTTTATTAAATTTATTTTTTTAAAATGTATTAATTATTTGCGACGGTATCTTTTGTGACGGGTTTCCATCGCAAATAGCCTAAATAATTTTTTTAAAATGTATTTGAAACGGGCCTGTCGCAAATAGTTTAAATAAATATTTTCAAAAAAGTATTTGCGACTGGATTATGGGCCCGTCGCAATTAGTATTTGAAATGGGCCCATCACAAAAAAAATTATATATATAAAGTATATATTCAAAGACTTATTTGCGACAGTGAAGTTGTCCGTCGCAAAAAATATTATTTGTGATGAGCCCGTCGCAAATAATATTTTTTGCAAAGTCATTTTCTGCAACGGACTATTTGAGATGGGACCCAATCGCTAAAGCTTATTTGTGACGGGTTCTCATCACAAATAACCCATCACAAATATTTAAAATTTTAGTAGTGAAAATATATAAAAATTAAGGTTTTTCATTATTTCTAAAACAAGTATGGAGCTTCCATTTTTAAGTAAATCCATTTTCTATTATATTTTTTAAATAGTTCCCAAAACATTCTAAAACAGATGTGGCGAGATAGATGAAAAACTATTAGGATAGATGGAAAATAGTCAATAAAGGTCAGTTGGTTGTTCGACTAGGCATCGACAGTGAGGGAAAGGTGAGGTGAAAATGAGGTAAGGAAAATATATACTGTCAGTGATAATTATAGAATCAATTATGTTTATCGAGGGAGGTATAGGTGGTAGAGATGGTGTGATAGAGAGGTAATTTCAGTGGGAGAGGTGTTGAGTAGCTACTTCATTGATTAGGGGATAGATAGTTAGGGAGAAATATAACACAATAAAAGTGAAACCGATCTATCTCGTTTTGGGTGTAAACCCAATCTCACATTAGTTTTATTGAGAAGTGTTTGCTAATATATAATCTTGGTGGGATATGACATTTATCATCAATTAGTTTTATAATGGAATCTCATTTGGAATAATGTGTTGGGATAAGAAGGTCTGGGTCAGAAAGAATGGTCCTAAAAAGTGATATTAGTAAGGGATTCAAATACAAGAGTCTACAAAGACTCATTCAACATCAACAAAGTCAACTCATAGACCCATAATATTCTAATTCTCTCCTTCAACTTCTGAGTGTGATATTTGCATCAAACATGTCATGGATGGTCTCCACATGATATGATACCAACATATTTCATGATTGACTCACAGGCTTGATTTACAATAGAGTTTTTCTAAAAATGTGTTTTGATACTAGTAAATTTGTTGGTTTGAGTTGACTTAAAAACTCATATGAGTTTACAAGTAATCTTATGCTTTCAACTACTATGGATATCATATCTAGGTTTATCTCTGGTGTGATGTGAATGGTCGACCCCTAGTTTGACCATGTGACAATAACGGTGTCTTGATTGAAGCACGCCAATCATAGTGTTTCCTTGTGTCAGAAGTCTCCCTAATTTCAATAATCAATGTGTCTCAATGATGATAAATGGTGATTCATGATGTTTGGATCTAGTGGATTCTCATTAATGGAAAATTCTAGGTGTGGGTTATTTGGTTTGAGAGAAGGACAGTTGAGAGAAAACTCAATTCCACATTAGCTTTAATGAGATGTGTTGGATAACATATAAAACTAGTGGTCTAATCCTTTTATCAACATTTTTTTATAATGAAACCTATATTTGGTTTGTGTGTTGGACTTGGAAGGTTTCATATGGGAATAATGACCATGTCACATGCTAGGGATGTGGGAGGATCATAGGGAAGGAAAGATAGAGATGAATGGAAGGGAAATCATCCTTAAATTTACACTTTTTTGTGATGACCTATATTTTTGGCATCCATGAACAAATATTAAGAATTTTGAATGCTAATAAAATGTTAGGAGTTCGCTCTATGTGAAGCCTTCGTACAAAATGGGAGTAACATTATACCAGCAAATCCAATCAAAACAACATAAAATCATCTCATTATGTTACATCTTATTGTTAGTTTTTATAACTCGTGTATGATTATTAGAGCGCCATGCTAGGGCTGAATGGTGGGGTGATAGCATGGAGCATGCACATAAGATGGTGAAAGCTTGAAGTCGGAGCACTGTAAAATCATTGACAGTGCTGCTTTGGATTCTTTCATTGCCATGTTTTTTCCAATGCACACTCGTGACCCAAATCTGAAGGATAAAAAAGCCAGGTTGAGTTTGTGTTGCATTAGAGACTCCCTCTAAAAACCTATCTGGTTTGAACTCATGGGCATCTTCTCCCCATATGTCTGTGTCGTGACATACTAGGATTATGGTAACTAAAAGCATCACTCCCAGTGGAAGACTCAACTCCCCTATCTTTGTTTCTATATGCACAGTTCTCATGAGTTCAGGTACCTGTGGGTAGAGCCTAAGCACCTCCAACAAAATCATCCCAACCTTTTATAATTTCAACAAGGTGTTTTAGATGAAAACAATTTATATAATCAGCAGGCATGTTCAATATGTGTATTTATACTTACAATTTTTAGTTGGTGTAGTCCCCTGTTGGTCAGTTGGTGCTTTCCGAATATTTCAAAAACTTCATCTCTTGCACAGGCTTGCCAATCTTGATGTTTGCACAGAAAAATAGTTGTCCATAGAAGTAAGTAATTGGTGGTTTCTTTTCCAGCTAAAAAGGAGATTTTTCATTCTCTTATGATCTCATCAAGTTTCAACCCCTTCTCCCTCTTCCCTCCATGTTCTTCAATTTTTTGTGCATTACAATTCAGATTCATGCTTAGTAATTCATATGTCATGCCTTCACCACTCTTCATTGCCTCCACTTTTTTATGAATAATACTCATTATCAAGGAATCAATTTCATCATCCATTTCATTGTACCTATTATTTGTTTTTTCTAGGCATAAACCTAAACATTATTTAATTAGTTGGTCATTGTGTGGATGATAATATATGACTTTGTGAGGGAAAAAATGGTGCTTTTAATACTAGATGGGTAAATGCATTTCCTTGAATGTTATGTTATAACAAGATTGAAATTATTACCTCCATCCAGAAATGTGGGTAGAGTGCATAATGTTAAAAAATATATCATATTGTTCTTTTAGAAGAAGGAAAATGAGCCTTCCTTCTTCAAAGTTGCTACCAAATGATGCCCGAGAAATCACATCTCTAGTGAAATTGTGGAACCACGACATCGTGTCCAACTCACAACATCCCTTGTTTTGCAACATTTGATCCCACCTTTTAAGAATCTCCTCATAAATTGACTAAAATTCTGGTAACAAATTTTACACCATTCAAAAGAAATCCCCGTCCGTTTCATGAATGGTATCGCAACTATACGTAATGCTTATTTGATGAATGATTTGACAAAGAAAGCCAATTCATATAGAAGTTTAAGAAACTAAAACACATTAAGTTTATCTGTGTGTGTAAAGACTTGGAATTTCCATGTAATTTTTTTTAATTATAAGGGAATTTTACGAGCGTGCGAAAATTTACGGTGCATGATTCCGAGGCCCGGTGTACCCGGAATGAATTTCTGAATTTTTTTCAGGTACGTTCAGTAAACATGCGAGCGGGTTTTTTTAACCTTTGAACCGGTGCTTGGAATTGAAATATGAGGACACCATTGAACTTGCAGTGTCGGTATTCACGTAAGGAGACTTTCACCTCGATGTCAATTGGTCGAGGGTGAAAGTTGGTTTTCATGTTTTTTGTGGAAATAAAAATAAAATAAATAATACCTTTTATTTTATTTTTATCCTCCCAAATGAATGCTCGGTGGTGGGGACCACCTCAGCTAGAAAAACCCCCAATTCAAATCTTGGTGGTGGAGACCACCCAAACCCCTCATAATAGAGGGGAAAACCACTTAACTCCCCTAATTAAATATATGTGTCAACATAAATTAAATGTTAAGTTATTAATTTATTTTATGTTGGCTCCTCACTTGATGTTTGGGGGAAAGTGTTGGCAAGAGATAACTCTTGGAGAAATTCTCCAACGAAGAACAACCTCCATCAAAGAGAGAATATCCTATGATTCGACAAACGAGATGGGATCAGAGGCATGTTGAGAGAGAGACGGTCTTCGAAAACTTTAAGTTCTTCCTCGTTCCAACTCCAACGAACGTTGAGGTAGGGATTTGTTTATAGTTGTTCTTCGTGAAATTATATTGAAACCTCCTTTCCATAAGTCGCTTGATATAGATCTAACGCAGAAGTTTGGGACTAAATGAACATGTTCTGAACCCCACACCCCCCCCCCCACACCCACATCATCATTGTTGTTGCGTTCTTTGTGGACTGCAAGATGGAAGCGGCACAACCTCGTCATCGGAGGTGATCGCGGCAGAGAAGGTGGTGGCCGGCACCCGGGCCAGCCACACATAACCGAGGCGGCGAGTGTCTGTGCCGCTGGTAAAGGAAGAGGTTTTGGCTGCTTGACTGCGGCGGAGGCCAGAGGGCGGCCAGCTATTGCCATCCGTGGTGATTGATAGGGGATTCCATTGCTTCGGCTAGTCGGGGTGGCACGAGCGGTGCGACCGCCCGCTATCATCAGATCCGGAGGCCGCAGCCTGCTTGGCTACATCAGAGAATAGAAGGCAGACAACGTTTGGCCTGCCATAGAGGAGGGTAGCGCTGGACGCACCGCTGATGAACAGGAGCTGTAACTGAAGCTGCGGTGATGAAGGGGAATGGAACCCGCGCTTTCGGTAGGTTCCGGGGAAACCTGGCAGCGCCCACGTGGTGTCATCGTTCCGTAAAGACCGGGGGCATGCGACTCCCCCCAGGTGCGGCAAGGGTGTACCCCACCGCGGGTCATGTCATGGTCCGCCCAGTACAGGCCGAGCTAGACCCAGCGAGTCGGGCTGACACGAACTATACCAGGTTGGCCCAGTCTAGGTTGGACCGGACCTGGACCAGTTTCGACCCTATACGTACTTTTGGTCATAACTTTGGCACCGGGCATCCATTTGTCAAACCGTCTATGGTTCCGGAAACCTTGGAGAAATACGAACCTTTTCATATACCCCACTCAAGATTTGGATAAAGTTGGGGTATGGCTGGGTTTGATCGAGCATGAATCCAATCGGGCCCTCGGAACTAAAAGGATAATAACTTACATGTTGAGCATCCGATTTATGCAATCGTCTTATGCGTTGATACCCCTATGACATGGAGGTCCTTTGGGATACTTCTTCGTGGGACTTCGTGATAGTTGGATTATTGACCAGTGGCTTGAGGAGCGGACCCTCCCAGAGACAAGCGAGCTTAGTACAGGAACCTTGTAGCTAGTTGTAATGATGTACTAGGATCATGTGTGTGTCTTATGACGTACTGAAGATATACTAGGATCATGTGTGGGTCTGAAGACGTAATGACGATGTACTAAGATTTTTTGTGGGTTTGACGACATACTGACGATGTACTAGGATCATGTGTGGGTCTGACAACGTACTGACGATATACTAGGATCCTGTGTGGGTATGAAGAGGTACTGACTGTGTACTAGAATCATGTGTGGGTCTGACAATGTACTGATGGTGTACTAGGATCCTATGTGGGTCTGACGACGTACTGACGATGTACTAGGATCCTGTGTGGGTCTGCCGACGTACTAGGATCCTGTGTGGGTCTGCCAACATACTAGGATCCTGTGTGGGTCTGACGAGGTACTAGGATTCAGTGTGGGTCTGACGATGTACTACGATCCTATGTGGGTCTGATGATGATTTAGGATCTTCACGGGTCTACCTCTTAATAGTGTAAGATGAATTAGTAGTTACTTTTAATCATCTCTACTACTGTACCTAAGTTATACCTGGTGTGAGCTGATTTCGTACCTGTGTGGTACTTTCCTTCGTGGAAATACCTTAGTGGTATTCTTTTGTGTGGAGTACTTGTTTGGTACTTACCTTTGTGTTATTCCTTCCTTTGTGGAATATTTGAGCTTTGGGATTTTTGGTTGGACCTTGTGTTTCCTCATGATTGAGATGGGTATACTTGATAACTTAGGTATATGTATGGGCATATAACTAAGTAAGGTTGTCAGTTTATTTCATGCTTTGTGGTTTATCCTTTGTGGATTTTGTGAGACCTTGAAGGTCTCAGGGTCCCCACTGAGTATCGTTATACTCACCCTTTCATGGGCTATGCTTGCACCTTGTTGTGTTAGGTGCAGACGACGGACAACGCTGATAGAGGCTGAGGGTACCAGGACTGGACGGTTCCTGGAGGTGGACCAAATGGCGTATCAGTATGCTGAGGAGATAGGCGGATGTGGACTGCTAAGGAGGTGATCTGTACCTACCCTTAAGGTAGGAACCTCGGAGGATGACCCAGTAGCTATCTTTCTCTTTCCTCAGTTGTATTGTATTTCAGTTTTACTTGTACCTTTACTGTTGGGCTTGTATTCCAACCCCTCTTACTTTCAGCACTATTTTTGTTATACAGTTTACTTGTGTTAGTATCTTGTTGCATGCTTGGTTGCATGTGTTTATAGGATATAAAGGCAATTCATTCCCAGTTTTAGGGAATATTCCTTTCGGTGCTAGTCTCCAGCAACTGGCCTTTGGAAGGAGGGCTTGGGTTAGTCACGGCACGGGCCCTCGGGTATGGGTCATGACAAAATGGTATCAGAGGCATCGGTTCTACCATATAACATAGGTCTCTAGTCTTTCTTTTAACGGAAATAGTGCTAAGTTTAGTGAGTGTGGTTATCAATTTTGGGAACCCAGTGTTGGTGTGGCGGCCGACGTATCCATACACCGGGACCGTGACTTCTGATTTCCAACTTAGTGCACAAAAACACTGATTGCGTGTGTGTTTTCAAGATTTTACTTTGTGATCTCTTTGAGTCAGCTCACCAGGTATAACTTATTGACTGTAGCGCACCTATTTCTTTTCAGTATTCCTCCACGCAAATATCCAGTTAGGGTTCCATGTATAGTACGCACTGATAGCCCACCGAGCGACGAGGCCTCGGTGTAGGGCCATCTTCTAGTAGAGGCACCAGCGGAGGCACCATCAGTACCATTAACCATTGGGTCACTGATTCCACTAGCCCCAACAGTAGAGGGTGCACGCCTCTTGAGTGCGTTTCATGTGTTCCAACACCAGAGGCCACCCAGGTTCAGGGGAGAGACTCACCCACATGTGGCTAAGGATTGGCTGGAGGCCGTGGTGAGAGTCTTCGGACTGGTAGGGACACCAACTGATCTCATGGTGATCTTTGCTACCAGTTTTCTACAGGTAGTAGTAGGAAGATGGTGGAGCTTGATGCTCCAGGTTCACAATGAGGTGACGCTTCTCTGGGCAGACTTTGAGAGCCTATTTTGGGCAGAGTTTGTCCCAGCGACTCTTCACGCAGTGCACATACAGAAGATTATTCATTTGTAGTAGGGAATTATTATTATGGATCATTACTCGGTGAGATTCACTGATCTTTCACGCTACTCCACTGATATGGTGCGGGACCAATTTTTCAGGGCATGGACCTTCGAGCAGGGGCTCATATGGGAGATTAGAGCTTAGATGATTTCTCTCAGAATCCTGATGCAAGCGGGGTTGTTAGAGCAATCCCTCTTAGTGGATAGTTTTCTTGCTGATCAGTCGCCAGTAGCGAGACCCACCACCTGATGTCACGTTGAAGAGTCTTTTGTAGCTGGCAGTAGACAGATGTCACAGAGGTCCAAGCGGACCACACCTACTAGTCTATGACCGCATGACTCAGGGTCGGTTGTGTGGGGTACCAGAGACAGAGCTAGTCATGCAAGGAACAGGCAGTGTTTCACATGCAGAGGGCAGGGTCACATGTCTTGTGACTGTCCGACCCACCATACGGATGATCATTATATGGTCGAGGGACCTCCCAGGTAGAGACATAGGTTCAACTGAGGAGGTCTGCAGGGAGCTAGCAGACGTGGCAGAGGAGCTGGCTGTGTAGCTGGTAGTGGGTGACAATTCGAGATGTTATTGCCACCACCACCAGGTGGTCCACCCCGACCACAAAGAGCAAGAGGACATGGGCAAGCTCAGCTCTAGGCAGCTGAGGCCTATGATCACAGCGCTCTAGATATGATACAATGTACGATCAGTGTCTACTCTACCATAGTTGCATTACTTATAGACACAGGTTTCAGTCATTATTTTATTACCACTGCCCTTGTTCGGATCTCAAAGATTCCAATGGAGACTTTGGCTCCATCCTTATGGCTAGAGACTCCTACGGGAGAGGATTCGACGATTACGCACTGGTTTCGGTAGTGTGACCTTACTCTAGGAGGCGAGAGCTTTGGCTGGGATCTCTTAGTAGTGGCGTCGAGGCCTTATGAATTCATCTTGGGTATGGACTGGTTATCTACTTTCCATTCTTAGATTTACTATATTAGGTGCAATGTGTGGTGTGTCTGCATAGAAGGGATCAGGTTTACCTTCACCGGCAAGAAGGGATCTTTTGCAGCACAGGATGGACTTACCCGGAGGAGAGTGTAGCTGATCACTCATCAGTTGGATAGCCTTACCCTCGGAGTGGTTGATGTGTGGAGTCTGAGAATTCTATAATGGTGGACCAGTACGTGGATGTCTTCCATGATGATGTTCCAAGTCTACCTCCTCACTGAGAGGTGGACTTTTACACTGACTTCTACCCCAGGAAGGCACCGATATCTACACCAGCATATCAGATGGATCTTGCGAAGCTTCGTGAGCATGCCAGTATAGTTGGAGGACTTACAGGGTAAGGGATTCATTCATCCCAGTGTTTCTCCTTGGACAGCCCCAATTTTGTTTTCCAAGAAGGCATATGGGAGCTTGAGACTTTGTGTCGACTATCGGCGCCTGAACCAGGTGACCGTGAAGAATAAATACCCACTCCTGAGGATTGGCGACCTCTTTGATCAGCTGAAGGGAGCACGATGGTTGTCAAAGATAGACCTCAGATTAGGCTATCACCAGCTCAGAGTACGAGACAAGGATGCGCAGAAGACAACTTTCAGATGTCGGTATGGCCATTACAAGTTCTTGGTTATGCCATTCGGCATGACCAACGCTCTCGCAGTGTTCATGGGACTCATGAACAGGATCTTTCAGACATACCTTGATCGCTTTGTAGTAGTCTACATTAATTACATTCTGATCTACTCAGCTACTGAGGAAGAGCATGCCTATCATTTTCATATAGTTCTTGAAACACTCTGAGAGCACCATCTTTATGGTAAGCTCTCGAAGTGTGAGTTCTGGATCTGAGAGGTTCACTTTCTAGGACATGTCATATTAGAGGCTGGAGTTGTAGTAGATTGAGTAAAGATTGAGGAGGTACTTTCTTGGGAGCCACCCAAGAGTGTGACGGAAGTACATAGTTTCCTGGGTTTGGATGGATACTACTGGAGGTTTGTGCCAGATTTCTCCAGAGTTGCAACACCTTTATCAACATTGACGAAGAAGAGAAAACCCTTCATGTGGTCGGAGAGATGCCAAAAGAGTTTTCAGGAGTAGAGGCAGAGGCTGACTAGTGCCTCCATCTTGAGGCTACTGAAGGAGGGAGTAGGTTAGGTAGTCTACTACGACGCATCAGGGACCAAACTTGGATGTGTCCTGATGCAGGAGCGAGCAGTGATCACATAGGTTCTCGACAACTGAGACAACATGAGCAGAATTACGCTACCCATGACCTGGAGTTACCATTAGTGGTCTTTGACTTGAAGATGTGGCAACATTACTTGATGGGAAAGCATTTTACATTCTAATCAGATCACAAGAGTATCAGGTATATCTTCTCTCAGAAGGACTTGAACCTGAGACAACGATGTTGGCTTGAGTTTCTCCAGGACTATGACTTTGAGATAGTCTATACTCCTAGAAAGGGGAATGTTGTAGAAGATGCACTCAACAGGAGGTCTAGTATACAACTACTAGATGAGGCGATGGATTAGTTGGCCGCTTTACAGATATCCTTTGTGGATCGCAATGGAGAACCTTTTCTTCAGTCACTTACATTCACTCCCCCACTTCTTCAGTGAGTCAGGGAGGCGTAGCATGGGGACGCTGACTTTGTGGTTCGACGTGCTCAGATATCCATAGGACAGGCACCTGATGGATTTTCTGAAGGTGGGGAGCATGTCATCCTCTTCAAAGGAGGTACCATGGTACTAGTGTCACTTCGGGAGGAAGTGTTGAGGGAGTTCCACACATCCCCACTAGTGGTACATCCAGGAGTGATGAAGATGTACCAGGATCTCCGACGACAGCACTGGTGATTGGGAATGAAGAAAGAAGTAGAAGATTTTGTCTCTCGATGCATCACTTGTCAACAAGTGAAGGTAGAGCATCAGGTACCCTGCATGGTTCAGCCTTTAGAGGTCCCAGAGTGGAAGTGGGATGGGATATCTATGGACTTCATGACAGGACTTCCACATACATCCAGAGGTCATGATTTTATCTGGGTGAGCATCGACCGACTCACCAAGTCGGTTCACTTCCTACTGATCAGAGAGTAGGGTTCAGTATAGATCTTTGGATTCCTCTAAGTGCAAGAGATTGTGCGGCTCCATGGAATACCCTCGATGATTGTCTCCGAACATGATACATGTTTTACTTCCTGACTATGGAAGGGGTTGCAGGAGGCTTTCGAGACATAGCTTCATTCGAGCACCGCCTTCCATCCTCAGATAGATGGTCAGACTAAGCGGACCATTCAGACCCTTGAGGACATGCTACGTGCTTTCATCCTCGACTTCGGTTGTAGCTAGGAGGATCACTTTCCCTTGATGGAGTTTGCATACAACAACAACTATCACTCCACCAATGGGATGACACCTTTTGAGGCATTGTAAGAGCGACCTTGCAGATCACCTTTGTGTTGGACTAACCCAGAGGAGTCAGCACTCGTGGGACCAAAGATGGTATGGGCTACCACAGAGAAAGTGCAGATTATCCAGGAGCGAATGAGGACTGCACAGAGTAGGCAGAAGTCTAATGTCGACCGGAGACAGAGACCTCTGGAGTTCGAGGATGGTGACCACATCTTTCTATAGGTCTCACCCCAATGAGGTTTACGAAGATTTTTCCAAGGAAGCAAGTTATCTCTGAGGTTTATCGGGCCTTTTCAGGTCCTCAACAGAGTTGGTGAGGTGGATTACCTTTTAGCTCTTCCACCTCAGTTTCATCGGGTGGACGACGTCTTCCACGTATCCTAGCTCAGGAGATACGTGCATGACCCTTCTCCCATCATCGACCACGGAGAGCTGGACGTCGACGATGGGGATACTTTTATGAAGGTTCCAATAGAGATTGAGGATCGAAAAGAGTGGGTCCTTTGTGGGTGGTTGATACCTCTGGTGCACATTCACTGGCAGCAAGGGAACCTCCAAGAGAGCACATGGTAGTAGGAGGCTTAGATTCGTGCTCAGTACCCTCACTTGTTTTCTTAGTTTTTTGATGTGGCTTTCATGGATATAAAGCCCTGAGGTGGGGAGCTGTAAAGACTCAGAATTTCCATTTATTTTTTTTAATTATATGGGAATTTTACGAGTCCATGAAAATTTACGGAGCGTGATTCCAAGGCCTGGTGTGTTGAGATTGAATTTCTGAATTTTTTTTTCAGGTATGTTTAGTAAACGTGTGAGCGGGTTTTTGTAACTTTTGAACGAGTGCTCGGAATTGAAATCTGAGGACACCGTTGAACTCGCAACGCTGGTATTTGCTTAAGAATACTTTCACCTCGACGGAAGTTGGTCGAGGGTGAAAGTTAGTTTTTGTGTTTTTCGTGGAAATAAAAATAAAATAAAGAATACCTTTTATTTTATTTTTATCCTCCAAAATGAATTCTTGGTGGTGGGGACCACCCAAGCTAGAAAAACCCCCCAATTCAAAGATTGGTGGTGGGGACCACCCGAACCCCTCACAATGAAGGGGAAAACCTCTCAACTACCCCAGTAAATTATATGGGTCAACATAAATTAAATGTTAAGTTAATAATTTATTTTATGTTGGCTCCTCACTTGATGGTTGGGGAAAAGTGTTGGCAAGAGAGAACTCTTGGAGAAATTCTCCAACGAAGAACAACCTCCATCAAAGAGCGAATATCCGACGAACCAACGAACGAGCTGGGATCGGAGGCATGTTGCGAGAGCGATTTTCATCCACAACATTAAGTTCTTCCTCGCGCCAACTCCAATGAACGTTGAGGTAGGGATTTGTTTATAGTTTATCTTCGTGAAATTATATTGAAACCTCCTTTCCATAAGCCGCTTGATATTGATCTAACGCGAAAGGTTTGGACCGAACGAACACAATTCGAACCCCCCCCCCCCCCCCCCGCATCATCGTTGTTATTGTGTTCTTAGTGGACTGCAAGACGGAGGTGACACAACCTCGTCACCAGAGGTGATCGCGGCAGTGAAGGTGGCGGCCGACACCCGGGCCAACCGCACAGAACCGGGGCGGCGCGCATCCCCGCCGCCAATAAAGGAAGAGGTCGCAGCTGCCTCTATTGCCATCCACAGAGAAGGACAGGGGAGACCGGCACTTCGGCCGGTCACGGAGGCACAGGTGGCACGACCGCACGCCGCCATCTGATCCAGAGGGCGCGACCTGCTTGGTCGCGGCAGAGAACATGAGGCGGTCAGCGTTCAGCCGGCCGCGGAGGATGGCGGCGCTGGACGTGCCACCGATGAACAGGGTACACGGTTGAAGCCGCGGAGGCGAAGGGGACCGGAACCCGTGCTTCCGGTAGGTTCTGAGGTGACCCAGCGACGCCCACGTGGCACCGTTGTTCTGTAAACCGAACGGCTTTGTCGTTCGGTGGTGGGGAGACAGGGGGCGCGCGACTCCCCCCCTGGGTGCGGCAAGGGCGGACCCCACATCGGGTCACGCCGCGGGCCGCCCAGTGCGGGCCAGGCCGGACCCAGTGGGTTGGGACGAACCAGACCGGACCTGGTCGGGCCGGGTAGGTCCGACCGGGTCGGACCGGACCCGGACCAGTTTCGACCCTATACGTACTTTTGTCCATAACTTTGTCATTGAGAATCCGTTTGTCAAACCGTATGCGGCGTCAGAAACCTTGGAACGATACAAACCTTTTGGTATACCCCACTCGAGATTTGGATAAAGTTGGGATACAATCGGGTTGGATCGAGCACGAATCCAACCGGGCCCTCAGGACTAAAAGGCTAATAAATTACAGATCAGGCGTCCGATTGACGCACTGTCTGTTGCGTTGAGACCCCTATGACGTGGCGGTCCTTTGGGATACTTCTTCGTGGGATTTCGTGATAGTTGGAGTATCAACTAGTGGCTTGATGGGCAGACCCTCCCTGAGACAAGCAAGCTTAGTGCAGGAACCCTGTAGCTGGCTATGACAATGTACTAGGATCATGTGTGGCTCTAAAGACATACTGACGATGTGCTAGGATCATGTGTGGGTCTCACGACGTACTGAAGATGTAATAGGATCCTGTGTTGGTCTAACGATGTACTGAAGGTGCACTAGGATCATGTCTGGGTATGACGACGTACTAACGGTGTACTAGGACCCTATGTCGGCTTGATGACATACTGACGATGTACTAGGATCCTATGTGAATCTGACAAAGTACTAGGATCCTATGTGGGTCTGACGACATACTAGGATCCTATGTGGGTCTGACGATGTACTACGATCCTATGTGAGTATGATGATGATTTTGGATCCTTCATGGGTCTGCCTCTTAACGGAGTAAGATGAATTAGTAGTTACATTTAATCATCTCTACTACTGTACCTAAGTTATACCTGGTGTGAGATGAGTTTGTACCTGTGTGGAACTTTCCTTCGTGGAAATACCTTGGTGGTATTCTTCAGTGTGTCATACCTGTGTGGTACTTACCTTTGTGGTATTCCTTCCTTTGTGGAATAGTTGAGCTTTGAGCTTTTTGGTTAGATCTTGTGTTTCCTTATTATTGAGATGAGTATACTTGATAACTTAGGTATATGTATGGGCATATACCTAAGTAAGGTTGTCAGTTGATTTCATGTTTTGTGGTTTATCCTTTGGATTTTGTGAGACCTTGAGGGTCTCGGAGTCCCCACTGGGTATCGTTATACTCACCCCTACACGGGCTATGCCCACACCTTATTGTGTTTGGTGGAGATGACAGACAACACTGATAGAGGCTGAGGGTACCAGGACTGGACGGTGCCCGGAGGTGGACCATACGGCGTGTCGGTACGCAGAGGAGACGGGTGGACGTGGAGTGCTGAGGCGGTGATCTGTACCTACCCTTCAGGTAGGAACCTCGGAGGATGACCTAGTAGTTGTCTCTCTCTTTCTTCAGTTGTATTGTATTTTAGTTGTACGTGTACCTTTACTGTTGGACTTGTATTCCGGCCCCTTTTACTTTCAGTACTCTTTTTATTATACAGTTTACTTGTTTTCGTATCTTGTTGTGTGCTTGGTTGCATGTGTTTATAGGATATAAAGGCAATGCCTTCCCGGTTTTAGGGAATACGTCTTTTGGTGCTAGTCACGAGCCCCTAGCCTATGGAAGGCAGGCTTGGGGTAGTCACGGCACGGGCCCCGGGGGATGAGTCGTGATAGTGTGGAAAGTAGGGTTGATAATTTTGCGCTGTTTGGGGTCCATTACACACAATTTGGCCGCTGGTCCGGCCCACATGAACGACTGCTTGCCTGTACAGTTCACACCACCTAGGAGTTCAATTAAATCCCCTTCCAAGCAGGCACATAATAATGATTAAAAATAAGGCAATATATGCAGCTAAGAACATGGCCCAGTTAATGAAACACTTAATTGGGGGGTTTAGTAGAGGGCGGCGCTCCTTTGTGCGGTGGGTGGGTCTACCGTGAGGTGTCTGTTTTATGGGCATGTTGTGTGAACCAGCTGCCCCAAATGATTGGCGAGTTTGCTGTTTATTTATTTTTATTTTTTAATGGAGTTTTACAATTTAAAAAAACAAATGAGAAATAGGTTTTAAAAAATTTCATTAAATATTAAAAAAATTAAAAAATATATTAATAAGTAAATATTGAATAAATAATAATAAATAAAATTAATTAAATATTTGTATTTCTTTATTTTTGATTTTTTGAATACAATGCAACACACCTTGGTCGGGACTTGATTATGTGACCTCACCCCCAACCGCCTAGGGGTATTAGATAAATAATAAATAAATGTTAATAGGTATTAATATTTTTCATATTTCGTTAATATTTTTCAATATTTATTAATACTTAGTTGATATTTAGTAATATTTAATAATATTTATATATTTATTAATATTTATTTAATACTTGTTAATATTTAATTAGTATGTATTAATATTTATTAATATTTCTTTAATTTATTTTCATATTTAATTAATATGTATTTAATACTTATTAATATTTTTTAGAATTTATGAATATTTAAGAATATTATTTAATATTTATTTAGTATTTATTTATTATTTATTAATGTTTATTTAATATTTATTTAACATTTATTTTATATTTATTTACTATTTATTAATATTTTGTAGTATTTATGAATATTTTTTAATATTTAATTAATATATATATATATATATATGAATATTTATTTAATATTTATTAATATTTAATTGCTTGTTATTTATATTTATTAATATTTACTAATATTCATTAATATTTAATTCATATTTATGAACCTTTATTTAATATTTATTAATATTTAATCGATATTTATTCGTATTTAAGAATATTTATGAATATTTATTTAATTTTAATTAATATTCATTAATATTTCATTAATGTATATAATTTTTTATATATATTTCATTAATTTTTATAAATATTTATTAATGCTTAATTAATATTTATAAATATTTATTAATATTGATTAATTTTTAATTAATATTTATTTGTATTTATTGATATTTATTGATATTTAATTAATATTTATTTGTATATATGAATATTTATGGATACTTATTTAATGTTAATTAATATTTCATTAATATTTATAAATATTACTAATATTTAATTAGGATTTATTGATATTTTATGATATGGATGAATTTTAATTAATATTTATTACTAATATGGACCTGCCCACATAGCCAACCGTCAAGATCTCATCCCTCGAGATAGCACCTGCTTGTGCCGCGGAAGTCGTCGGAGCCCCCCACCGGCCGAATGCACTACGCCGCAAAGTCGCAGCCAGCATAGGGCGTCGCTGTCAACCATTCCAACGCCGGCAACGCCATGATCGCAACCAGGCCTTTCAAGTTCCGACATCGGCATCACGCATCGTCGGACGTGCACACTTCTGCTCGTCGCCAGACGCGATGACGTCCATCCGCCCCACCTCGTCTCGCCTTCCGTCGACATATCACCGGGATCTCCACTCCGTCTCCTCACCAACGCATCTGCACGCGGCCGCCTCATCCGAAGCACCGCAAACCCACTTGCCTGCCATCCCGCCAAAGGCGGGCTACCATCACCCACGCACCACCGTAATGGAAGTCGCCTGCTCCGCGACCGTGCTACACAGTGCCTCCTCGGTAGCTCAGAACTCCAGCCAAGTCCACCAGTCAATCGCCAGGGTGTCTTCGTCGCCTCCGGCCAGTACAGTCCCCACCGACTAGCGGCCACCATCGCGCTCACCGTTGAGCCGGCCGTGTGAATTATCCTGAGATCAAGGAGATCCCTGCGTACTGATGTCAACGATGAAACCACCAATCCAGTTTGAGATGGCAGTCGTCGTCGGACCAATCTTACAGTGGTCACTAGCCACCACCGCCACACGTTCCTCCGCCTTCGTACACCACTGCAGGGTCCCAGCATCTCCGATCTGCGGTACTGAGGGTACCTTCTCCTCCATTTGGAAAGACCTCAAGTAACTGAGTCACGCCGCCATGGGAGACCATCCCCTTACTCCATCCATGCCGGCCATGACAGTCAAAGCTGCCAAAGACCCAGAATCCAGTAGGCCGTGAAAAAAAGCTTTCACAACAAGAGAGTTTACCTGATTTGCGCGTTC
This sequence comes from Viscum album, assembly GCA_963277665.1. Classification (NCBI taxonomy): domain Eukaryota; kingdom Viridiplantae; phylum Streptophyta; class Magnoliopsida; order Santalales; family Viscaceae; genus Viscum; species Viscum album. The sequence goes on along the minus strand of OY728153.1, from coordinate 247,320,487 downwards.
CAAACATCCCCTCTTCTTCATGACATTTGCATGGATCAAATGATGAGAGGATTCCATCACCTCCCAATTCATCTCCATGATTCACACCCTCGAATTCAGGCTCACTCTTGATGTTACAAGCTGAAAACATCTAATAATGACTAAAAATTTCATCTAAATTCCTTGAGATCAATCGGGTTGCACTACGTTTGGGGAATAAATCCCCCTTGAAATTAAGAGAGAGAGTATCTCCATTGTAGAGAGAGGATCTCTCCATCTATGAGTATAAATATCAATAATATTTATTTGTATTTATTGATATTTATTGATATTTAATTAATATTTATTAATATTTATTTGTATATATAAATATTTATGAATATTTATTTAATATTTATAAATATTTACTTATATTTAATTAAGATTTATTGATATTTTATTAATATTGATGAATTTTTAATTAATATTTTTTGATATTTAGTTAATATTTTTTAATATTTATAAATATTTAATTAATTTTTGTTAATTAATATTAATATTTAAGTAATATTATTTATATTCAATAATACTTACATATATATATATATATATATATTAATAAAAATAACTGTGTAGGAAGTGTGAACGGAGTTCACGTCTCCCTGAACCCATTTTTTAGAATACCGTAAAACCTATCCCTTTTTTATTTTTTTAAAATCGTAAAACCCCTTTAAAAAAATGTATCGAGTTTGCATCATCATCGCCGAGATAGTCATGAAAGTATTGGGCTGAAGGTCTGTCGATCATATAAAATGTTTATTTACTGTTTGCTTTATAATTTTATTGTGTATAGCCTCATTATTGTTCTTTGTAATGGATAAGAGGTGACGCTTGTTCCGTTCATGTTTATTTATTTTATTTTAAATTCAAAGATGGTTGAAGTAAAGGATAAGTCACCTATGGTGGGTTCTTCTAGAATAGGCTTGTGCCAATGATTTTAAAACAAAAATTGGGAGCGTGTACATGTTAGATGTTGTGTTGTCATTGCAAACCCTATGCAATGACTGTGATATACTCGACTATTTCATGACTTGTTAAATAATTAGATAAACCATTTTATTTATAAAAACATAACTGAAAATCGATGAGGAAAAATTAAACTTAATGTGTTTCAAGAATTAAAGCAAGAAATAAATGATCACGGAGACATAACGTGCTTCATCCCTTTATGGTCTCATGTGTGCGGCGAGAATGCCATCCTAACTTCTTTATTAGAAAAAGAACAGCATCAAGATACAAATACTCAAAAACAGTAAAGGACTAGAGAAACTATTTGAGGAATGTTTCTATATAAACCATGTAGCGATGATCAAACTCATCATTAGGATTACTCTCATCTTCCTGGACAAACGCACACTACACACACAAACATTGAAAGATACACTGAATGTTGAAAGCATAAACTAACAAGAACAAAAATATAAACCCCTTATTGTGCCGATATCTTTATTAACATCTGGATGGTAGCTCAAACTATACTCAGCCTCCTTCAAAACCTACATTGTAACAAACTGATCCGAGTTACCCTCAAAACTGGCACCTGACCTAATCTGTCACATACCCGAAGGACGTTCACGATCCCCACGGGCTGGCGACAAGTGGATGAGCATCGGTCAATGAACTAGAGGGAATGATTTTTCCCAATCACAAACACATGTCATATATATACACATGGAAAGAAATAAATAGTGGGATAATAATAAATATATGACATAGCTGAAAGAAGACAACAGAAACAAACTACTGTAGAAGTGGCTAAATCTCCAAACGACAAGCCCAACTACAAAGGACCAAAATGAAAAAGATACTCCATGCGATGGCGTGGACAAACTCCCACCATCTCACCATCAGTTACCCACTCAACTGACACGAAACCTCACCGCCTCACTACGATGCCTAGCCTTTCCCTGCAATGTAAGATATAAAAAGGTCTACACACCACCGAAGAGGTGCACAGGGTGTGAGATAATAGGCTCAGTAGGATCCCACATAGGTGTTCCATAAACAGTCTTTCAATAAAAACTCATGTATTCTCTTTTTAAATAAAACATGACATGATAAGCAGTAAAATAGTTTTATAGAAAACATGGTAAACATTTCTCTTTTATCATAGTTCTAAAACAAAAGCAGGTATATCAATTTCAAAGCACATTTTTCCATATAATATTTCACAAGTATAAACATACATGTCAAGGGTAAAATAGTACAAAGCCAAGTAATACAAAACAACAGTAGCATCACAGGCATCACAACACCAAGGAATACAAAAGGTCATGCATCAGACTACACGCACCCATTAATCTATGAACATTGCATTGTGGTTTCTGGAGCCAATGATCTACAATCTAGGACCAGGGAGACACCCCAGAAAGTGAAACCCCAACATCATATACATTCCTAGAGCCAATAATCTATACTCTAGGACAAGAGGAACACCCAGAAAGTGAACCCCCACAATGGCTTAAGGCCTCAATCAAAACCTTCCACCTAGTACCCAAGGTAACCCATGTGCTCATTTTCACAATTATTTCAATGTTTAAAAAAATATTTCAAAACCATTGTCACATGTTTTGAAAATACCCTTTTTCTTTCCATTTTCCAACAATTAGGGAAAACAGATTTCTCTTTAAAAACTCATTTCAACACACACAAATCAATCATACCAGTTCCTTGTATAAATCAGTTTATAAAGCTGGAACAACAAGGTTCAACATAATCTAGAGACGGAACCACCTACCTCGAAACTCAGGTCGTACATGCCCGCAATGGAATCCACCAACAATGAAACCCCAATGACATCTACGAATGGATTAGAATCCAATCCACGCATCTTAGAATTGATTCAATTGAGAAAGAGGGTTGGCGGAGAAGAGGAAACACCACATACATAAAGAACGAACACTCGCCACACCACAACCAACAATTAAACATCCTTCGGAATGAGATTGAACAACAGATCTAGAAGAATATGAGAGAAAACAAAAACATAGACCAATAGATTGGATTACACAACCCAAAGGCACTATCGTGATCAAGGACAATGAAGAAGTGGAGAGATCACTTACCCGGATAGACGCACCACATTCGCAAGGAAGATTGAATTACGAATGAATCGACCTGGGAGGATTGGAGTCTCCCAAAATCACCTACGAATTACCCTGGGTCAAGAGAAAATTTTTTTGGAGAAGGAGATGAAACAAAAAGTCACACGACTATTTTAACAACTGTATGTGGGCTGTTACATAGCGTTTAACCCAGTTACACTACGTGTAACCGCCAGAGTCCCACGTACACTAGAAAACCCTTCACCTTGGATTAAAATTCTTTATTTAGAACATTCATGATGTGAAACATATCTTTACGGTGTGTAACCTTTCACAATGTAAAGTATTTAATGACTTGGATCCAGTGAATCTTACACATCTTTTAACCTAGTTACATGGCATGAAATACTCCTTCATCCTACAAAAAAAATTCGGTTAAAGCTAAGATTCCAACAAATCTCTGACTTCACCATTGTAGGTATCCTCCCAATTCCTTCTCGGTCCCATACAAACAATGAGAAGAAGGAAAACCATGAAGAGGTTAAAGAAGTACCAGATATATTGGTAATGGGATGTTACATTCACATTTGTACCATCCCACTTCAAAGGATTGAAGGATCTCCACTACTCTCCATGGTGTATGATGCCCCGCCCCAATGCCACTCAATAGTGCTCTGGTCAGAGTTACCACATGTCCTCAAGCACCTATCCCCTTATACCAGAGGTCATCGACTAGTGGTGAGATCCTAACATATATAATAAGAAGACTATGTCCTTGAATCAAAGTCATAAAATGAAAGAAAAATAATAATCATTCACAAAATATAATTAGAGTATGCATAAAAAAACAATCATAATGCTATATCAAAATGTATCATGTGAAATCATACAAGAATACATACATTGATCTCCCACCAGGCCGATCCCAAATTAAAAATAAACAACATAAAAAAAATAAAACGCATGTACATTGGTCGTACTACTATCCCCTAGCCTCCCACGCCCCATTTCTAAATACCCTTGAGTTGTATCAGCCCAATCCACTACACATCATGTGTTGAACCTAAAAGTAGACATAAGGTCTGCACACACACCGAGATTCCGATGAAATGTATGAGAAATAAACCTTAGTATGCTATCACCAAATTCCTCTAGTATACGCTATCATAGACATGTATGCACGAAATAAAAAAAACATGTCACACAAGCACCTGAATCATCATGGGATAACCAATCCACGCTGAATCCCTATGCATCTGGTCACCATGTTCTAACTAAACCACCATGACACCTGATTATATCTTCTATGATTCCATGTTAGAATCCACCTCATCATCTCATTTCCTCATGACATCATACAGATTCCCAACCAATATCTAAAGACGTAGGGTAAAGAGATGTCCAAAAACCTTAACCCAATACCCACAGACACTGGGCAAGGTCATACATCCATAATGTTCGACCCATCCCTTCTCACATGAGGGATATCCATTGGTATTTTATCGCATCAAACCATGATCCAAACCCCCAGAAAATCCTTGAGCCAAGCCTAGTTAAGTCAAGGTCCAAATCAAGCACACCGACCCAAACCATGTTTGGAAATCCCTCGATATAATACCCTCATTAGGGCATCGTCGTCACACTAACCCATCCCTACATACTCTTAGGGAGGTCGCATCACACCAACCCATCTTTAAATATAATAGGGAGGTCCAAACACACTAACCTATCCCCACACAATCTATGAAAATATAACAAATAAATTCAAATCAAACAAGGTCGTGTCCTGCCACACATCCCACCAGCAGATCCCAGGGCACTAGTTGCTTGAGACATTTCCCTGAGCCAGATCATATATCACCTCCCCCATCAAGGCACCCACTATGTATTCAAGACCTGTCTCAGTCTCTACACATTATTACCATCCCACATTTGTAACCCAATGATGACATCATAGTCCAAAGGCTCTTCCAACCCAGAACTCAATGGTTTGGTCTATCCTTTCTAAGATCACTCATCACTCCTAGCCCCACTACCTAGGGAATATACCAAGAGAGCCTACTATAAACCCCTTGGAATCAAAATTCCAAGTTCTGAACAACACCCCCAGCCCACACCTTGGTCCCATCTCACATATTTTAAGGGAGATCTCTCAACCTATATCCCGTATGAAAACCCTATATATCACACCTCGTCCAGTCCTAAAGGAATCATCCTGCTCACGATACCCTTTAATCCTTAGGCCACCCTCAGGAGCATGTCATCCATCAAGTATGAGATGAACAATTGTCTTACTCGTCATTACTAGGACCAAGCCTCACTCGTCCATCTAACTAGACCTAGGAGAACCACCCTAGGCTCTCCATGTATCATCTCACATTTGGATACTACCCAAGGTCTCGCGTTATCTTAACTTACACCATAACCCCTTTACAACTTGGTCATCGAGCGACCCAACACAATAAAGGGATAAACAACAATCATCCAAAGTAGAAGATACCCAACATCATCCTCTCCCTTATCCTTCGAAGCTCCTAGTACCTATATATTATACCTGAACTCATGAAACATGAATGTAGCATGCAATCATGTATAAACATGCATATGATCTTGTATTAAAGGGACCACCTACCTTCGAATGTAGTTACCACCAAAGTGCTACTCTACACCATCTCAACCATGCATGTCCATGTCTCATCCAAGATATTACCATTAACCAATTAATATATCACATAATACAACATAAATAATTAATTATAAACATTTATAATTAATAATTCAATTTTAAACAAAGAGGCATAACGGGTGAACAACTCACCGAGCACTGTCATCACATAGAAACCTCATCCAACTACCCATAGAGGCTCTACAACATACCCCTAACACTATCCCAACCAAAATCCCTATAAAGAGACACCATGTTAACCACCAGACATACCTTGTCTCTGGATACACCTCTCCACCCTCTTAGGCATCACCCACACCCAACTCATTGCTTTCCATTCAAGGCACACTGCAATCGCAACTGCTAGGGAAGTCAGGATGGAGATGAGAGTCGCGTTCATGGTGGATGGAGCAGCGGTGTATTGGGGATTCTCATGAAGTGGATAGATGCTTTGTGGGGTGGGTGGGTCTGCAGTGAGGATCAATGTCTGCTTTAAGGGACGGTTTTGTGGACCAGCTTCCCCAAATGATTATTGAGTTGGGTGTTTTTAAGGGGGTTTTACCAATTTAAAAACCCAAATAGGGATAGGTTTTAAGGTATTTTAAAAAAAGTGTCTGGAAGGTTTCATCAAGAAGCAGGTAAAATCATGCTTTCTATGTAACCTTAGTGAATGAATTATTTTATTAATATATATATATATATATATATATTAATAAATATAAAAATATATGCATAAATATCAATAAATATTAAATAAATATTGATAAATATTAACTAAAAATTCATCAATATGAACAAAATATCATCAAATATTAATTAAATGTTAATAAATATTTATAAATATAAATGAAATATTAATAAACATTAAATAAATATTAACAAATATTCATAAATACAAATAAATATTAACAAGTATTAATTAAATATCAATTAAATTTTCATAAATATTAATTAAATATCAACAAATTTTAATACATATTAATTGAAAATTCATCAATATTCATAAAAAATCTATAAATATTAGTTCAATATTAATAAATATTTATAAATGTAACATCCTAAGTTTATTTTAAAGAAATACTTTGTTTAATGAAAAACATGATACGCCACATCGAGCTTAAAGGAACAACAAAATATTATTATATCCTAACCGGTAAAATGAAGGGAGTGAACAAGATTAAATAAATTATGAATATATGGTTTAAACATGTATATATATTTAATTATTTGGTAAAAAAATTAATTATAAATTAATGTAAATCCATTTTTAAAATAAAAAGAGATGTTTTTCAAAAAAACTATTTAAATGTGTACAAGTGTATTTTATATCAATAAATAAAAAAATAACTCTTGTTGGATTATATTAATGAAATATATATATAATTTAATCAAAATAATTTTTAAAATTCATCTTATGTTTTTATAGATATTATATATGAATAATCTAATTTTACGCATAAAAGAAGTATTTTTCAAAAAAACCAATTTTGTCGCCTTTTGATGGGACACTTGTTTTAAATATAGTTTTTGACACTTTTAAAAATTCTATTTGAAAATATAAACGTATTATTTTAGGGTGTAATATAAAAATTTTGTTTGGTTGAATTTTTGATAAATTCTGATAAGTTTCATATTTTGATGAATAGTGAAGAAATACTGCATTTTAATTGAAAACTCATTTTTCATCAAATATATTTATATCATTAAAATATATATTTGACTGGTTTTAAAGTATAATTAGATCATTTTTTATAATTTAATCTAATTTAGTTTATTGGAATCAATTTCACATTGAATTTGGATATAAAATCATTTCAATCTTTTGAACATTTTCACTTTAAAAACTTGTTTTCGTGTTCCGTCAACAGGATTAATTTTAAATTAATTTTAGCCAATTCTATGATTTGAATTTTGAAAAATGGATTCCATATTTGGAATCAAATTTTACCAATTTATTAAATATGACCCTTTTATTTTTTTACAATATGAATAGTAACTTTAGTATTTTTTTAAATTACCATGGTTAAGGGTAAATTGGGTAATTTAGGGTAAAAGTAATATTATAAGTGTTATAAAATTATCCAAACACTTGTAATAATTATATTAGATGAGTTATTTTCTACCAAAACCATCCTTGTACTATTTTCATGGCCTTTTGGAGCCACTTTGATGACTTTAAGGATTTTATAGTATTTTATTCTAATGAAATCCAAATATGCCATACTCGTGTTTTTAATAAGTATTGAATTTTTTATATATGGCTATTCTAAAGATAACATCAACCATAAATATTTATTTGAAATAAAAAATTCTTATCTTAATCATGACAATTTTATTTTAATTTTTTGGGTTGAAATACTTAAATTAAAGGCTTGCGCAATGATGATGCAATAATTGTTTAATTAATGGACATATCAAATAAATGTTATTAAATTTTTTAAATTAAATATAATTTGATATAATTAATGTAATAAAAATTTTCTAGATTACCTAGACATATTATGGATGTATTTAAGGTTTTTTATTGAAGTTATCTTGTTTTTATGATATTTTTAAAAAGTCAAGTAATGAATAGTGTCAAAATTGACACTAATGATATTTTAAAATAAATAATTTTTTATTAAATGGTATAAAATTCATAAAAATCTAAAATTAGGCCAAATTATTTGGATTAAGCTAAAAATTTCATTCATGACTCATGTAGGGTTCTTTTATCATTTTTAGTAACTATATTAACCTTCAAAAGGTAAAAACACTTGTTGTCACAGTAAGAGTTAATGCGTTTAAATATTGGTTAAAAGAAAAAGATATGGGTAATAATGAGACCTAAACTTGTATAAAAATTATTGTATGAGATTATTATTATACATACTCATTTTATATTATAAATAACTCACTTTTGAGTCATTTTTAATTGAAAGTTAAATTATATTAATTTAATATTTTGGGAGTTTCCAAAAGTGCCCCTCACCTCAATTATAAAAGGGAACCTCCTATCTCACTTATTAACACCAATTTGAGCCTTATATCTTGAAAAAAAACCTTTCCATTTCTTCTCCTTACATCCTTATCTAATTTATGGAGGTCTGGTTCTTCCAAAAATTCCAACTCCAGATCCCTTAGGAAGGGATCTAAGGGAAGTCCACCAAAGAAGAGGTAATTAGTTTACCAACTTATTGAAGTTCATTTCTTCTTCTATTCCCTCTTAATAATTTGTTTCCATAATAAATTAATAAATCCAATATCATATTTATTATTATTTTTATTATTATTATTTGAAAACAATATTCCATGATCCATCAATCCTAAGAAAAATGAAAACACCATGCATGCGTACGTGCGATTTACCATCTCCACGCTATGGTGTAATTTTTTTTATCTTCACTTTATTTGGATGGGTATAATAAAGGAAATAATGGATACTTATGGTACTTATGAAATTATATTTATTTTGGATAATTAGTATGCCATCTAATCATTTACCCTTTCACTAATAATGGAATGATATCATTGCTCGTGCATACATATGGCCTACTGTCTCCACAACACGATGCGATTCATTATCCATATAATAAATTCAAGAATGGATATAAAAATGAATTTAATGATTAAATATGATATTTATTAAATTAATATCATTCTGTAGATGTTGTATCTATATACTAAAAAAAATAACTAAGTTATTCATGACAAAACATGTATAGGAAAATGAAGTAGTTAACACCCAAAATAAGGATAATAATGAAATGTTATCAAAAAAGGGTGATAAAATAATATAATAATATCATATATGATAGAATAAATATTAATAAGGTTTTTATATAAGTTAATAAAATTATTAAAGCCATTATACATGAGGTTAAAGCATGCCCGATTAAAGGAAGCATAAGGCAAGGGACTTTGTCTCAATCTCTTTTTATTAAGGAATAATTTGATGTTATACACCCACCTACTTTTATGAGATGTATATAAAACACATTTGAATTATTATATCATTTATTTATTTATTATAATGTTATTTAATGTTATGTTAAATTTTATTCTTTCATGGGTATTATGAATTAAATGTTCAATGTGGTATGAGACACCTAGAATGTTTAAAGACTTAATTATAAAAATATTTTTGTCTATGTAAATATTTTTTAAATTATTTTAAATATTTACTTATATTTATATAAAAGTATTATAATGTAAATTTCATTTCTATATTTAATTTCATTCAAAGGTTTTCAAAAGGATTCTTTGGTCATTTTACAAATGAGGTACTTTATGACCTTTTCGATAAAATATGAAAATATTTTTTTAAAACATATACGACATGAGAGACTTCTTCCACCATCATGATGCCTTAATGTTTTGAAGCTTAATTTAGAATTTTAAAATATTATTTTAAAATAATTTTTTTGTATTTATAATTTCATGTATTTTTAAATAAATTATTTTAAAATTAAAAGGTCATTTCTCTTAAAAAACCGATGATTTTATTAGAGTATTTTCAATTATGTGAACATCCTATATTGAATCTTATGATTAATTGAGATTGATGTATTATGATATCATTTACCATATTTAATTTAATGGTTTATGATTCAGTTTGACCATGGATCTACTATTTTGATACCATTCATTGTCTATGGTTTATGTATTCACATTTCATATGCTAGATTTTCAATATAAATGTTTATGTTGATTATGTTTCACTCCTTTAATAAGAGGAATGAATTGAACTTAGTAAGTGTTGGGTGGAGCCTGATTCAACCCCTCCATGCTTCAGTAGGTCTCATAAGACAAAGTAGTATGGGTTTTTGGCTATTGCCTCACCTGATTGTGTATGGTGTCTTGGCTAAAGCCTTGACGATCTGTTTATGATGCCCCACATTATGAATTCCAACATTATGAGATTATTTATTCATATTTCATCTGATTATTCAACTAGTATAATATCTATGTTTAAGTTTAATAGCTCGTGTGACTATTTAAATGGAATGTGTTTCAGTTATTTACCTTTTCATAATTTTTTCACCATATTTACTCATAGCTTCTATTGTATGTATACCCTTATAGAGAATTTGAACTCATCCATTTCATATGATTAATTTTTTCCTAGTATTATAAGAAGTATATTATAACTGATATGTAGGGTTACACAAAGGGGGGATAATGTAAGACTCAATTAAATTCTTTGTTTGTTTTTATGTTTTAAAATGTAACATGAATTCCAAGTATGTATTTAGTTTAACAAGACTACTAAACTATTCAGTCATTTGGGATACGATTCCATTTATCTTATTCCAATGTTAACAAGTAAGGAACTGGATCAAAGCTATTAGGGTAGGGGTCATTATCGTTGGTATTAAAGGAAATTTAGTAGAAACTCTAGGAAATAGATTTAGGAAAACATATATTAGGGAATATAACCCTATGACTAACTTTGAGAATAAGTCTAAGTATAAGATATCATCCTATAGATTTGTTAATACCATGGATAACCTAGGTTAAACCTAAGGATTCATAGATTGATAAAGCTTCATGGTTTATACTTCCTATAAATGATTATTCATGACTATATCACTATGATTAATGTTTCCCACATTGTTCTTTGGGTTTTTTTCAATGGTTAGAATCAATAAGGATATACATGTAATGGTTATATTGTTGATGATGAAGATAGTACATATGAAAAATTAAAGGAATAAGGTATTAAGAAATAAGATGATGAAGCGTATTTAATGGTTTAAGAATAAAATTGAATGATTAAGGTGCTTGTGTATTTGGATTCAAGAATTATTTCATCAATGGTGCTTGGGTTACAAGAATCATGAGATATATAAGGATTGTACTATAGTAATTCTTCTTTAAGAATTTAGAAGCATAAAATTTTCCATTACATTTTTTAAAATGATCAAATATTTATATGTGACAAAAATATATGTATTATGTTTGGGGAAAATCTATTGTTAAGATTGATTTTAGAAATTTAGAGGCATTTTTTAGACTATGAATTTGGACATATATATTTTGGATGAGTCTTAAGTTTAGAATTTATTGAGTTGAACATTGGATATTATGTTTTTAGGTTATAGTGTGATTTATTATATTGGATATCATGTTCTTAAAATTTTGGTTTTGATAATATTTAAAGGTCGAAGAAATGACTTATGGATCTTTTTTTAAAATTTCATTAGGCATAAAAATCATCATTAATATCTATCTCTAGGTGTATGAAATGAAGTGAAAATTGATCGAAGCACAACCAAAAGATGAAATTATGCCCATGCCATGGAAACCAATCATGTAAGTTTACTTTATCAAGTGTTTATATGGACAGTAAAATAATACATCAACTATAGAAAAGTAATTTGGAATGAAAAAACTATTCATTTAATTTTATTACAGAGATGGCCTATTTAACCCATCATAGATTTACGATTTTGTGATGGTAGACTTTCTCATGACCATGTTCTCTAACACTCTTCATCAGAATTTAATGATTTGAATGCTCTTCCATGTCTTAGTTATCAATTTACACTAATTTTATCCCATTAAAAATCCTAATTTTGTGGTGACTTTCACATTTCTCTTTCCTTCTTATTAAGTGGTTGGTTTATTAACCCTATTTCTAATGTGGGTTTCCCACAAAAGAATTTTAAAGTATCAACCTCTGATTTTTTTTGAAGTACAATTTAAATTTGTGAGGACACGATTTTTTGAAGGAGGGTAGAATGTGGCATCTTGAGTTTTTTAAAAGAAATACTATGTTCAATAGCATACATGATACGCTACATCAAGCTTAAAAAACAAATAAATATTATTATAACCTAGTCGTTAGAATGGAGGAAATGAATAATATTAAAATAATTATGAATATATGGTTTAAATATGTATATATAATTAATTCTTTGGTGAAAAATTAATTATAAATGAATATAAAAGCCTCCTTAAAATAAAAGAGTTTTTTTTCTTCTAAAAAATTATTTCAATGTGCATAAGTGTATTTTATACAAGTAAATAGAGAAATCACTCTTATTGTATTATATTAATGAAATATATATATAATATTCAATCTAATTTTTAAATTTTATCATATTTTTTCTCTATACATTATATAAGAACAAATCCAATTTTATGCATAAAAAAAGTAATTTCCAAAAAAATGCAATTTTACACTCTTTTGATGGAACACTTGTTTTAAATATAGTTTTTAAAAAATTTAAAAATTCTATTTTACAAAATAAACAACTTATTTTAAATCAGACTATCAAAATTTACTTTTGTTGATTTTTTTAAATTTTTATATTTTTTTGATAAGTTTTATGTTTTTATGAATAGTTAAAAAATACTACATTTTAATTGAAAACTACCTTTTCATAAAATTTATTTATATTGATAAATTATGTATTTTAATGGTTTTAAAGTATATATATAAAAAAATTATTAGTTAATCTAATTTATTTCATTGGAATAAATTTCACGGAGATTTTGGATATAAAATAATTTCAATCTTTTGAACGTTTTAACTTTAAAGACTTGTTTTCTCATTCCGTCAATGGGATTAATTTTAAATTAATTTTACAAAATTATATTTTTTGAATTTTTAAAAATGGATTTCATATTTGGAATTATAACTTACAAATTTAGTAAATATGACCCTTTTATTTTTTTGACAATATGAATAGTAACTTTAGTATTTTTTTTAATTTCCACAATTAAGTGTAAATCAGGTAATTACGGGTAAAAATAATATTATAGGTATTATAAAATTACCCTAACAGTTATCCTAATTTTATTGGATGATTTAGTGTTGACAAAAATCATTATTGGACTGATTTTATGGCCTCTTAGAGCCACTTGGATGACTTTAAGGTTTTTATAGTATTTTATTCTAAGGAAATCCAAATATGTCATACTCATGTTTTTAATAAGTATTATATTTTTTATATATGATTATTAAGAAGAAAAATTCTAATATAAATATTAATTTTAAATAAAAAAATTTATCCCCATCGTGAAAATTTATTTTTATTTTTTAGCGATGAAATAATTAAATTAAAGGCTTGCACAATGATGATGCAATAATTGTTTAATTAATGCACATATCAAATAAATGTTATTAAAAATATTAAAATAAATATAATCTGATTTAATTAATATCATAGATGAATTGTAAAGATGAAATAGACATATTATGGATGTATTAAAGGTTTTGGTTCAAAATTATCATGTTTTTATGGTTTTTTTTAAATGTCGAGTAATGAATATTGTCAAATTTGATACTAATGATATTTTAAAATAAATAATATTTTATTAAATGATATAAAATTCATAAAAATATAAAATTAATCCTAATTATTATTATAAATTTAAAAATATCTTACATAATTCATTTAAGGTTGTTTTGGCATTTAATTGTAACTATATTAACCTCAAAGAGTAAAAACACATGTTGTCATGGTAAGAGTTAAATGGTTTAAATAAGGGTTAAAACCAAAATATAAGGATAATAATGAGACATAAAATTGTATAAAAATTATTGTTTGAGATTATTTAGACCTATAGTAATCTTATATTTGAAATAACTCACTAGGGATTCATTTGGTATTGAAATGTTAATTTATATTAATTTAATATTTTGAGAGTTTCCAAAAGTGCCCCCTCGCCTCAATTATAAAAGGGAACCTTCTACCTCACTTTTTTCAGACCACTTTGAGCCTTTTAGATCGACCAAAACCTGAATATATCTTATCCTAACATCCTTATCCAAGTTCTGGAGGTCCTGACCTTCCAAAAAATCTATCTCTAGATCCTTTATGAAGTGATTTAAAAGAAGTCTATCAAAGAAGAGGTAATGGATTTACCAACTTATTCATCTTAATTTCTTATTATATTTCATATTAATATTTTGTTTCCATACTAAATTAATAAAGACAATATCGTCTATATTATAATATGTTATTATGATTATGGTACAACCATATTCCATGATTTATCCATCCCATGAAAAACGAAAACACTGCGCGTGCGTGTGTACGTCTTACCGCCTCCACATTGTAGTGCATTTTTTTCACCGCCTATTTATTTGGATAGATATAATGATAGAAATAATGTATATATATAGTAATTATGTCGTGATATTGATTTAGGATAATTAATATACCATCCAATTCTTTACCCTTTCACCAATAAGAGAATTATACCATCACTTGGGTGTACATAGGGTCCACCGTATCCATGGTGAGATGTGATTAATTATCCATATACAACATTCAAGAATGAATATAAAAATATAATTAATGATTAAATATAATATTTATAACATTAATATCATTCTGGAGATGTTGGATCAATATCCAATTCAAAAGAACTGAGACATTCATGAAAAATTATGCATAAGAAAATAACTAATAGAAAATGAACCTATAACCACAGTTTTGGATCAAAACATGGGTATAGGTCAGCCCTATACCCAAATATTTCAAAAAACATGGGTATATGAATTTTTTTTAGAACCTATGCCCATGTTTTTTAAAAAACTGTGGGAATAGGGTTCGGTTCAAGAACTATATTCCTAGTTTTACCAAAACTGTGGGTATAGGTTTTGGTTAAAAAATATACCCATGGTTATAAAAAAACATGGGTATTAGGTCAAGATATACCCATGATTTTTGAGAACTGTGGGTCTATATTTCCCGCATAAGCATGGCAAAAAAATCTCCATGGGAACAGAAAAATTTCGATAGGAAAACCTTTACCCATGGTTTTCCATATATTTCCATGGTTTATAAAAATATATATGAGTAAATATATATTTATATACACATATAGTATGTCGCATAGTGGTTAGATGAGTGAACTGGGAATAGGTGGTCCAGGGTTCAAATATGGTGGCCAGATTTTTTTTAAATCCTATATGCACGGTTTGAGATCCATGGGTATAGGGTTATTGATATGGTGTAACATTTCCCATACACCTATTCCCATGGTTTATAACCATTGGTATAATATTTTTCAAATTGTGGATATAGCTCAAAGCTATACTTGTTCCTTAATATGAAACGGTTTTAAAAATTGTGGGTATAGCCTATACCCACAGTATTATAGGATATACCTATGATTTTAAACCGTGGGTATAGGTGGAATTTCTAGTAGTGAATAAAGCAGTTAACACCCAAAACAAGGGTAATAACAAAATGTGATCAACAAATGGGTGATAAAATAATATAAAAAGATCATATAAGATATCATAAATTTAAATAAGTTTATGATATAAGTTAATTACATTATTAAAACCATTATACAAAATGTTAAATTATGTTTGACTAGGGATGTGTAAGGTAGGAGACTTCATCTCAATATCCTTTCATTGAGGTATAGTTTGATGTCATACACCCACATTATTTTATGAGGTGTATATACATCCCCTTTGAATTATCATGTCATTAATTAATTTTTTATTATATTATTTAATTTTATCTTAAATTTTATTCTTTCATGGGGATTATGAATTAAATGTTCAATGTGGTATGGGACACCATGAATGTCAAAATATTTAATTCTAAAAATATTTTTCTCCATGTCAATATTTTTGATATTATTTTACATATTTATTTATATGGATATAAAAGGATTATAAAGGACATTTCATGACTATTTTTAATTTAATTCAAATATTTTCAATAGAAATATTTTTCCATTTTCCAAATGAGGTACTTTATGAATTTTTTGATAAAATATGAAAGGAATGTTTTTGAAAACATATACAGAATGATAAGCTTCTTCCACCGCCATGAAGCCTTAATGTGTTGAAGCTCCCTTTACAGGTTTACAAGGTTCTTTTCAAATAATTTTATTTATTTATAATTTATTGGATTTTTAAATAAATGATTTAAAAATAAAAAGAGAATTTTTCTCAAAAGAAATAATGATTTTATTAGAGTATTTTCATATATTTCAACATCCTCTATTGACTCTTATTCGTAATTGAGATTGATCACTTATGATATCATTTACCATATTTCATTGAATTGTTTATGATTCATTTTGACTATGAATGTGCTATTTTTATACCATTCATCGTTCATGGTTTAATTATTCACATTTTGTTTGTTGGCTTTTCAATAGGAATGTTTATGTTGATTATGTTTCACATCTTTCGTAAGATAAATTCATTGGACTTAGTAAGTGTCTAGAGGGTCCCTTTATTTTCCCTTGATGCATCAGTATGTTTCATAACACAAACTAGTTTGTGTTTTGCCTAATGTACTACCAAATTGTGTATGGTGTCTTGGATGAAGCCTTAATGGTATGTTTATGATGTCCTTTATTTTGAATTCCCTCATTATGAGATTAGTTATTTATATTACATGTGATAATTTGACTAGTAAAATATTCAGGGTTTAGTTTCATAGAAATTTTTATTATTTAAATGGAACATGTTTCATTTATTTACCTTTTTATATTTTTTACTCCATATTTACTCATAGCTTCTATAACACCCTAAGTTTTTATGGGCCTTTATTGGAAATCATTAATTCTCATTGATGTCTTGAATTGAACTAAGTTAAGAAATCCTTTCACATGGCACTAACTGGGTGTACATTACATTCAACACTGACTTGATGTATATTACACACAACACTGACATGGCGTGTGTTACGCGAAACACTAAGTTTCTAAGAAACATCATTTTATTATTATAATTATTTAAATGAGTTAATTATAACATAGATGTTAATATTAGTAATATTAATAGTAATAAATACGTTTCAAATATTGTTTATAATGGTTTTATATAAATAAAACATATTGATAATGAAAGATATAATTTTTGGTAAAGTTCATATGTGTTTAAAAATACTATTTTCTTAAATGAACAGATTTTCATGTACTTCTACGAAAAACAATAAAGTTAATTTCAGACACTTTTAGAAATTTAATTTGATAAAATGAACTTCATTTTCTAATTTAGAATGTCAAATTTATTGTTTGTTGGAGCAGGATACTCAAGAGGGGGGGTGAATTGAGTTCCTTTAAAAATTTCTCTCAAAAAATTTTATTTAAAAGTTCCCTAATTTCAAATAAAAAATAACCAATTTAACCAAAAGAGAAATTTATAAAATATTTCGGTCATTTGAATGATTTCTCAAAGAGTGATTGGTTCTCAGTTAAAAAAATATTAATTATTTATTAACTTTTTAAATCAATCTACTGAATAAAATTCTAATAAAAACACTATCTAAGGTTAACTATCAAAGAAAAGTGAAGTTTTATAATTTAAATAAACTCAAACAGAGAAAACTAAACTTGAAAGAACACAATGAAATTAAAAACAAGAGGTCCAGTCTCAAGCAAAGACATAATCCTCTCTACTTAGTTATCACCCACCACTAAGGATTTTATAAATAAACTTTGATCCACACCCTTTATTGTGTTAAATAACAAAATACAATACTATTTAGGTCAAAAATACCTCTTCCACAATATTTATGGGAGGGATAAAACAAACAAGCCACGCAGGGACCTCTTACACAGTTATTTGTGGGTAGTGTCAAGTGTAAAATATGGTTTGTGAAGATATCTATGTATCTTACCATTTTTCATGGGATTCAGTGTGTTCTCATAGAATAGATAGACACACACTACTCATAATGTAAAAATAGTACACATGCAGAGAAAAAAATAGGGAGAATAGAGTTATAAGGCTCTATTTGATTGAAAATGTAGCTTATGACTCTTAGAAGTTATGTTGGAATGAATCTTTTGTCGAATTTCATAAATAGATAGAAAAATAGAGCATCATGAGAGATTATTTATTTTGTTTCTAGTGAGGTATTTATATTCTCGATGAGTTCTTCTCCTTGATTAGTTTATTATTAAAAAGTGTTCTTCAGTTTGAGTTCTCAGAAGTATATTCGAGTATCCCTAGCTAGTAGTTCTCTTGTATTCTTCTCAAGCACATGATCACTACTTCTTTTTAATCTGTTTTTTTCGTTATATGGTGCAGCTAACAAGTAGCATGATCTCAATCGTATCTAGATACCTCATGTCATGAACTGTCCCTCATGTCCCATGTTGTGACTACCCCAATCCCGCCTTCCATAGGCTAGGGGATGGGGACTAGCACCAAAGGCGTAAATCCCTAAAACTGGGAAGGAATTGCCTTTATAAACTAAAAACACACACACAACAAAGTACAAGCTCGAAGTAAATGCTATGTAAAGCTATATACAAAAGAGTGATAAAAAGTAAAGGGGCAGGAAATACAATCCCAACTAGAAAGTGCAAGTACAACTAAAAAACAAGTACAACCAAAAAATAAAAATAGCTACTGGGTCATCCTCTGGGGTTACAACCTAAAGGGTAGGTACAAATGGTCTCCTCAACACCCCACATCCATCAGTCTCCTCCGTGTACCGACTCGTCTTAAGGTCCACCTCTGGGTACCGTCTAGTCCTGCTACTCTGACTCTCAGTTAGCGCTGTCCATCGTCTGCATCCAACACAACGAGGTGTGGGCATTGCCCGTGCAGGGGTGAGTATAACGATACTTAGTAGAGACCCTGATACCCTCAAGGTCTCACAAAATCTAACGAGGATAAACCACAGAGTATGAATTCAACAGATAATACCAATTAGGTATATGCCCAATCATATACCTAAGTTATCATGTAATCCATCTCAATCATGAGGAAACACAAGAGTTACTGACTCAGCTCACATAGGTATTCAACTTATGTAGAGATATAGAGATGATCAGATATAGCCACTGAATCATCTAAGCTGTTGGACCAACACATGATCAAGGACCAACTATTTTGTCGGACCAACACATGATCCAGGAATAGTCAATAGTGCACAGCCAGCCACAGGGTTCCCACAAAGCATGCTTGATTCCGGGAGGGTCCTCTCCTCAATCCAGGAGTTGACACGAATAAGTATCTCGAGGTCTGTCTCATCATTGGGGTCTCAACATAACAGACGGCGCGTCAATCGGACGTCCGGTCTGTGAGTTATTAGCTTTTTAGTCCTGGGGGCCTGGTTGGATTCGTGAACGATCCAACCTAACTGTATCTCAATATTACCCTGAACTCCAGTGGGGTATACTCAAAGGGACTATTGTTCTCCAAGGAAACCAGTGATGCTAACGGATCGTCAAATGGTCGTCTGGTGCCAGAGTTATGGCCAAATGAAGTAACTGGGTCGGTAATGGGCATGGGCCCTGTCCAACCCAGTCGGACCGACTCAGCCCAACCCAGACTAGGTCGACCCGGTCTGGGACGACCCGGACAGACCCATTGGGTCTGACTCAACCCGTTGGGAAGGTCATCCTGCTATGTTTGGCTCGGTCCGCTGGGCCCGGCCCAACGGACTGTAGGGGTGGTTTCGCTCAGGCTCAGGGCCAGTTCGGCCCGGAGCGTTGTGAGGACGCGGCTTGTCCCGGATGGCGCGAGGGATCCGGGACGCCATCTCGGTTGGGAGCGTGCAGGTCATGCCGAGGCTGGCTCAGGGGCATTCGATTCGGGGTGGCGCGTGTGAAGGTCGGCTCGGGGCGGCCGGGCAGGCCATGACAGGGCGCCTGGGGGGCCGCAGGCATGCGGCCTGGGGGCTAGGTAGCATGCCGGGTGGGCCACGAGTAGGCGGATGGGCACTGAGTAGTGCGCCGCGAGGGCCATGGGAAGGCGGCTTGGGTGCCGGTCAGCGCGCTGGGAGGCCGCGGGTAGGCGGCTGGGCAGTGCGTCGGGGGGGCCGCAAGCCGGGGGTTGGGAGCCGGGCAGGGCGCGGGGGGGGGGGGGGGGGGGGGGGGGAGGGCAGGCGGCCTGGGCACCGGGCAGCCCGCTGGTAGGGTCCTGGGAAGGCGGCTGGGTGCCTTGAAGGGCATCGGAGGGCTGCGGGAAAGTCGGTTCGGCGGAGCTCGGGCGGACGCGGGCCGACCACACAATTCACAGAGGCCGTGGGTAGCTTGACCTTTGTCGTTGTTGCCTTCTTCACCTCTTTATTGATATGTCACCATGTCGTAGAATGTCACAAGAAGAGAGAGATTGACAGAGGATGTCGGGCCATGTTAGGTTGGCCTGCACCCTCCGCGTTTAGGTAGGTATCATTTGGCTCATCATGAGAAGAATATGATTAATAATACGTCCGCAACAATCTCTTATTATCCTTTAAAGAAGGTACGAAAAAGGTACAACATCAACAAGTAATAAACCCCCTACCTTTGATTCACCGGTCACTGTTCGTCGCTTCCGCTGCACGTCTAAAATCCCAAGTTGTGTCAGCTCGTTGACGACGTTGCGGAGGGTAGGCCGGTAGGTGTCTGAGGTAGAAGTCTAATAAGAATCATCACCAGCATTCTTCGTTGGAAGAACGCATTCTTCATTCTTCGATGGAAGAATGGTTCTTTATTGGGAGCTTTCTCCAATAATCCTTTAATCCTCCTCTTCCAACAAAATTAAATATGCCCACGAAATAATAGATTATCTATTATTTTAATGTTGGCACATAATTCAAAAGGGAAGAATTAAATTAAAAGGCTCCTCCGATTTAATTCAAGAGGTTGGAGCATTAATAAAAGTGGGAGGTGGAGAGGATATCCCTCCTTAATGAGGGAGAGTTGGGAGGTTAAACTCTCCTCCCATTAATAGGGTTTGGGTGGTCCCCACCCCTATTATTCAAATGGGAGGTTATGGTCACGGGTGGTCCCCACATCGTAACCTCTCATGGAAGGTTATGTTTGGGTGGGCCCCACCACCATAACCTCTCATGGGAGGTTAGGGTGTAGTGGTCCCACCTCCAACTCCCAAGTGAAGGTTTTAACCAACAATCACTCACATGGAAGCTTAAAATTAAATAAAGTGTTGCACACTTTATTTTATTATTTCTCTGAGAAAACCCAAAAACTAACTCTCTATCTAGATCATTTATCGTCGAGGAGAAAGTATACTTAAGAGAATACTGGCACTGCAAGTTCAACAGTGCCCTCATATTTCAATTCTGAGCACTGGTTCAAAAGTTATAAAAACTTGCTCGCACGTTTACTGAACGTACCTAAAAAAGAATTCAGAAAATGATTCTGGGCACACCGGGCCTCATAATCTAGCGCTGTAAATTTTCACAGACTCGTAAAATTCCCAAGTATTTAAGAAAAAAACATCCATGGAAATTCTGGGTATTTACATTCACCCCACCTTAGGGCTTTACGTCCCTATAAGCTACATCTCGAACTATGGGAACAAATGGGGGTACTGAGCAGCATCTGATCCTCCTGCTCCCATGTTCTCTCCTGGAGGTTCCCGTGTAGCTAGAGAACGTGCACCAAAGGTATCGACCATCCACATAGGACCTGCTCCTATCGATCTTCAATCTTCACTGGAACCTCCGTAAAATTCGCCCCATCGTCGACGTCCAACTCTCCATGGTCGATGATGTGGGAAGGGTCATACATGTATCTCCTCAGCTGGGATACATGGAAGAATTTGTGCACCCGGTGCAACTGAGGTGGAATAACTAAGAGATAAGCTAGCTCTCCTACTCTACTGAGGACCTGGAAAGGTCCGATGAATCTTGGAGATAACTTACCGCCTTGGCCAAATCTCCGTAGACCACGTCGATGTGAGACCCGTAGAAAGATGTGGTCACCATCCTCAAACTCTAGAGGCCTCTATCTCCTATCAGCATACGACTTATGCCTACTATGTGAAGTCTTAATCCACTCCTAGATGATCTGCACCTTCTCTGTGGTAGCTCGTACCATCTCTAGTCCCACTAGTGCGGACTCCCCTAGGTCTTTCCAGCACAAGGGTGATCTACAAGGTCTCTCGTATAACGCCTCAAAGGGTTCCATCCTTATGGTGGAGTGATAGCTGTTGTTGTAGTAAAACTCTACGAATGGTAAGTGATCCTCCCAGTTGTGACTGAAGTCGAGGACACAAGCATGTAGCATGTTCTCGAGGGTCTGAATGGTCCTCTCAGTCTGGCCATCTATCTGAGGATGGAAGGCGGTGCTCAGACGTAGCTGCGTCCCGAAAGCCTCCTGCAACCCCTTCCATAGCCGAGAAGTAAATCATGCATCACGATCAAAGACAATATTATAAATTACTCCATGTATCCACGCAATCTCCTACATAAAGAGGCATCCCAAGCTCTCTACTAATCCCTGCTCTCTAATCGGTAGGAAGTGGGCCGACTTGGTGAGTCGGTCGACGATCACCCCAATCGAGTCATGACCCCTGGATGTACATAGAAGACCCATCATGAAGTCCATGGATATCTCATCCCACTTCCACTCTGGGACCTCTAAAGGCTAAACTACGCCTGCTGGTACTTAGTTCTCCGTCATCACTTTCAAACAAGTGAAGCATCAACAGACAAACTCCACTACCGCCTTCTTCATACCTGGCCACCAGTGTTGTCTTTTAAGGTCCTGATACATCTTCGCCACTCCTGGATATACCGCTAAATGGGATGTGTGAAACTCCCTCAACACTTCCTCTTGAAGTGACACTGGTACCATAATACACCCTCGGAAGAGGATGATGTGCTCTCCACCTTTAGAAAATCCATCAGGTGCCTGCCCTATGGATATCTGAGCACATCGTGTCTCGTAGTCAGTATCCCTATGTTGTGCTTCCCTAACTCGCTGAAGGAGTGGGGGATTAACTATAAGAGACTGTAGAAAGGATTCTCTGTCTCTATCCACAAAGGATATCTGTAAGGTAGCAAGCTGCTCTGTCGCATCTCCTAGCAGCTGTATACCGGATCTCCTGCTGAACGCATCTGCAATAATGTTCCTCTTCCCAACAGTATAGACTATCTCGAAGTCATATTCCTAGAGGAACTCAAGCCAACATCACTATCTCAATTTCAGGTCCTTCTGAGGAAAGATATACCTAAGACTCTTGTGATCAGACTACACGGTAAAACATTCGCCCATCAAATAGTGTTTACACATCTTCAAGGTGAATACCACTACTACTAACTCCAGGTCATGGGTAGAATAGTTCTACTCATGTTGTATCAGCTTCCGAGAACCATACGCGATCACTTCTCGCTCCAGCATTAGGACACACCCGAGTCCGGTACCTGATGTGTCGCAGTAAACTACGTACCCTACGCCTTCCTTTGGAAGCCTCAAGATGGGGGCACTAGTCAGCCTCTGCCTTAGATTTTGAAAGCAATGATGGCATCTCTCCGACCAGAAAAAAGGTTTCCCCTTCTTCTTCAAGGCTGATAGTGGTGTTGCAACTCTGGAGAAGTCTGGAAAGAACCTCCGGTAGTAACCAGCCATACCCAAGAAACTCCAAACCTCCACCACACTTCTGGGTGGCTCCCAAGAAAGTACCACTTCAATCTTCACTGGATCCACTACAACTCCAGCCTCCGAGATGACATGTCCTAAGAAGTGAACCTATGGAATCCAAAACTGGCACTTCTAGAGCTTACCATAAAGCTGGTGAACTCAGAGTGTGTCTAGTACTACCCACAAATGGTTGGAATGCCCCACCATAGTAGCCGAGTAGATCAGAATGTCATCGATGAAAACTACAACAAAGCGATCAAGGTAAGTTTGAAAGATCCTTTTCATGAGTCCCATAAACATTTTTGGAGTGTTGGTTATGCCTAAGGGTATAAACAAGAACTCTTAGTGGCCATACCGACACCTGAAGGCAGTCTTCTTTACAACCTCATCTCGAAATCTGAGCTTGTAATAGCCTGATCTGAGGTCTATCTTCGAGAACCATCGGGCTCCATTCAGTTGATCAAAGAGGTATTCGATCCTCAGGAGTGTGTACTTGTTCTTCATGGTCACCTGGTTCAGGTGAAGATAGTAAACACATAGCCTCAAGCTTCCGTCCACCTTCTTGGAAAATAGAATCGGGGCTGCCCCAGGAGAAACACTGGGCCAGATGAATCCCTTCCCCTGCAAGTCATCTAGTTGTACCCGCAGCTCGCGAAGCTCTATGGGAGCCATCCGATATGATGGAGTAGATATCAGTGTCGTCCCGGGGTATAAGTCAATGTAGAAATCCACCTCTCTGCGAGGAGGTAGTCCTGGAACATCGTCAGGGAAAACATCAGTGTACGGGTCAACCACTACAGTATAGCTTGGACTCTCCACATCAACTTCTCTGAGGGTAAGGTAGGCCAACTGATGAGTGATCAGTCGTACCCTCCTCCGAGTAAGTCTGTCATGTGCTGAAAAGGATCCCTTCTCATTGGTGAAGGTGAACCTGGTCCCATCCGTGCGGACACACCACACTTTGCGCCTAATACAATAAATCTAAGAATGGACTGTAGATAACAAGTCCATACACAAGATGACATCGTAAGGCCTCGATACCGCTACAAGGAGATCTCAGCTGAAGCTCTTGCCTCATAGAGTAAGCTCACACTACCGACACCCGTGTGTAATCGTCAGGTCTACTCCCGTAGGAGTCTATAGCTGTAAGGATTGATCCAACGGCTCCGTCAGAATCTCCAAGCTCCAAACAAGGGCAGTGGAAATGAAAGAGTGACCGACACCTGTGTCTATAAGAACTACAGATAAGGTGGAGTAGACATAGATCATACCTCAAATCATCTCAGGATCTCCATGACCATATGCCTCAGCTGCTTGGAGCTAATCTCAACCTTGTCTGCCTGCTCCCTATGGACGGGGTGGACCTCCTGATGGTGGTGGCGGCCACACCTAGAAATGTTGTCCACCACCAGCTGCATGACCAGCTTCTTCGCCACATCCTCTTGCTTCCTATGGAATTCCTCAATCAAACCTATGCCTCTGCCTGGGAGGTCCCTCAACTATCTGCTGATTGTCAGTACGGTGGGTCAAAAAATCACGAGCCATGTGATCCTTCCCACCGCAATTGTAACATTGCCCACTCCTAGCATGACTAGCTCTATCTCGTGTGCCCTTCATAACTGAACCCATATCCTGAGGTCGTCCAACAGATGGTCTGTTCTGCTTAGACCTCTGTGACATCTGTCTTCTTCCAGCTATAGAAGACTCCCCTACGTGATGCCCGGTGGTGGGTCTCGCTAGTGGTGACTGCACAGCAAAGAAACACTCCACTAGTAGGTCTCTCTCTAACACCCCCACCTGTGTCGGGATGCTGAGTGAGATCATCGATGCTCTGATCTCTCGCCTAAGACCATGCTCAAAGGTTCGGGCCCTGAATAATGGGTCATGTACCATATCGGTGGAGTAGCATGAGAGGTTGGTAAACCTCACTGAGTATTGTGCCACCGTCATGCTACCCTGTTGTAGATGTAGTAGCTCCTGTATTCGTACCGCACATAGGGTGGATGGGACAAACTCCGCCTGAAACAGGAACTCAAAGTCATCCCAAAGTAGTTTCACCTTGTCATTCACCGGGAGAATCAGGCTCCACCATCTGCATGCTGCTACCTGAAGGAGACTCATGTCAAGGATCACCATGAAGTCAGTTGGTGTCCCTACCAGTCTAAAGACTCTCACCATAGCCTCCAGTCAATCCTTAGCTGTCTGTGGGTCCGTCTCACCCTAGAACCTGGGTGGCCTCTGGTGTTGGAACTAGTGCAATGTTCTCAAGCGGCGTGCATTGTCTGCTACTGGGGCTGGTGGCATTGGTGGCCCAACGGGAAGTGATACCACTGGTGCCTCTGCTGTGATGGGCCCCTGCACTGAGGCCTCGTCGCTCGGTGGGATACCATATCATAAAACCCTCAGAACCCCAGTTGGCTATCTGTGTGGGGCCATCCTGAAATGATACAAGTGTTCCATAGTCAATAAGTTATACTTGGGGAGCTTACTCAAGATATCACAAAGAAAAACTCTTGAAAACACACACGCAATCAGTGTTTTCGTGCACTTAGTCAGAAATCAGAAGTCGGGGTCTTGGTGTGTGGATACGTCGGCTACCACACCAACACAGGACTCCCTGAACTGAAAACCACAATCAATACCCTTAACACTATTGCTTCACAGAAAAGATATATTAGAGTCCAAAGTTCTATGATAGAACCGACTCCTCTGATACCAATTTTTCACGACCCGTCCCCCGGGGCCCGTGTCGTGACTACCCCAAGCCCTCCTTCCATAGGCTAGGGACTGGCGACTAGCACCAAAGGCGTAAATCCCTAAAACTGGGAATGCATTGCCTTTATTAACTGAAAACACACATAGAAAAAAGTACGAGATGGAATTAAATGCTAATTAAAGCTGTATACAAAAGAGTTCTAAAAAGTAAAGGGGCCGGAAATACAAGCCCAACTAGTAAGTGAAAGTAAAACTGAAAAACAAGTACAACAGAAAAATAAAAATAGCTACTAGGTCATCCTATGGGGTTCTAACCTGAAGGGTAGGTACACATGGTCTCCTCAACACTCCATGTCCATCAGTATCCTCCGTGTAATGACTCGTCATAAGGTCCACCTCCAGGTACCGTCCAATCCTGCTACTCTGACCCCCAGTCAGCACTGTTTGTCATCTGCATCCAACAAAATGAGGTATATGACCATACATATACCTAATTTATCAAGTAATCCATCTAAATCATGAGGAAACATAGGAGTTACTGACTCAGATCACACATGTATTCTACTTATGTAGAGAGTTAGAGATTATCAGATATATCCACTGAATCATCTAAGATGTCGGACCAACACATGATCCAGGACCAGCTATTATGTTGGACCAACACATGATCCAAGAACAGTAGTCAGAACTGTCAGACCAACACATGATACAGGAACAGTTGTTAGAGCTGTCGGACCAACAAATGATCCAGGATCAGCTATTCTGTCAGACCAACACTTGATCTAGGAACAGAAGTTAGAACTGTCGGACCAACACATCATCTGGGAACAATCAATAGTGCATAGCCAGCCACAGGGTTCCCACAAAGCATGCTTGATTCTGGGAGGGTCCTCTCCTCTAGCCAAGAGTCGACATGAATAAGTATCTCAAGGTTCGTCTCGTTGTAGGGGTCTCAACGTAACAGACGACGCGTCAACCGGAAGCCCGGTTTGTGAGTTATTATCTTTTCAGTCCTGGGGGCGCGGTTGGATTCGTGTACGATCCAACCTGACCATATCTTACCATTACCCAGAACTCTAGTGGGGTATACTCAAAGGGATCATCGTGCTCCAAGGAAGCCAGCACTGCTGACAGTTCATCAAACAGTTGTCTGGTGCCAAAGTTACGGCCAAAAAAAGTAACAGGGTCGGTAATTGGCCTGGGCCCAGTCCGACCCAGTCGTGCCGACTCGGCCCAACCCAAAATGGGCCGACCCGGTCTGGGTCGACCCGGACAGACCCGTTAGGTCTGACCCAGCCCGTTGGGTGGGTCATCCCACTAAGTTTGGTCATGTCCGCTGGTCCCGGCCCAACGGACTGCAGGGGCGGTTCGGCCCGGGCGCGGGGCCAGTTCAGCCCGGAGCATTGCTAGGAAGCGGCTCGGCCTGGATGGCCGGAGGGAACTGGGACGCCGCCTCGGTTGGGAGCGTGCAGGTCGCATGGAGGCTGGCTCAGGGGAGACCGGTTCAGGGTGGCGCACGTGAAGGCCGGATCAAGTGTGGTCGGGAAGGCTACGGTAGGGTGCCAGGGGGGCCACGGGAAGGCGGCGTGGGCATCAGGTAGTGCACCAGGTGGGCTGCGAGCAGGTGACTGGGTGCTGGGCAGGGATCTGGGGGGCCGCAGGCAGCTAGCCTAGGCACCGGGCAGCGTGCCGGGAGGTCGGGGGAAAGCAGTTGGGCATCGAGCAGTGCACCATGGGGGGCCGCGGGCAGGCGGTCTAGGCGCCGAGTAGGGCGCTGGGGGGCCACGGGTAGGCGGTCGAGCACCGGGAAGGGTTCCAAGGGGCGCGGACAGGAGGCGTAGGCACCAGGCAGCGCGTCGGGAGGGCCACGGGCAGGCAGCTGGGCACCGGGCAGGGTGCCAAAGGGCCGCGGGCGGGCCTGCTCGGTGGAGCTCGGGACAGCGCGGGCCGGTGGCACGATTCGCGGAGGCCGCAGGTAGCGCGACCTTTGTTGTTACCGCCTTCTTCGCCTCGCCTTTGATACGTTTCCATGCCGTAGAATGTCACAATAAGAGAGAGATTGAAAGAGGATGTTGGGCCAAGTTAGGTTGGCCCGAACCCGCCGCGTTTAGGGAGGTATCATTTGGCTCATCATGAGAATAAGATGATCAATAATACATCTGCAACAATACCTTATTATCCTTTTAAGAAGGTAAGAAAAAGGTACAACTTCAACAAGTAATAAACCCCTTACCTTTGATTCATCGGTCTTTGTTCATCGCGTCTGATGCATGCCTCAAATCCCGAGCTGCGTCGGCTCATTGATGACATTGCGGAGGGTAGGTCGGTAGGTGTCCGAAGTAGAAGTCGAAGAAGAATCATCGTTGGTGTTCTTCATTGGAAGAATGCGTTCTTCGTTCTTCGATGGAATAATGGTTCTTCATTGGGATCTTTCTCTAATAATCCCTTAATCCTTCTCTTCCAACAAAATAAAATATGCTCACAAAATAATAGATTTGCTATTATTTTAATGTTGGCACATAATTCAAAAAAGAAGAATTAAATTAAAAGTCTCCTCCAATTTAATTCAAGAGGTTGGCACATTAATTAAAGGGGGAGGTGGAGAGGATCTCCCTCATTAATGAAGGAGAGTTGAGAGGTTAAACTCTCCTCCCATTAATAGGGGTCAGGTGGTCCCCACCCCTATTATTCAAATGGGAGGTTATGGTCTCAGGTGGTCCCCACATTGTAACCACTCGCGGGAGGTTATGTTCAAGTGGGCCCCACCACCACAACCTCTCATCAGAGGTTAGGGTGTGGCGGTCCCACCTCCAACTCCCAAGTGGAGGTTTTAACCAACAATCACTCACATGGAAGCTTAAAATTAAATAAATTGTTGCACACTTTATTTTATTATTTCTCCAAGAAAACCCAAAAACTAACTCTCTATCTCGATCATTTTCTGTCAAGGAGAAAGCCTCCTTAAGAGAATACTGTCATTGTGAGTTCAACGGTGCCCTCAGATTTCAATTTTTAGCACCGGTTTAAAATTTATAAAAACCCACTCACACATTTACTGAACGTACCTGAACAAAACTTCAAAAAATGATTCCAGGAACACTGGGCCTTAGAATCATGCACCGTAAATTTTCGTGGACTCGTAAAATTCCAACGTATTTAAGAAAAAAATTTCCACAAAAATTCTGTGTCTTTATACCTCATACCTCATAATTCATTCTAACACTGATAAAATGTTTTCTATAAAAGATAGATGAAGTCATTAAAATAATTATAAGTACGAAGTTTTACAAATATTAATGTAAGAAAGAAATTTGAATTTAAATGAAAAAGTATTAATTGATAGTGTCTCTAAATTATGGCTTGGAGTGGTGTCTTAGAATGGTGTCTCAAGATCAGTGTGTTAGAATACTTCCTTAGGAACGGTGTGTTGGAATGGTGCCTTAGGAATGATGTCTCATACATATTGCACTCTACAATCAGGAATGGTGAGTCAAGTATTAGTGACTCAGGAATGGTGATTCGTTCTAATGGTAGGTCCACTTGACAGTGACTCATGCTATCAGTATCTCATACTTTTCAAAAATTCTTAATGGAGTCTATCAATAGCTCAATGTGATGGTGAATCTACCTTTGTGAAAAATATGAAAATCTGTTTATAGTGGGTTGAACAACGATGTCTTTTCCTTTTTCAGAATTCAGTATCTGAGATGACGGTGAGAATGTTGATAGAGAGACATCTTAATAGTGAGTCTATATCAACAGTAGCTCATAATTAGCTGATTTTCTTCCATCGATGATATGTCCAATAGTGAGTTAACCTTAATGGTGGCTCAGCCTTAATAGTGACAATGAGTCCAACTTAATGACGACTCATACATAGACAAATATTTCCCACATATATTATAATCTAAAATGCTAACAGAATAGATTATGATTATATGTAAACAAGATTAAACATAATTAAACATGATGTAACTATATTTTAACATGATTTAACTTGATGAAACATACTTTTTTAGCATTAAAACTAAAGGATTCCGACAATCTCCCCTTTTAATGTTCACAAATCATGGCATTAACAGGTTATTCATAATGATCAAAGTAAAAAAGAAAATTGTTCTACTTAACATGTCATATAGATTATGAGAGATTAAATTATAAGATAAAAAAAATTAAATACCATACATATTCTGCTTCTCATGTCAAATTCCATACTCATTCTCAAAATTCCATACTCATTCTCAAATTCCATGCTATTCTCCCCCATTTGGGATTATCAAAAAGAGAACAAAATAATAAGATAAAAATAACATTGAACAAATAAAAAGAGATAATATATTAGATGAAAAAAATTGAATACATTATATGAGAAGAAGTTCAAAAATAAATCTATATCAAAGATCAGCCAAATCAAGATTTATACAAGGAAAGATCCATGGATAATTTTACCTTATCAGAAGAAGTTGGTGGAGGAACAAAAGGTAAAGAAGCTGCTGAGGTATAGATCTGATTAATTGGAACTCTATAAGGCACAATAGAGGTAAGAATTTCTATATAAGAAGGATGGGCTATAATTTATCGATAGATAAAAGGCCTTAAATGACTAAGAGCCTGATCTGGATTCATGGGAAAAGGATGAAGGGTTGAAGGAAGAGGAGAAAAGGAGTTCTAAGTGAAAGTAGATCAAAACTAAGGATCAATTGACCGATATATTGAACATGAAGGAATATTCTTAGTCACATGTCGAATTGGTAACACCTCTAGTGTTACAATAGTTGTACTATGAACATGAATGTATGGCTTCAAAAGTTTGATGAAATCCATAATAATTTTACCACCTTTCTATATTTCCTTGGTAAAATCATCTTTGTTTTCCATGAACATATGAGGGGTAGGAGTAAGCTCCTTAGCTATCTAACTTGTTCTATGAAATATTGGGTGACAGGAGGTAGCCTCAAATTCTCAGTCATGTACTTATAATTCGAAGCGAGCTGATTCTTGGTGTAAATCCTTAATAAGTAATAATCCACCTTATTTTTTATTTCCTCTCTATCATCTCTATCCTCTTTCATGTAATGTTGAACCTTTTCATTCACATGGTTACTATTATGTTGAATTTTTATTAGGGCTAATTGATTAACACTACCAATCAAAGATTGAATCTATTCCCTTATCAATTTTCCGATCATATCAATTTCAAAAGTCTGAGTAGGAGCAGCTGAGGTTGAGGAGAATTTTAATTCCTCTCATATAATTGATCTCAATAGATATAAGTCAAGATATGTAGTATGAGGTGTATCGTCCTCAAAATATGTATCTCCAAGACTTTTTACAACATTATCTAAAGAATCTCTATACTCGTATGACATTCTTTTAACTACAAGAATTAGAGAATAAAGTTCATAACTCAATATTTTACTCTCTATTCTAACATATTGAATCTCTGAAGCCATTTGAGGTTGAATATTTGAGACAAATTTCTCTGAAATCATAATAGAATCAGTTTCACTAGGACTTTTCATTGTAGTTAGTTGATTTTGAAGGATATATTTGATAGATGAGTACAAATCCTCTTTAAAAACATTGAAATCATTCTAAATCACATATCCAGTACGAAATGATATAACTAGAGGAGTAAGAGCTACTTCTGGATCTGATTCATCCTCATAATTTTGATATTCCAAGTCCAATGTGATGTATCCAATATATTTTTCCCATTCAACTACTACTATCAAGTAAAAAGGAGTACGAGTATCCACATTAACTCTTCAAAACTGTTTCCCCCCCTCAATAGGTGCTTCCTTCATAACCTGAAATTCATCTTACATTTGAACATCGGGAACTTATTACATAACTAAAATTGGCTCTAGAACCTTTTGATGTTCTAAAACTAGTTCATTTTCAATTAAAATGGATTCAACAAGATTTTTAGGTTATAAAATAGGACCTTGATCCCTAACAGGAAGATAATAGTCACCAGTGGTTTCACCACTAACTTTACCAATTTCTTCTTTTTCTCCTTCTTCATTTCATCGCTTTCCCTTTATTCACCAGACACTTCTTCCTCTTCTTCTACATCTTCCTAATTTTTATTTTCATCGTATTCTTTATTATTCTCTTTCTCTGCATCATTTTCTTCTTCTTCCTCATTTCCACTTCCACTAGAATATTCAATATCCTAAGATTCTTATACTTCTTCCTCCTCATCTCCTAGGATATATTATTTTATAGAAATATCTTTTAGGGGGATAGGTGAACCATATGTGATTTCTTTAGGACTTCCTATAATGTGAGGATCACTTCTATCATCAATAGGATATCATTTTTATTTATCTACCTCAATATTAGTTTTCTCTTCAACTGAATACTCTACAACCTCATCTAGTCATAAAACATGCCCAACCATATCCTTTGGTCTTGTGGGGTGTTTCACTAGATTAAATTATTCATAATTTTCTTATTATCTTCTACCCACTATTTTTTCCAAGGATTCCAGCTTATCCTCATTCTTTTACATATATCCTTTGTAATGAAAAGTCCATCACAATATGTCATAGTTTCTTCACCTTCAGTCACCACTCATTTGAATTTTATCACGGAAGAGATAATAATTGAATAAAATAGGAAGTTTGAATTTGAATGTGGCTTAATTATATCACTCATATGAACCATCAAATATCTACAGAGGTTGATCTTGTATCCTTGTTTCAGAAGATAGAAAAGATAAACATCCTGATACATCAAATAAGAAAAATTACCTTTTCTTGGACATAATTAGTGCTGAATAAACTAAAATAGAAATCAGAATTCACAATCCATTTTAGTTTTTATTGGTATTATTCGATTTCCATAACTATTCATCTCAGTTAGTTCTATTTCATAACTAAATTTATCACTTGCGCGTGGAGTAATTCCTTGGTTATCTTCAAGAATACATTCATGAGGTACATTTAGACACTCATCCCACTTCCTAGAAGATAAAGAAACCCTTTTTCCATTTATTATAGACTTGATCTAATACTCTTCTTTTCCTTCAAGAA
The DNA here is from genome assembly GCA_963277665.1 of Viscum album. NCBI lineage: Eukaryota > Viridiplantae > Streptophyta > Magnoliopsida > Santalales > Viscaceae > Viscum > Viscum album. The sequence continues at coordinate 247,286,714 of OY728153.1, read as the reverse complement.
TAAACTCCGCATGCAGGTAAAACTCATGAACTAGCTTCGGATATAGAGGCCACTTGTTGTTGGAGAACCATTCCAACCAACCTTGTTCTGTCAACACTTTCAAGACAAGAGAATTATTAGACAAGATCCAGTCATCATGCACTTCCATTTATGGAATGACTACTCTATTTTCAAGATCATAGTTAACAGGTTTTGGTTTAGGATCACTCAATTCACCATTTTTCTTCTTCTAAGGATGAGTATTTTCTAGAGACTTCTTAGAAAAATTCTTTACTCAAGTCATTTATAAGATTCAAAGGTTTTGGTTTGAAGAATGAAGTTAGTAGAGGTTCCTGAGAGAAAGGTTTGGTTTCGGGAGAGTGGTAAGTGAAAAATGATTTGGATCGATTTGATTTTTATCATTTAGGGATTTCAAAATCATAAATTGAAAATGCGAAATAAAATAAAGTTTAATAGATAAAACAAAAAATTGAAGTCTGATCCATAAAAATGACAAAGTAAATAAATGTAAGAAAAAATGGCAAGTCATTAACAGTTAGTCCCAATGGTGAGTCATCAATAGTTAGTCCCAATGGTGAGTCATCAATAGTTAGTCTTAATGGTGAGTCATCAATGGTGATTCCTAATGGTGATTCATCAATAGTTATTCCCAATAGTGATCTATCAATGGTGATTCATCAATAGTTAGTCACTCAAAATTGATCATCCCCAAATCAGTTCTAATGTAACTCATTCTCTCATAATTTAATGGCTTAGTAAAAATATCAGCAAGTTGATGTTCAATGCCAATGGATTCAAGAATTATATCAACTTTTTTATAATGATTTCTCAAAAAGTGATGTCTTAAATCAATATGCTTTGTTTTTTAATGAGGAACTGGATTCTTAGAAACATTAATAGCACTTTCATTGTCACGATTTATAGAGACATGCGTAAATTTATATCCATATTCTAGTAATGTGTGTTTCATCATAAAAATTTGAGTAAAACAACTACCAGCAGCTATGTATTCAACTTCAGTAGTAGATAATGTAATAGAATTTTGTTTCTTACTATACCATGAAACTAGAGACTTTCCCAAAAAGTGACATGTTCGAGAGGTGATTTTTTTATCTTACTTTCAACTACTAAAATAAGAATTAGAATAAATAAGTCAAATGATTATTCTATATGGTAGAACAATCCTAAGTTGGTAGTATTTTTGAGATATTTGAAAATTATTTTGACTGCAAGAAGGTGTGACTCTTTATTATTTTATTCAAAATGATCACACATACACATAATAAATATAATATCAGTTCATCTAGCAGTCAAGTAGAGAAAAATTCCAATCATACCTCTATAATTAGTTTGATCCACTGATTTTCTATTTTCATCAAGATCCAATTTACATGTGGTACACAGAGGAGTATAAATAGTTTTAGTGCTCTTCAATCCTAAAAAATATAAAAAGATATTTAGTATATTTACTTTGATTCAAAATAATAAATTCTTTGTTTTGAAAAAAATTGAAATCCAAGAAATAATTTGAGTTCACCCATTAAACTCATTTCAAACTCATTTTGCATCTTTTTTAAAAATTCAATACATAAATAATTTTTTGAAGATCCAAAAATAATATCATTAACATATATTTGAAGAACTAAAATATCTTTAGAGATTCTTTTTATGAAAAGAGTAGGGTCGACTATATCTTTAAAAAAAATCTTTATAAATAAGTAAAGTGTTGAGCCTATCATACCAAGATCTTAGAGATTATTTTAAACCATACAAATCTTGTGTTTACTTGAAAACATGATTTGAAAAATGAGGATTTATAAAACAGGGGGGTTTTCAAAAAAAATCCTCAACTATATACCCATTTAGGAATGAAATTTTGAAATCCATTTGATAAAGTTTGAAATTCAGATGTTTTGAATATGCTAGATGTATTCTAATTTCTTCAAGTCGGGCTACTGGTGAAAAGGTTTCTTCATAGTCTATGCCTTCTCATTGAATATAAACATGTTCCACTATTATAGCCTTGTTTCTTACTATAGTTCCAGCTTTATCCACATTTTTTCTAAATATCCATTTAGTGCATATGGTCAAGGTGGATTTAGGTCTATCAACAAGTTTTCATACTTTGTTTCTTTCAAACAGATTTAATTCTTCTTGCATATCCATCACCTAGAGTGCATCATTGATGTTCTAAAGTTCAATCTATGACAAAAATACTTAATGTTCAACCTGGTTTCTTAGAGAAGCTATAGTCTATGTTCCTTTTTCTAAGTCTCCAATTAAAACATCTAAAGGATGGTTATTAAGAGTTCTAATAGGTCTATAAAAATAAGGTATGATCACTTTAGGTTCTTCTAAAGGTTCGGGTTCCTTTTTGTTAGAATCTAGAAATTTTCCAAAATTGAATTTTTCTGCTTGTTTAACAACAAAATCATGGGATTTAGGATTTAAGTTTAGATTTGATAGATTATCCTCAATATTTTATAAGCTGGTTTTGGATTCAGGTGGATCTGTTTTATCAAACATGACATGCACAAATTCTTCCACACATTTGGTTCTCTTATTAAAGACTCTATAGGATTTACTAGAGATTGAATTACCTTGAAAAATTCCTTTATCACTCTGGGAGGAAATTTTTTCAAGATTATATTTTTTATTGATAATAAAGACTTTGAAACAAAAAAATAGAAGTAATTAACCCTGGGTTTCATATTATTCTACATCACATAGGGGGTTTTATTTAGGATAGGTCTAACTAAAACTCTATTAATTATATAGAAAACTATATTCACAGCTTCTTCCCAAAAATAAGTAGGCAGATCATATTCATTAAGAATAGTATGGTCTATCTCTTATAAGGTTTTATTTCTCCTTTCTAAAACTCCATTTTTCTGGGGTGTCCTTGGAGCATAGAAGTTATGAATATAGCCATTTTTTGAGAAAAAATATTCAAATTCTGGATTTTCAAACTCATGTCCTTGGTCACTTCTTAAGGTTTTGATTCTAAGTCCACTTAAGTTTTCTACTGATCTAGCATACTTGGTGAAATTAGAACAAGCCTCACTTTTTTGAGATAAAAAAGGTCCAAGTATACCTTGAAAAGTTATCAAATAGAAGATAGACATAGTGCTTCCCTTTTAAACATACAAATTTAGATGGTATAAAAAAATCCATGTGAACCAACTCAAGAGTATGGGAAGTTGAGACTTCTTTCTTTGGGTTGAAATATATTTTATGTTGTTTTTATTTTTGACATGGATTACATAATTTATCATTTAGAATCTATAATTTAGGTAGATCCTTAACCAATCCTTTTCTAGTAAAATTTCTTAGAGAGTGGATATTATAGTGACCGTTTCTCCTATGCTAGAACCAAGACTCTTTATAAAAGGCACTTAGCAAGAAACATTCTGTGAGACTAAGGAATCCAAATTAATAGCATAAACATTTTCATTAACAAGTCTAGTAAAGACTAGATCATTATTAGAATTGAAAACATCACAAGCATCATTTTAAAATTTAACATCAAAACCATCAACACATAACTATGAAATTCTAAGAAGATTGTACTTTAGACCATAAAAAAAGAACTTTATAAATTTAAACTGAATTATTGTTACTGATTTTTACAAGGCCAGTAATTTTCTCTTTTTCATTACCACCAAAGGTGATATGTCCACTATCAATATTTATGAGGTTCTCTGAAGCTAGAGTAGTCTACTTTAATGTGTCTTGAATTTCCAATGTCAAAGTACCACAAGTTCTTATAGGAGATCTTCAAACAACATTCCTACAAAAATAGTTTATACAAGAAAAGACTTTGGTACCCAGATTTTCTCGGGTCCAGTAATATGAGTAATTAAGGTTTTAGGAACCCATATTTTCTTAATGGGTTTCCTGAAATTAGTTTTTAAGATTTTATAAAAATAAACATTATTAGGTCCAAAATATTTAGAGGCAGTAAAGGATTTTCCATTGCCAGAACTTGTAGAAAAATTTTCTAATCTGGGCTTAAAACCAAATTTTCCATATTTGGATAAAACAAATTTAACAGAATTGCATTTCCTAGGTTGATAACCAATTCCATTGGTATATTTAGGAGAAAATTTTGTTCCAAGTATTTGAGTTAAGGTATTTTTACCATTTGTAAATTTTTATAGATCCCTCTTTAATTTCTCATTAGAATATTTAAGTTCAGTATTCTCATTGAACAGTTGAAAATTCTTCTCCTATTCTATAGTGAGTTCATATTTAACAGTAGTAGATTGAGAATATTGTTTCTTGAGATATTTATATTTATCTTTTAGATCATTATAATTATCTTCAAAAAAATTCAATATTAAAACATTTTCTTATTGCTCATATTTTCAGAAGTGTCAGTTTCAAATTCATCTCTAGAATAGTAATAATTTTATGGAGGAGATACTAGGGTTGCCTCAGATGTGTTTTTCAAAAAGAAATGTTGGATTTTTTAAACTTTTCATCATGATATGATTCATATTCACTAGATCTATCCTTAGAAGTACTCTTAGTAACCTTCATATCCTTCTTTTATTTTCTATCTTTGTCTTCATATTTCTTCTTTTAATTATTTTTTGGATAGTCAGCCTTCACATTTCATTTTCTTTTACATTCATAGAAGACTATATCATTCATATTATCATTTATTTTATAATCCTTTTTTCAGTTACCTTTATTATTATATTTCTTTTTGTATTTGGGATTTCTAAATAACGTCTTATTTCTGTATAATTTCATAAATCTCTAGGCTATCTGAGCCATTTCCTCATCACTATCTGTTGATGAATCTTTATTGCTAGAACTTTCAGTAAGAACTTGAATTTTCTATTTTTGTTTGGATGTAGTGGTTTTGAAAGCCATTAGATTTCTTCTAGGTTCATCATCTTCTTCTCAATTAACCTTTATCTCTTCCTCATATATCCTAAACTTTCATATCATCTCTTTCATAGGTAGTGTATTGATTTCACAAGATTCTATAATTGAGACTGATGTCCCTCTCTACCTTTCTAGAAGACATCTCAAGATTTACATGATCTATTCTTTAGCATTAATTTCCTTTCCCAGTGATATCATTGAATTTACAATCTCATTGAACCTGAGATACCTATCAAAAATATACTCATAGGGCTTCATTTTTAAGTTTCTATATTTAATGGTATATGTATTAATCCTCATTTCCTTTTACATTAGTGGTTCTTTCATGTTAAATAACTAAAGTATCCCAAATCTCAAAGGATGTTTTACATGTAGAAATCATATTGAATTCTTTATCACCTAGAGCACAATATAAGGCATTCATATCTTTGAAATTATTATTATAATATGATTTAGTTGGGTCATCCTAATTATTTCTAACTGCATTAGGGATATTATATTCATCTATAATTGACGACGAAATTTCAAAACACATGATTTATAAATTCATTTTCATTTTTATTTTCCAATGAGCATTATTTGTGCCATTAAAATAGAGAGTTCTATTGGTAACAACACCTTTCTATCTATTATCCATGTTAAATAATAAAAACAAGTTTTAAATAACTACAAATTTTAAAATGATAAAAATTTTGGGATATTTAAAACACAACTAAAATAACAATTGAAAATATTTTAAAACTTTACAATGTTAAAAACCAAAAAGTAATAACCCTATGATACCAAATGTTGGTCAGAGTAAGACATTCAATATTGGGTTGAATTGAGTTCCTATAAAAATTTCTATCAAAAATATTTATTTAAAAGTTCCCCAATTTGAAATACAAAATGGACCTGTTAACCAAATGAACAATTTATAAGATATTTTGGTTATTTGAAGGGTTTCTCAATGAGTGGTTAGTTCTTAGTTAAAAAAATATGAATTATTACTTCAATTTTTGAAATTGATCTAATAAAGAAAATTCTAATACAAACACTATCTAAGTTTAACTATCAAATCAAAGTGATGTTTTTTAATTTAAATAAACACAAACAAAGAAAAATAAACTAGAAAGAACAATGTGGAATTAAAAAAAATATGTTCAGTATCTAGATAAGACTCAATCCTCTCCACATTTTTATCACCCAACACCAAGTAGTTTATAAATAAAATATGATTCACACCTTAGATCAGGGTAAACAACAACATACATAACTATTCATCTCAAATATAACTCTTCCACAGATTTTATGGGAGTGAAAAAACAACAAGGACATGAAGGGACCTATTCCAAAGTTATTCGTGGGTAGTGTCTGGTTTAAAATATGGTTTTAAAAGATATATATATATATATATATCTATCTTCAAGTTTTACATAGGAGTCATTGTGTGTTCATAGAATAGATAGACACACACTGATCATAATGTAAAAATAGTACACAAGTAGAGAAAAAAATAGAGAGAATAGAGTTAGAAGGCTCTGTGTGATTGGAAATGTAGCTTTTGACTCCTGGAAGTTATGTTGGAATACATTTTGGGTTGAATTTCAAAAACAGACAACAAAACATAGAGTCATGAGATCTTCTGTCTTTTGTTTCAATTGAGGCATTGGTGTGCTCGATGAGTTATTCTCCTTTATTAGTTTGTTACTTCAAAGTGTGATTTGGTTTGAGTTCTCAGAAGTATATTATAGTATCCATATCTATCGTTTCTCTTATATTCTTCTCAACCAAACAATCACTACTTGTTTTTTATCTAGTTTATGATTTATATGGTACAACCGACAAAGAGCATGATCTAGATCATATCTAGGTACCTTGTACCTCATACTACAGTTTGACATCAATTAAATGTTGTCAAAAAAAGATAGAAAAAGTCATTAAAATATTTATAAGTTATATGTTTCACATACATGACCATTAGAAAAAAAATTAATATAAATGAAAAAGTAATAATTGACAGTGTCTCTGGACGATGGCTTAGAATGGTGTCTCAGAATCGGTGTGTTATAACAGTTCCTCAGGAATGGTGTGTTGGAATAGTTTCTTAGGAGAAATGTCTCATACTTGATGCATTTTTTAATCAGGAACGGTGAGTCAAGTATCAATGACTTAGAAACGGTGAATCGTTATGATGATAGGTCCACTTGAAGGTAACTCATGCTATCAGTAGCTCATACTTTGTGAAAATTTTGAATAGAGTCTCTTGGTAGCTCGATGTCATGGTGACTCATCCTTTGTGAAAATTCATAAAATCTATTGATAGTGGGTTGAAAAATGATGTATCTCCATTTTTCATAATTCAACATCTGAGCTGATAGTGAGAAAATTGACAGTGAGACATCTTAACAGTGAGTCTATATCAACAGTAGCTCATACATAGCTGATTTTCTACCATCAGTGAGATTTCTAATAGTGAGTTCACCTTAATGTTTACTCATCCTTAACTATGATAGTGATTCCACCTTAACGGTTACTCATACTTATACATATATTTCCAACCTATCTTGTGATGTAAAATTCTAACAAAATAGATTATGATTATATGTAAACAAGAGTAAACATAATTAAACATGATGTAACTATAATTTAAAATGATTTAACTTTATTAAGAATTATATTTTATAATTAAAACTATAAGAGTTAAAATTTTATCTTATGGTGAATTTTTGGGATTTTTCAGAGAAACTTCATTTTTGGATGAATAGTGGAAAATGTTGAATTTTAATTCAAAAATTATTTTTCATATAATTTATTTATAATGTTAAATTATGTTTTAAATTGTTTTAAAAGTTTAATTAGATCATATTTTTATCAATTAATCCAATTTAGGTCATTGGAAGAAATCTCACATTGAAATTGGATATAAAAACTTAGCAAACTTTTGATTATTTTTACTTTAAAAACCTGCATTGTCATCCCATCTACGAGATTAATTTTAAATTAATTTTTTTCCACTTATGAGTTTAGAATTTGAAAATATGTATTTCATATTTTGAATCAGAATAATTTATAATTTCTAATAAGTTCAATTTATTTTTTACCATAAAGATTAGAGAAATTAATTAAATTTAATTACAACGATTAAGGTAAAATTAAGTTGAACAAGGGAATAAAACTTAAACATAAGGGATACAATGACCAATAAAATTTTCAAATACCCATTTAATGGACAATATTAGTCCATAAACCTTAAACTATTGATTTTTTTTTGGTTTTTTTATGAGTTTTTTTACGTAAAAACATGGGTACGCCTAACTTGTTCTCAAAAATACCAAGTGAGTCATTTTCCTCCCCTATAAAAGGCCACTACCTCTCCCCCTTACCCACACCTCTCAAAACACATAGGTTAGTCCCATATATGCCAAATTTAGTTCCAAAAAACCCTAAATTCCTCATTAAATCCTCCCTTTTGGAATAAATCCATCCAAGTAAGACCTTTGGTGCAAACTAAAAAGAAGTTACCCAAAGAAGATATAACATCCTTCCTCAAGAGCCTTTCTTTTATTTCCTTTATCCACCACATAAACTCACCTTATTCCATGATTGTACAAAAACAATAATATCCTGAATATACTGAGATGTTTTTTATATTAAAGTTTCTAACTACACTTACACACACTTTCATCCAATGGATGATGAACTTACTGTTTATGTGTAAGGCGAACTACCGCCTCACGAAACGACGATAGTTTGTTCTTCCTTTACCACCTATCATGGTGTGAATTGTGATGGAAACTATATTTATATATGATATATATGATACTTATTATGTATTTAATAATATTTAATTTTTATACAACACATATAATTATACTTTCCATTTTGGATAAATACGATAATATCATTTGAGGAAGTGTGGACTACAGCTCCTTAAAGCGATGTGATTCGTTCACACTCTACATGGAATGTATTGAGGTTGGGTTTAGTGAACTTATATGATATATATGATATGATAATGCTTCTGGAATAATTTTATATATACATATATATATATATATACACACATATATTTAATTTACTTTATTTCTTTCAAAGAGACAATAAAATGGAAACAACGTTCATGCATACATATGACCTACCATCTCCATGAACGGTGTATTCAATTTCATAATTAAATACTATATGGATAATTATAATACACATGTACTTAATATAAATTATATTTATATCATGGTTTAAATTCTAGAAATCAAGATGTAATTATAAGGACCAAATATATAACAAATTAAGACACATACAAAGCGGATATTACCTGAAGTGAAATCTTCACATTGGAATGTTAACAAGCGTGTAATATAAAGTCATAATAAAATAATGTATGGTATTATATATAATAATATGGTTATTTTATATATTTATAATAAACATATATTTATTATACATGAATTTCGTACGAGTATGATGAGAGTCAAGACACAAGGTAAGGGAATTTCATCTCAATTTTTTTATATATTAGTGAGATACATTCCATGTTCACCACTCTTTCCTTTTTCATGGTTTATATAATGAACATTAATGTATAATATGATTATTATTATTATTAATTTTATCTTTATTTACATATCAATTCTATGATCTTTCTTTCATGGGGTTTATGTTTCAAAAGTTACCAAATTTGTTATATAGTTTTGTCTCAATTTTCTTATTTAAGACTCATGTTTTGTTATGCACATAAATTTTTTTCAAGGTGTATATAATTACATTTGACATGATATATCATTAATCTCTTTATTTTCATGATATTATTTGCTTCATTTAAATTTCATTTTCTTACATGGATTGTATGATCCCAAGTTACCATCTGGTAAGAGTTTATTGAAATAATCTCATTATTTATTAGGATTGTTTATGGTTATAATTACAGTGATGAAATGTTATGATCCATGTATCAATAACAAACATGAGTTTCCTTATACTCTATTTATTCACTATATCTCCATGTATTAGTACCATTTTTTCACTCTTTGGTATTTAAGATAATTAAGAAAATGTTTTTAAGAAAAATCAGTCCCTATTTCCCTCTTCGATCAAAAATATTTTTTATTTAAATTTTTTTTAAATGTTTTCAAATGATCATTAAAGATAAATTTAAAGAAAAAAATATTTTAAAAATGTTTTATTGTTTTCAAATACTCCTTTATAGGTTTTCAAAATCTATCTTAAAAAATGGTTTTCTAAAAATTTTATGTATTAAAAATTATTTTTCAATGTAGAAAGTATATTTTCTTCAATAAATGATTTTAAAGATATTTAAAAATTATTTCACATCTAAGATGACATCTATTGGTGTTACCCACACATTTATGAAGAAATTATTCAATGTTTCCATTTATATTATTTCTTTGAATGGTTTATGTTTTGATGGCGTGATGTATATGAGACATGTTTCTCTTTCAGAAATTATATTCTTATGAAACCCATTTCTATTTCCCAGGTTATATGCTTTTTAAACTGATTATTTTTATGGTTTATTTTTTGATGAAATTATTATTAAGCCTATAACTTTTTCCATAGGTTATTATATGATTACAATCTTATAATTCCCATTTCATTTCATGGGTTATGATATTATTTTTAATGCTCTTGTGGCACATGTGTGTTTGATTTAATTATGAGATGGGTGTGACCTATATCTCCATCCAATGCATTGGGTAAATATTTATATATTATTAAATAGAATAATATAGTCTTGGGAGTGAACCTTGACTACTAAGATGACTATGAAAGTGAACCATGACTACCAAAATGGTATGAGGAGTGAAATCATACTTCTAAGATGGCCGTGGGAGTGAACCATGACTACCAAGATGGTATGGGGAGTGAACCCGTACAACAAATATGTCCTTGTAATTGATTTTTTGACTACTATAGAAATCATTTTATATTCTTATGTGTGCCACAATTCCATGTCTTACTCCTATATTATGATTTTAGGGATTATGTTATTTATTTCTTTATGATTAATGCCTTATTAACTATCATGATTTATGCCATGATTCAATTTTTTGATCTTATGATATATAGTTTATTATTTTATAATGTTTTTATCTCATTATCATACCCCCTTTATCATGTTTATGCTTATATTTCTCCCTTGTCTACCCTTACTGATCATCTGAGCTCACCCCTTTTTATGTTTCCTTTCTTCAAGTTTGGATGATATGTATTATGTATAGTGGGTCTAGGAAGGGTGATAGTCATGAGGAACATAGTGGGAGATTATATATCTCACTTATGTACCCATTTTTATGTTTCCATATTTCCAAAGACATAATACTAATACGGTCTTTGAGTATCTGTTTGTATATTGTTTTAAGTATTTTGTAAAATTAATGTAATTTTAATGTATGAAAAGTAAGAGTACCTATTATGGATATCATAGAAAAGGTTTAGATAACATTCTGAAGCTAGGATGATAAAACCTTAGTGATAACCCTAAGTTAATGTCAAAGGATAAGTATAAGGATATGGAAAAGTATAGGAAAGTGTCCTAGAATTTTGGTAAATGATAGAGAAAGTGGTTTACTAGAAATACATAACAGTATAGATACTATAAGTGGATGTGGATCTAGAAAAAATGTACCTTAGACTAACAACTCTAACAAGGTGTGTCTGACCTAGCTCGACGTAACTTGGTACACAACAATAGGTCTTACTGTACACCTAGTTTGACACTGCTTAGGGATATGCTTTTAGAATTCACAAACTCTTCACGAACCATCATGACTGATTTGAATAAAAGTTGTCTATGAATAACCTAGGATAAACCTAAGGTTTCCTAGATTAAGAAAGGTTCCATAATTTAGACATCATATAAATTATATTTCATGATATGTGGTTCCTCATTATGATAATTGTTTCTTACTCCATGATTTTGGTTTTAGTCAATGATTGGAACCCAAAGGAACCCTATTAATGGTGATTACTATATACAATGCAATGATTTTCCTCCTGAGAAACCAAATGATATGAGAGCTAGAATGAAAAATCTTGTTGCTAAGATCACCAAAATCTATCAATCTATGAATCATGGTGTAATTTTAAATGAGAAAATGAGGTAACAACATTTTGTTGAGTAATTTGTAAGGAAATGTCTTCTTTCTTTTAGAGGGTCATCTGATCCACGTGTTTCTAAACAATGGAACAATACTAATGAAAGGATATTCTTTGTTCTCTAGTTTTTAGAGTATAATAAATTCATTCTATATATTTATTGGTTAGAAGGTAAAACAGACCAATGGTGGAATCTAATCAAGAATACAAGGTAGAAATATGAAACTGAATCCATGGATTGGTACAAGTTCAATAACATATATCTCAATAAGTACATTCCTCAAATTCTTCATACCAAGATGTAGAAATAGTTCCTTGATTTGAAGTAAAGGTATGATGAATATTTTGGTACCTATAAGGCTAATTTCACAAGGCTTGTGATGTATGCTTTAGGAATTATCATCCAACATGAAAGTAAAGTTGATAGGTTCTTCAATAGATTATATCCAAGTCCTATAAGGGAATTGACCATAAGAGAATTTAGTAGCTAAAAATATATTGTTCATTGTGCAATCAAGGTTGAAATTATGGTCAGATTCTTGTACCAATATCATGATTTGGACCTGAAAAAAAAAGATAATGTTTAAAGGAAAATATAAAAACCATGAAGAGAAGAATATGATTTTTCCATTATGCTCTAAGTGTGGGAAGAAACATAGAGGAAATTTCCATAAGGGTTCTAATAAATGTTTTAAATGTGTAAGATAAGGACATTTGATATTTTATTTACAAAGTGATGGGAACAAGTTCGCTAATGGTGTAAACAGAGAAAAAGTGGCACAAAATGAACCTCGCTTGCTTTATTGCTACAAGTGTAAGGAGAATGAGAATTATGCTAACTAGTTCTCTAACCCAAGGTTTGTGATAATGATAGATTTCAGAAACCTCTTAATCTAAGGGACTAGGGGAAATCTAATGAAACCTCTATTTTTTATGATGTTTGTGATAACGATGTGTTGAAAGGTACATTTATTATCCACTCTAAAACTACCAATGTACTATTTGATTCAATATCTACCCGCTCTTTCATATATAAAGAATTTTATAAGGATTTTAATATTCCACCAAAATGATTAGATGTGGAATTACCCGTGAAAAACCCTAATAGAACGATGATTGCATCCTAAGTCTATGATTCATCTCCGGTTGATGTTTGTGGGAATGTGCTTCCTACAAATCTTGTTATTTTTCCTTTGGTTTAATTTGATGTCATCTTAGGAATGGATTTTCTTTATCTATATAAATCTAAAATAAATTTACAATAAATGAAAATTAAATTTGATATTTCAAACTATTCTATGATTTTCCATCAATGTTATGATAATTATGAAATTCCTATAGAGATTACATCCAGTGTATTGGTCGTAATTTACATTCATAAGGGATGTGCATCTCAAATGGTTGAGGAGAAAACTGACATCGATGATATTCTTATTGTTCAAGAATTTTGGATGTCTTTCCGGATGATTTTCCTAGACTTCCACCAAAATGTGAAGTTGAGTTCTTAATAGAACTCATACCTACTTCAAAACTAATTTCAAAGACTTTCTCTAGAATGGCCCTGATTAAGTTGTAGGAATTGAAGAAATAACTCCAAGAAAAACTTGATAAGGTATTTGTTCATCCAAGTGTGTTACCTAAGGTTTCACATGTTATTTATTTGGAAAATAAATATGGACCAATGGGACTCTACATTTGTTATCAAGAGTTGAATAAGATCACAATAAAGAACAAGTATCCTCTTCCCCATATTGATAACTGGTTTGATCAACTGCATGAACATCAATACTTTTCCAAGATTGACCTTTATTCTATATATCATCAATTAAGGTTCAAGAAGGAGGATATACCCAAGATGGAATTATGTAAAATGTATGGACACTAAATATATAGTGAATCTTTTTTGTCTTACTAATTCCCCTATTATCTTCATGGGTTTTATGAATAGATTCCTTAGAGATTGCCTTGATCAGTTTTTGGTAGTCTTTATATATGATATTATTATCTATTTAAAGAGAAAGGAAGAGAATATAGATCACTTGAGAATTTTACTAAATACCATAATAAAGGAGAAACTGTATGAAAATGTTACAAAGTGTAAATTTTGGCTGCAAATGGTTTTATTTTTGGGTCATATAATCTGTAGATATGGTATAGAATTAGATCCATCAAAGACGAAGTATATTAAATGATAGATTATACCAACCATGGTAATGAAGATCTATATATTTCTTGGTTTAGCTAGATATTATCAAAGGTTTGTGGATAATTTCTCACAACTATCAAATTATCTAACTAAGTTAACTCATAATGCGTGTCATGCTTCTCTAGACAAATGAATGTGAGGAAAATTTCAAGGAACTGAATAGAAGGTTAGTTAGCACACCTGTTCTTACATTACCATATATTAGAGAAGGGTTTATAATATCTAGTGATGAATCTATGAACGGATTAGGATGTGTTATTATGTTTAATAACATGGTTATCGATTATGTCTCATGACAGTTAAATATTCATGATAAAAATTATCCAACTCATTATTTGGAAGTAGTAGTGGTAATTTCTTCATTAAAAATATGGAAGAATTATCTTTTTGGAGAAAAGTTTGATATATATGATAATCATAAAAGTCTAAAATATATATTCACATAGAAGGAGTTGAACATGCACAAAATAATATGGTCAGATTTGATAAAGGTTTACAACTGCTCAATACATTACTACCCTAGGAAATGGAACAAGGTGGATAATTCTTTGAGTTAAAAAGGATCATTCTAGCTTATTTGCGATGAGGATCACAAAAGATCCAATATTTTAAGATTTTAAAAGGATGTACCTAGAAATATTGAATAAATTTATAAAATGAATGTTCAAACCTATATCCATGTGAAGATTAGGGAGGCATATAAGGAAGATAATAATATTAAAAAAAGGTTATAAATGATCCTAAGTTTAACATTGATCGGGATGGAATGATAAGATTCAGGAATCGTGTATGTGTTCATTCTATACCAGATTTAAAGAAGGAGTTATTAGAGGAAGTTCATAGATCTTCATTCTATATTCATACTGGAAGTTCGAAGATGTATAAGGACTTGAAAGAAAACTTCTGATTGTATAGAATGAAGAGAGATATCATAGAGTTTATATCTCAGTGATTTGTATCCTTGCACATTAAGTCAAAAATACAAAAGAATAAAGGGACGTTGCATCCATACCCATACCAGAATGAAAATGGGAGAACATCACTATAGATTTTGTCATTAGAGTACCCAAAACATCTAAAGGATTTAATGATATATGGGTGTTAATATATCTCCTTACTAAGTCATCACACTATATCATTATCAGAGAATAATTCTCTTTGGATCACCTTTCCAGGATATACATTAATGAAGTGGTAAGGTTTTATGGAGTATGACATTATATTGTATCAGATTGGGATCTGAGGTTTACCTATAAGTTAGGGAAAATTCTTCAGTGATCACTTGATATGGAATTGAGTTTCATCGCTGCTTATCATCCTTAGACAGATGGTTATTATGAAAGAACAATTCAAACCTTATAGGATGCTTTGAGATATTGTTCTCTAGATTTCAAAAGTGGTTGGGATCAACACCTTACTCTAGTTGATTTTTCTTACAATGATAGATTCCACTCAATAATTCATATGGAACCTTATGAATCCATCTATGGGAAGAAATTTAGAGCTCCAATGATATGGGATGAAGTTGAATAAAGAAAAATGTTGGGGACTAAGATCACTAAATAAATGGAATAGAAGGTTAGAGTCATTTAACAGCATATCAAGGCAGCTCAAAGTCATCAACAAATTATGATAATAACTGATGGTGTGATATATAATTTGAGTTTGGTGAGAAGTTGTTTCTATGAATCTCTCCCTAGAAGAAGGTTATGAGTTTTGGGAAGAAAGGTAAACTAATCCCTAGGTATTTTAGTCCCTTTGATATTCGTAGTCGTATCGGGATGATATCCTATCACTTGGAACTTCCTCTAAATATCTTTAAATTCCACAATGTGTTCCATGTATCTCTCCTGAGGAAGTATATACCTTAACATTCACGTGGACTAAAATCATATTTCTTATCATTGGAGAATGATATTTCATATGAGGAATAACCAGTTGAAATTATGGATCATGTAGAGAAATTTCTAAAAAACAAGACCACTCACCTGGTCAATGTTTTTTTAGAGAAATCAATAGTTAGAGGAAGCTACATGGGAACTTTAGGATAGGATGAAATATGATTATCCTCATTTTTTTACATGAATGATGAATTTTTAGGGTGAAATTCATTTTAAGGGGGGTCAAATGTAACACCCCGAGTTGATATAGACTTTTTTATGAATGAATTAATTATCATTGATGTCTAGAATTGCACTAAGTAAAAAATTAATTTCATATGGAATAAAATCATCATACGTTACATACAACACTGACTTGGTGTATGTTACACGCAACACTAACTTGGCATGTGTTACACGCAACACTGAGTTTCTATGAAACATCATTTTCTTATTATAATTATTTAAACGATATAATTATAACCAATATATTAAAATTAGTAATGTGAATAGTAATAACTACTTTTAAAATATTGTTTATCATGGTTTTATATAAATAAAACATATTTATAATCAAATATATAATTTTTGGTAAACTCCTTATATGTTTTAAAATACTATTTTCTCAAATGAACTACTTTTCATGCCCTTATATGAAAAATAGTAAAATTAATTTTAGACACTTTTATAAATTTAATTTTAAAAAATAAACTTCATTTTTTAAATTATAATGTCTAATTTAGCTTAGGGTAATTTTTTTGTTTTTTTAGAAACTTCATTTTTGGCTGAATAGTGAAAAATTCTTAATTTTAATTTAAAACATATTTTTCATATAATTTATTTTTAAGGATAAATTATATTTTAAATTGGTTTAAAATTTTAATTATATCATAATTTTATAAATTAATACATTTTGGTTCTATGGGACTAATTTAACATTGAAATTTGATATAAAAACTTAGAAAACTTTTGATCATTTTTACTTTAAAAACCTGCATTGTCGTCCCGCCTGTTGGATTAATTTAAAATTAATTTAGGCCACTTATATGATTATAATTCTGAAAAATGGATTCCATATTTGGAATCATAATAATTTATAATTTATAATAATTTGAAATTAGTTTTTTACCAAAAAATAGTGAAAATAATTAAAATTAATTACAACAATTAAGGTAAAATTAAGTTTAACAAGGGGATAAACCTTGAAATTAAGGACCCAAATGACCTAGACACTTGTAAAAAACCTATTTTCTAGAAATTATTCATCCATTAACCTTAAATTCTTTTTTTTTGTTTTTGGAAGACTTTTTTTATTTAAAAATGTGGGTACACCTAACTTGTTCTCAAGCATACCAAGTGGGTACATTTACTCCCCTATGAAGGCCACCACAAATCCCCCTTCCTCAAACCTCTCAAATAAATTAAATTTAGAAAATATCTACCAAATTAACCTCACTAAAAAGCTACCTTCATCCTTGAATCCTCCCTTTAGGAAAAAATTCATCCAAGGAATCTGTTCGGTACAAACCAAAAGGAGTTACCCAATAAAGAGGTAACATCCTTCCTAAAGATCCTTTATTTTATTTTTCTTTCTCCACCACCTCAAATCACCTTATAAAAGAATTATAAAAAAAACCAATACACCCAATATACTAATATGTTTTTATATTAAGGGTTCTACTTACACTTACACACACTTCAATCTAATGGTTAATGAACTTACCGTTTATGTGTACGGAAAACAACCGCATCATGAAATGTTGATTGTTCGTTCTTCCTTTATCACCTATCTTGGTGGGAATTATGATAGAAACTCTATTTATATATGATATATATGATACTTATTTTTTATTTAAGATTATTTAATTATTTTACAACACATATCTTTATAATTTCCATTTTTTGTAAATATGTAATGGTCCGGACCTCTCCGACCCATTCCTTTGTCAAAAAGAGGGTCTTGAAGTGTTCTGGAGGGTAAAATGGACTTTTACCACACTTTTCAGAATTTTGAAACTACACACCGTGTAGTGTGAGTACACACCGTGTACCCCCTCACCGGGTATACCCTGTGTTGAAGGTCATGTCATTTCCGTGTGAAATAAATGGGTACACGCCGTGTACCCCAAACTATACGTCGTGTAGTCCCTCCCCGCGTATGCGTTACCCTCAAACTGTGTGTTGAACAGTCAACAACCTTGTGCCATGTTGGAGCCGTGTCCTTGCCGTGTGAAATAAATGGGTACATGATGTGTACCCCAAACTACACGTCGTGTAGTCCCTCCCCGTGTATGCGTTACCTTTAAACCGTGTGTTGACCAGTCAACGGTCACGTGCCGTGTTGAAGGCCGTTTTAGAAGCCGCGTGGTGACCGTGTGAAATGGCTGAGTACACATTGTGTACCATAAAGTACACACTGTGTACTTTTGTTTTTCACGCCTATAAAAGGAGGGGTCCTCTCTTCCTTTTCAACTCACCCCTCTCCTCCCCATTCCTCTGAGCAGAGCTCTCCCAAGAGACTCGAAGGCTCTTTTCATCCATAACTTCTTCATCCGAGCTCCGATTTACGATCCATCAGTGGCCACGGGATTGTAACAACGAGGCAGAACTTATGAGCTTAGATCCATTGTCTTTCCTTTGGGATTTACTTTACAACTTCCACCCGAGGAGGTTTTTCGGGGATTTTACAGAAGTGACGGACACCGACAGACGTCTTCTAAAGTTGATCTTGGGGAGCATTGTGATCAGAACCTGTTGAGGTAGGGATATTACCTTCGTCTCTCTAATTTTTGCATCATGCGGGGTGGGTATCCTCTTGTTTTCATGATAAATGGTTGAACCATTAAACAAAGATAATAACTGGTTAAAGAATGGGTATGGGGAAGTTGTTATGTTTATCTTTATATCCTGTGATATTATGTTGTGAATTGAATAGGCTTATGCCTACAGAAAATCACAGTCGTGAGGGGCCTTTGCTTGCACAATTAAATGTTTCCCTATCTTTCTAGACCATTTTTGTGAATGGAACTTTGTTGAATGTGGAATTTGGTTAACCATGTAAAGTTGGCTGATTTAAAATATGGAACCCTTGGAAGATCACCCCGGTTGAACAAAATGGAATAATGAACATGTGGGTGTTGGCTTGGATACGTGGCATGTGATGGGGGTGTTTTGTGGGTTGTTGTGGATCGGGTGAGCAGCGGGGCTGCGGTTGGCTTGGTTGTGGTTATGGTAGTTGGAAGCATGGCTGTAGGGATGGTCTTGAATGTGAACTAGCTTTTGGTTGTGAATAATAAATAAAAATTGGAAGAGTTAATAAATGGTGGGGCATGGTAATGGAATGGGAATAATAATAAATGGGTTGGATGGTTAACAAGAAGGACTTGGTTGTGTTGCTTGTGTTTTCCTAACTTGATTTGTGGATGGAAGGGATATTCTTTACGAACGATTTTTGTGGTTGGTTGTGGATAGTTTCCCAGTAGTTAAGGAACTAATAAACTAATTCTGTTGAAACATGAAAACTTAAATGGGGTTTCAGGATTGTTCGTTGTATGCATGCTTCGTGATAGCAGTGTCGAGGCACATGCTTCGTCTCTATGTTTAGAAGCCATAGGTTGGGCTGAGTGTTTGGTATATATATATATCTATATCTTTTTGTTTTTATCACACCCCACCCATGTTGATAACTTAGTACTGAACACTCCCATTTCATGGGAGAGGGTGTTTTCCCCTTAGTTACCAGCTCCTTCCTGCTCCTTCTTCCCTAGGTTGTGATTTATTAAGGTGACCTTACACCCAAGAATCTTCGGGTAGGTTTCGATTGGGGTGGTTTTATCCCAATACTCTTCAGGAAGGTTTTACTATTTCCCAAGAACCTTCATGATGAGGCCCAGGTGTGTGTGGGCGGGATACGTGGTTGTGAGGCTCAGGTGTGTGCGGGTGGGATACGTTGTTGTGAGGCCCATGTGTGTGCGGGACGGATACGTGGTTGTGAGGCCTAGGTGTGTGCGGGCGGGATACGTGGTTTTGAGGACCAGGTGTGTGCAGACGGGATACGTGGTTGTGAGGCACAGATGTGTGCGGGCGGGATACGTGGTTGTGAGGCCCAGGTGTGTGCGGGCGGGATATGTGGTTGTGAGGCCCAGGTGTGTGCGGGTGGGATACGTGGTTGTGAGGCCCAGGTGTGTGCGGGAGGGATACGTGGTTGTGAGGCCCAAGTGTGTGCGGGCGTGATTTGTGGTTGTGAGGCCCAGGTGTGTGCGGGCGAGATACATGGTTGTGAGGCCCAGGTGTGTGCGGGCGGGAAGAGTGTGGTAGCATCAGGATGTTCGCTGTTAGGAAGAGAAGCTAACTAGTGGGAAATGGTGCGGGGTACCCAATACTCTTGTTCTTATATACTACTACCTGTTGTGATTGTGTTTTTGGTGAGTGTGGCTGGTGAGGTTGGGTGGATAGAATTCCTTATTAGGTTTTGGTTTCTCATGTTGTTCTCATGGGACATTAGGATGTCTCCCCACTTGTGCACGAGAGATTTAGGTTTCCCTTCTGAGTATACTTGTATGCTCACCCTACGTTTACTTTCAGGTTTCCAGGAGGACTACCAGGGCCGTACGGGGCCCTACTAGTCGGGACAGTTGGAGTTGTTGTAGTTGTTTTACTCTTGTTTCTTTTAGTATTGTACTTTTGATCTTTTTTGTACTTGTACCTTGTTTCAAAACTATTTAAACATGCATGTGGGATTGGTTTGGGTTTATTTCTATACACTTGTTCTTTTCCTTTTTGGTGGTTGTCTTTTCCTATTTCCCGATCTTAAATAATAAAAAGGGTAATGCCTCCCATATTTTTGAAAAATCATACCCTTGGTGCTAGTCGCAACCCTGAGGCCTACTAGAGGCAGGACTCAGGGGTCATTATCTCCCTTTCACCATTTCTAGCTCAATAGGGGCATCTTTGGTGGGAGGGGGTCATGACAAAATATGATAATGTTGTTTAAGGAAGTGTGGACTACCGCCTCCTCAAAGCAATGTGATTCATTCACACTATAAATAGAATTTATTAAGGATGGGTTTAGTGAACTTATATAATATATATGATATAATAATTATACTTTAATAATTATATATATACATATATATATATATATATATATACATATATGTCATTTACTTTATTTCTTTCAATGTGAAAATAACACAGAAATAACATTCATGCATATGTACGGTCTACCGTCTCCCTGAATGGTGTATTCCATTTCATACATCTATACTATATGGATTATTAAAATACATATATAATGAATATAAATTATATTTATATCATGGTTTACATTCTGTAAATCATGATATAAGTATAAGGACCAATGATAAAACAAATTAAGACACATGCAAAGCGAATATTACCTGAAGTGAAACCCTGGCATAGAATTGTTAACAAGAAGGTAATATGAAGTCATAATAAAACCATATATGATATTATATATAAGAATATTTTTCTATTATATATGTATCATAAACTTATATTTATTATATAGGACGTTTTTACACGTATGATGAGAGTCAAGACACAAGGTAAAGGAATTTCATCTTACTTCTTTTTATATACGTGAGATACATTCCATGTTCACCACTCTTTTCTTTTGCATGGTGTATATAATACCCATGAATTTAATATATTATTATTATTATTAAATTTATTGTTATTTACATATCCATTCTATGATCTTTCTTTCATGAGGTTTAGGTTTCAAAAGTTATCAAATCAGTAAGATAGTTTTGTCTCAATTTTCTTACTTTGAGAATCATGTTTTGTTAAGCACCTAAATTATTTTTTAAGGTGTATATAATACCATTTTATATGTTATATAATTAATATAATTATTTTGATGATATTTTAAGCTTCATTTAATTTAATTTTATTACATGGAGAGTATGATCTCAAGTTACCATGCAATATGATTTTATTGAAACAATCTAATTTTTTATCAGGATTGTTTATGGTTATGATTCCATTGATGAAATATTATGATACATATCTCAAGAACACTCATGATTTTCCTTATACTATGTTTATTAAATATATATCTATGTATTAGTACCATTTTCCCCTATTTGGTACTTAATATAATTAAGAAAATGTTTTTAAGAAAAATCATACCATATTTCCCTCTTCGGTTGGAAATCTATTTTATTTCAAAAACCAGGCTTTCAAAAATGTTTTCAAAAATGTTTTTAATTTTTTTTTCAAATGATCATTGAAGATAATTTTCAAGGAAAAAGGATTTTAATTTTTTTATTATTTTAGAATATTCCTGTATAGGTTTTCAAAGATATTTTCAAAGAATAATATTTTCAAAAATGTTTTATCTTTTAGAAATTATTTTTCAATGCAGAAAGCATATTTTCCTCAAGAAATAATTTTAAAGATATTTCAAAATTATTTCCCATCTAAGATGACATCCATTGGTGTTACTCATGCATTTCTAAGGAAATTATTCAATACTTCCATTCATATTCTTTCTTTGAATGCTTTATATTTTGATGGTATGATGCTTATAAAACCCATTTCAATTTCACAAGTTATATGCTTATGAAACTAGTTTCTATTTCACGGGTTATATGCTTTTGAAACCTTATTCTTTTAATGTGTTATGTTTTGATGAAATGACTATGAAACCTATATATTTTTCCACAGTTTATGGTATGATTACATGTTTATAATACCCATTTCATTTCATGGGTTATGATATTATTTTTAATGATCTTGTGGTACGTGTTTGTATGATTTCATTATGAGATGGGTGGCACCTATATCTCCCTTCTATACATTGGGTAAAGATTTATATCTCATGAGATAGAATAATATGTTCTTGAGAGTAGATATTGACTACTAATATGACCATTAGAGTGAACCATGACTACCAAGATAGTATGAGGAGTGAACTCATACTACTAAGATGACTATGGGAGTGAACCATGACTACCAAGATGGTATAGGGAGTGAACCCATACTACCAATATGGAATTGGAAACGATGCGTAGACTACTATAGAAATAAATTTATATGCTTATGTTTCTTCCACAATTCCTTGTCATACTTCTATGTAATGCTTTCATGGATTATGTTATTTATTTCCTTATTATCCATGACTTATGAACTACTATGATTTATTCCATGATTCATGTTTATGATCTTTTGATATGCAGGGTATGATATTCTAATGTTATGATCTCATTATCATACCCCTTTGATCATGATTATACTTATATGTCTCCCTTGTTTACCCTTACTGGTCATCTCATCTTTCCCCTTTTTATGTTTAATTTCTTTAGGTTTTGAGGATATGCATTATGTATGACGTGTCTAGGAAGGGTGTTATTCATGAAGAACATAGTGGGAGATTATGTAGCTCACTTTTGAATAGTTTTTTTTGTTTCAATGTTTCCAAAGGCACTAGACTAATATGGTCTTTTAGCATCTGTTTATACGCTGTTTTCAGTATTCCACAAAAGCTATGTAATGTTAATGTATGAAAAGTGAGGGTTACTATAGCTTCAATTATAGATTTACCCTTGCTAAGAATTTGAACTCACTCCTTTGATATGTTTCATTTTTCCCAGGATTCCAAGAAGTATATTATGATTGGTGTGCAGGGTTAGATAAAGGGGGAATAATGGAAGACCAATGAAATTCTTTGTGTATTTTTATGTTTTAAAATGTATTGTGAATTCTAAGTATGTGTCTAGTTTACTAAGACTACTAAACTATTTGGCCCTTTAGGACATAATTCTTTATATCTTATACCAATGTAAATAATAAGGCACCAAATCCAAGCTATTGGGGTCGGGTTTGTTATAATAAATATTTATAAATATTTATAAATATTAAGGATATTTAAATAAATTTTTATAAATGTTAATGAAATACTAACAAATGTTAATAAACATTAAATAAACATTCATAAATATTCATAAATTTTCATAAAATATGAACAAATAGTAGTTAAATATTAATTAAATATTCATATATATTAATTAAATATTCATAAATATTCATTAATGCAAAAAAATATAAAATAAATATTAATAAATATCAAAAAAATATTGATAAGTATTAATAAATATTAAATGAATATGGCTAAATATTAAATAAATATATATAAATGTTAATAAATGTTAACAAATAAATATTAAAAAATATTAAATAAATATTAACAAATATTAGTAAATATTAAACAACATTAAAATATATTACTAAATTCCAATTAAATATAAAATAAATATTAATAATAATGAGTAAATATTAATAAATACTCATAAGTATTCCTTAATTTTGAAAATATATTAAATTTTAATAAATACAAATTAAATATTAAATAAATATTAATAAATGCTAATAAAAACTCATAAATAATAATTAAATATTAAATAAATTTTAAATATATTTAAAAAATTAATCAATATTAATAAATATTAACAAATATTAGTAAATATTAAAAAATATAAATAAATTTTACTAAATATTAATCAAATATTAATAAATATGCATAAATATTAATTAAATATTAAAGAAAAAAATATATAAATATAAATAATTATTAATAATTAATTATTAAATAAATAATAATTAATTAAAATTAATTAAATATTATTATTTATATATTTTTGATTTTATGGATAACAATGCAACACACCTAGGTTGGGACTTGATTCTGTGATCTCATCCCCACACCCTAGACATCCTTCCCATCCTACCCTCCTGGGGGGACTGGATAAATAATAAATAAATATTAATTGTTATTAATATTTTTTAATATTTAATTAATATTTTTTAATATTTATTAATACTTAACTGATATATTGTAATATTTAATAATATTTAATAATATTTAATAATATTTATATATTTATTGATATTTATTTAATACTTGTTAATATTTAATTAACATGTATTAATATTTATTAATATTTAATTAACATTTATTTAATACTTATTAATATTATTTATTATTTATGAATATTTATGAATGTTTATTTATTATTTATTTAATATTTATTGATGTCTATTTAATATCTATTTACTATTTATTAATATTTTTTAGTATTTATGAATACTTGTTAAAATTTAATAAATAAATATATTTATTTATTTAATAATTATTAATATTTAACTATTTTTTATTTATATTTATTAATATTTTTTTAAATTAATTAATATTTATTTCTTATTTATGAACCTTTATTTAATATTTATTTAATTTTTATTAATATTCATTAATATTTCATTAATGTTTATAATTATTTATAAATATTTCATAAATATTTATAAATAATTTTTAATATTAAATTAATATTTATAAATACTTAATTAATATTAATTAATATTTATTTGTATATATGAATATTTATGAATATTTATTTAATGTTTGTTAATATTTCATTAATGTTTATAAATATTAGCTAATATTTAATTTAGATTTGTTGATATTTTATTATTCTTAAAGAATTTTAAATTAATCTTAATTATTATTTATTGATATTTATTGAGATTTATTTATATTTAATTAATATTTATTAATATTTATTTTTATATATGAATATTTATAGATATTTTTTTAATATTTATTAATATTTGTTTAATATTTATAATTTTTTTAATATTTAATTAAAATTTATTGATATTTTATGAATATTTATGAATTTTTAATTAATATTTATCAATATTTATTTAATATTTATTATTATTAATGAATATTAAATTAATTTTTATTACTTTTTATTAATATTTGAGTAATATTTATTTATATTCATATATATATATATATATATATATAATAATTTGGTAGGAAGCATGAATGACATTCACGCTTCCTGGCGAGGGTAGAGGTGTGAATGGGGTTCACACCTCCTCAGACCCATTTTTTAAAATACTTTAAAGCATATCCCCTTTTTTGATTTTTTTTTTAAAATTGTAAAACCTCTTTACAAAAACGACTCGATTTTGTGTAATTGTCACTGATATAGTCATGAAAGGTTTGGTCTGAAGGTCCTCTGATCATATAAAAAGTTTATTTACTATTTGCTTTGTAATTTTATTGTGTTTGGATCTTGTGATTTGTAATGGATAAGAGGAAGCACTTTTTTTGTTCATGTTTATTTTATTTTAAATTCAATGATGGATGGAGTAAGGTATAAGTCAGCTTTAGTGGGTTCTTCTAGAATAGGCTTGTGCCAAATCTTTAAAAAAGAAGGGAGCGTGTACATGTTAAGTGTTGTGTTGTCATGGAAAACCCTATGCAATGACCACGATCCACTTGACTATTTGATGACTTGTGAAATAATTAGATAAATCATTTTATTTATAAAAACATAACCAACAATCGATGTGGAAAAATTAAACATAATGTGTTTCAAGCATGAAAGAAAGAAAGAAATGAACATGGAGACATAATGTGCTTCAACCCTCTATGGTCTTACTTGTACAAAAAGAACAACATCCTAACTTCTTTTTTAGAAAAATAAAAAAAATCAAGATACAAAGACTCGAAAACAGTAGAGGACTAGAGGAACTATTTGTGGAAAGTGTCTATATAAACCTAGAATTAATGATCAAACCCATCATGAGTATTACTCTCTCATCTTCCTGAAAAAACGCACGCTACACACACAAACATTAAAAGATACATTAAGAGATGAAAGTATAAACCAAAAAGAAAAACAAATATAAACCCCTTATTATGCCAAATTTCTTTATAGACATCTAGATGGTGGCTCAAACTCTAATTTGCCTCCTTCAAAACCTTCATGTTTTTATCATCTCACTTAAAAGGATTAAAGGTTCTCCACTTCTCTCCATTAAGTGTGACACTTCAATCCAATGTCACTCAGTGGTGCTCGGGTTATGGTCACCATGAGAGGACCAGTTTGGGATATGCCTAACATTGAGAGGGGGGTGAATCAATGTTGTAGAATTTTTAATCCAATTCCATCTTTTTATCCCTATACCTCTTATACTAATTATGATCTTCATTCTCTTATTCTCTTTTCCCTATTGCATGTAAGTATATGAGAGTAGTTTAGATAGCACATGATATTTTTACAAGGTTCACTACTCAACAAGAGCAGCTACATCCATGGAATGGTCAAAAATAATCCTGCCCACACAAACACAAAAAAATAATCATATTTTGTAGTTACAACGAGTAGGATATACCCTTACACACATGAGGAACTTTGAAAACAAACCAATTGTGTTTTTTATATCTATTGGATGGATCTTTATACTACCTCCTAAGACAGACCTTTTTAAAGCACTTGGATGGATATTTATACTACCTCCCACTATAGTCTTCTCCTTGTTGATATGGATTTGTAACACCAAGAAAATCCTCCTTTTGTTGAGTCCTATCAGATGTCAAAGTACAGATTTATTCTTCCACAACCTTCTATTGTTACTTTATTAATAGCATGTAAGTAACTCCTCTTTCTTCTTCTCAGTAGTAAACTAAAAGCAACACAATATTCTTCTATTAGTTAGAATAATATGATGTCTGATAGACTGATGAACTAAATTCTCCCTGACCCAAATTATAATCAACTAAAATAAACTTTGCTAGTCACTAATATTCTTCTCACTTTCTTCTTTAGTGAAAAAATAAATGTACTGATATCTCTTCTTCTTATTCTTGTTCGAATCACAACATTCCTTTATGATTATTAAATCAACTAAGATCTTCTCAACATAGCATCACCAAAATTAATTCTTCTTCATTGATACACAATATCAACAGTGAGTGTAGTATCAGTTATCTTATAACATGCTAATAAGAAGTACGGTCACCTTCTTGCAATCCGTGAGGTTCACAGGTCTATGTCTTCAGGAATCATAGTGGGAGTATGAGACTCATGCACTAGATCAAAATACTTTTATGATCATTCACAAACCTGGAGGGTTTCATTGATCTCATATCATCATTAAAGCTATGGAGATGCATTGCACTATTCTTTTTCTATGTGGAAAAATGTTCTTTGCAAAGCTCGTTTGAGATTGCTTTTCACTTTTCAAAGACCTGCGAGACTCCAATATTCTTCACACCCTTTTTGGGTGTCTTGTTTTAAAATTTAATTCTTTTCATGCAACGTTTAACTTTTTCCATGAAACACCTCCTGCGTGAAACTTCAATCTTGGGTGCAACTCTCTTCTTGTGTGCAACTCACTTTTCCGGGGCATAACTCCTCCTTTTTTCCTGAAACTCCCTTTTTTTACAATTCATAAATTATTCGGAGTGCTAGATTTTTGTAATTGTTGATCTTCTCAATTGAGAGGGGGTCACCTCTTATTTATAGGCATCACCAACCACTACGCGGAAGATTCATTGCATTGTTCAAGATCCTCTCTAAGCGTGTAAAACCCAATTTGACGTCACATTGGGCACGTAAGTCTCTTTCATATAGCCTCATCTTTTGCACACATTCCATATATTTCATGCACTCCATACCTTTTCTATAATTTAGTGCTTTGGTCATGAAACATGTCGTGCATGCAACATTCCAAACCATCTTCAATATTGCACCAAAAAACTAATCTTTCACACAATTATTTCATTTTCCATATTTTCCTATGCTGATCCTGGAATCCCACTTGCATAAAACATTTATATTCACCTTTAATCTTACATGAACCTTATTTTTCTAAAAAAAATGTTTCTCTATTTTCTTCATTTTGAGGCCCAAAAATTTGGAAAATTCTGGGAAATGGAACCACCTAAAAATATACTTTAGAAATAACACTGATGGTGCTTCACTATCATATAGCTTATTTGAATATTAGATTATTTCATTTTTAACCTTATTTGTCATGATATTTAACCTTTGATTGATCACCTTTAGCATCATCATATTTTCATAAGAAAGTACTGCAACTTCCCTATCTTCTAGCAACATCATTATTTCCAATAAAAATTAAATATTATTGGATTCACCTTTTCTCCCTTGTTTCTTCATAAGGATTGCATCACAAGTTCTTCAAAAAAATTATGATATTTTTTAAATAAAAATTAGAAAATAATTTTCATATTATCACTTCATGGAAATCAGAATTAAATGTTCTTCAAGGTCTTCCTATGATTCTCATGCAACAACTCTTCCTTTGGTTCTTAAGGAATAGTGAAATATTTCATAACACATAATTCCTATTCTTATTAAAATCATTCAATTCCAAATAACCCTTCATATTCAAATCATACTTATACTCTTTATTAAAAATTGTATCACACATTGAAACTCAAATACTTCAACAGATGTTTCTTGAATTACCAAGACAAGAGGATTTCATCCAAGCTCCATTAACTTTTGAAATACTTCATCATATTAACAAAAATGATATCTTCATATCCATATATTATATCTTCATATCTCATAGATCATCATTGAAAACCAATAAAAAATATTTGAAAATATTTGACAACAAATACAACTCATATACAAAAGGGGTCCCAACACACTATATATCCCCAAGAACCTCTCCCCATACACCAGAGGTTGATGACTAGTGGTGAGAGCTTAATCTATAAAATAAAGAGGCTATTTCCTCTAATCAGAGTCATACGATGGGAAAAAACAACAAGCATTCACAACACATAATCAACGTATGCATAAATGAACAATCATAACACTATATCAAAATGTATCATGTGAAATACTACAATCATACATACATTGATCTCCAATTAGGATGATCCCAAATACAAAATAAACCAAAAACCAAAAATAAAACTCATGCACACTGGTCGCACTATCATACACGGGCCTCACATTCTCCATTTCCAAATATACTCAAGTTGTATCATCCCAATCCACTACACATCTTGTACTAAACCTAAAAGTATACATAATGCATGCACACGAACCGGGATTCCTATGAAAGGTGTGAGAAATACACCTTATCATTGTATCGCCTAGTGCCTCTAGTAAACATTATCATATACATGTATGCATGATAGTAAATAAGCATTTCACACAAGCACCTCGATTATCAGGGGCTAACCAGGCTGCCCCAACTACCCATGCATATGGTCACCATGTGCTAACTAAACCTACATGACACCTGATCATATCTACTAAGATTCCATGTCATAATCCACCTAATCATCTCATTGCCTCATTTCATTGTACTAATTCCCAAATAGAAATTGAACACTCAGGGTAAGGCGATGTCCAAAAACATTGACCCAATACTCACAGACACTGGCACAATCATACATCCATAAGCCTAAACCTATCCCTTCTCACTTGAGGGATATCCATCGGTTTCATCTCACATCACACCAAGATTCAACCCCTAGTGAGGTACTCGATCCAATCCTACTCATGGAAAGGTCAAAATCATTCACACCAGGCTAAGCCATGTTTGGAATTCCATTTATCCAATACCCTCATTAGGTAATCATCATCAAACTGACCCATCCCCTCAGACTCTCAGGGAGGTTGTGTCACACCAACCCATCTCCAAAAATAATGGGGAGGTCCAAACACACTGAACTATCCCCATAGACTCAAGGAAGTTATAAAAAATAAATTTAAATCACATAGGGCCACAACCTTCTACACAAGTCACCAGCTAATCCCAGGGTGATAGTCGCTCAAGACCTTGCCTTGATCCATAATACATCTCACCTCACCCATCAGGGTATCCACTAGGTCTTTCATACCTATCTCGATATCTACTCATCATTACCATCCCACAATTGTAAACCAGTGATGACATCATATCCCAAAGTCTCCTATAACCCAAACCTGATTAGTTTGGTCCATCCTCACTAAGATCTCTCATCACTCATAGTCTCTCTCCCTAGGAACTATACCAAATTACCATATTATAAACTCTTTGTAATTCTAATTATATGTTCTGAACAATACCATCAACCTGCACCTGGTTCCCATCTCACATATCTTAAGGGAGATCACTCAACCTATCTCTTGGATGAAACCCCTATCTATCTCACCTCATCTAGCCCCAAAGGAATCATCCTTATCAAGATGCCCATAAATCCTTAGGCCACCCTTAGGAGCACGTCATTTATAAAATGTGAGTTTAATAGTTGTGTTAACCATTATTACTAGTCCTAATCCTCACACTCCCATACAACTAGACCTAGGATAACCATCCTAGGATCCCCATGTATCATATCACATCTATATACTACCCAAGGTCTCGCATCATATTAACTAACACCCTCCCCCCTTAAAAATATGGTCATAGAGAGATTCCAACACACTAAAGTTCTAAACAACAGTCTTCCAAAGCATAAGATACCCAACATCATCTTATCCCTTCTCTTTGACAGCTACCAATCCCTATCCATTCTACCTAAACTCATACATCATGCATGTAGTATTAAATAATGTATAAACATGAATATCATCTTGTATTAAAGGGACCACCTACCTTCAAACGTAGTTACCACTCAAAATCTGTTCTATGCTACCTCGACCAAGCCTATCCATGCCTCATCCAAGATCTTACCATTACCTAATATCATATTTCATATCATACAACAAAAATAATTAATTATAAACATTTATAATTAATAATTCAATTTTAACCATAGAGTCATTATGGTTGAACAACTCACCAAGCACCGTTATTACATAGAAAACTCATCCAACTGCCCATAGAGGGTCAACAACCTTGATATTATACCAACCAAAATCCCTATCAGGAGAAACTAGGTTGATCACCATTTATATGAAATTTTACCAAAAACCATAAATAAAATAGGAAAATCAATTACCTTAATCGAAACCACATATAGCGATGTGAATAAAACCCATCGGTGTTCCTATAGACATTACATATGAAAGCCCATAAATTTTCAGCTGATTCCAACATGATCTAGCAGAATAAACACTAAACCCTAACAAAAATCAGACAAAAATTAGTGTTGTCCTTTGGAAACCAAAACAAAGAAAATTAGAGGGAGTATATTAACCAAAAAAACTAAATGAAACCACCAAAAACCATTCCCACTTAAGGGGGATCAAATAAAGGGGAAGGTCGGTCATTGGTCCCTCCCACATGCACTACTATTCAAAAAACGGGGACAGTAACTCCTTTTTAAAAAGAAATCAGAAACATTTAAGGGAGTAAACATATGGTTCACACTATGATTCATTATGTTAGGGTGTGTTGACCCCTTGTCTCAATATTGCACACCATCAAGCCTTACTTCATGGTGTGAATAGTTGATAACATCTCCCTAATATATCCTGATCACTCTGTTACACCTATGATGCTCCCCCAAACCCTTTAGGAATCCACCAAGACTCAAACCACATCCATTAAGTCCATTTATAGTTGTTAAAACCCTAATAACCTCATTACATGCCATAGTTTTCTAAATTAACCATCCACCAGATTAAAAATTCAAATTTCATATAAAAACAATGACATAAAAATATGTGGGTTGTTACAAACTCTCAACCATAATGATTCACATCCTTGATAATTCACATATAACATCAAACCATGTATCATAACCTTTACAGTCATCAATTTACTTGTAATCCAGTGTAATCTATCTTTGAATGCTAACTATGCTTATGCTTCCCAACTCTAACCACCAAACACACTACTCAGATGAAGTTGAGTCACCCGCTCACTACCAACCCCAACATCTAGACGATGCTTTCCACACTGATCTCTCCCAAGACACCATGTTGTCTTCACCCTACCCATATAAAGGCTTATGGTTATCCCCAACATAAGTCTCTTACTCTCAAATGCAGATTATGAATGATAGTACTCCCCACCATAGAAATCATCTGTTGAAAAAAAACTTCTAGAGGTTTACTGAACCACCAACAACATCCCACATGACACTCTTGACATGATTCCCCTGTCATAGTGTCTAACCTTATGCAAAAACTCCATTCAGAACACATCCATATGAATTTTAGAATAACTATAGTTCAAACCCTCCAACACACCCTAAAAAGAAGAACCTGCCTCCAAACCCTCATTTTCACTCATGAACCCCATACACAAGGTCCCACTCGTTCCCTAAGTCACTGCACTAACTTTCCTTGCCTACAAAAAAAGTATCATACCAACAAAAAACTTCTTTATGGTTCATCACATGATTCACCCCTTGAATCATGTGATGAATTGGATTCACTTCCTGAATCATGTGATGAAACTGGTTCACCCCCTAAACAATGTCACAAACTATAATTCACCTCCCAAAACATGTTACAAATCATGAATCTTCTCAAAAATCACCCTCGGATCACAAAAAAACTAGACCAAGACTAATTAAAATTCAATGAATCCAAATAAAACCTGAAATGAATTTTAAATATGGTATTACTTGAGGAACTAGATATCAATGAATCTTACCACACACGTGTACCCAAAAATCGCCTTGACCACCCATCAAATGGTCTAATCATCTTTATGACCCTTTTTCATGAGAATCGTTCACCCATTAAAACTATTATTTTCCCCAACATAGGAGTATTGTTATTTCATCCTTAAAATCCCAAACCCCTGATTCCCATCATCCATGATTTGTCCATTAATAAAGATAATGATTAGATATGACTTTCCCTCTCATACCCAAGCATCGACACCAAACACCAATGCTTCATGTACCTGGACTACTAGGAATGACATTCCTCCTACAATAAAAGGTGTGTTCCCCAACATATGGATTGTTTTACAACACATCTTGAGCACAGAATCCAATATGTCCCAACAACACATGCTCGCGAATCTTCCTAATCCATTCTAATATACTTCATCCTCTAACACCACACCACCCTGATGGTTTATATCAAGAAAAAACTTATGTTGACCATGTCATGGTACCCCAATATACTTATGATTTCACCTATTACTACAGGGACATCCCAATTCTTTTTGAACTATGGTCCTTAATTCCCACAAGTCTCACATCACTGCACTACCACCATAGCCCCACTTGGGTTCTTCTACAACCCGAACCACATCCAATGTATTAGCACATTCCCAATTCACCAATTCACATCACAACTGTCACCATGAACCTGTCCTTGAACATCAAAATTTTTACCTAAAACTTTAGTCAATGATCACTCTCCTCCTTAGGTAGAGTGATCTACTAAGAATTCTCTTACAAGTTCTTTCTCACTATCCTACTCAATCTCAACCGAATCAAACTACTACACACTCTCATACAGTATGACTCACACTCCCATGAGTGACATCCCATCTAAACTTGGATCACATTATTAACTCTCTAATCATTCCCGAAACACATATGAGGTTCACCAAATATCTCAAGGTATCACACTCATTCCAAGGCTAACCAAAAAACCACCCACCACATGACCATAATTCCAAAAACACAAGCTTGTACCCGTGCTCCCACCATGCTACCTAAAAGAGGATCCCAAGATCCAAAAATACTGGCATCCAAATGATACTTTCATATCAAACCAACCTCAATACCAAAAATTATCCAAGCACTTATCATCCTATATCTCATGTAATTAAAATTCCTTTATCCATAACCCCATAGGGTTTCTACAGAACCACCTAATTTGGTTACGTATAGGTCTACAAAAAATCTATATGGGAAAACATCATATTGGTGGTTGTTAACACTTTATATAATTGAGATAGTATAAAAAACAAATGAGGGTCCAAATCCCCATAAAAATAATTCCCTTCCTCAGATGATTCCTCATAAATCACATGACCATATCAAACCCATCAAGGTTCCATCATTGAGGCATCCAATGCATAAACCAACCCGCTATGTGTATCCACACTTACCTTGAAAATGGGACTATATATCCACCACTAGATAACTTCATACACCCTGATCCACATGAACTTTCATCTGAAGAAAAAACCATGGTATAACTGAGTATAATGTCACTAAAAAAATTTATATTAAAAAACACCATGTAATTTGTTGTTGAAACTTTATAAAATCAAACCCCTTTTGAAAATCCAATCACATACAAGTAGGTATATGACATGTGACTACAATGTTACTAATAATGATGCATGTACATAGATTCCTGGAAAGAACAAAGATCCAAAACCCATAATAAAATCTTTAATAAATAAATCAAATTTAATAAAAATATCTTCCATAATAGTGCAAAAAAAGAATAAAAATATTGTACCCATGGTAACAAGGACGTCCCATTGGAAAGGTTTTTATGACTCACTCGTTCGAGGTATATGAAAAGCTTCAAAACATCCCTAAATACCCATTTACCATCTTCCAAAATAATAATACAAAAAACATATCTAATACCTATTTGTGATTTCCCAGCCTAGTGATAGTCAATAGTGATGAATCTAGGGGAATGTGACATCAGGTTCCCCACCCTATATGACATAGGATATTGACTAGTAATGAGGGCCTAATATATACAATAAATATACCATTTCATCTAATGATAAACATCAAATAGTATAAAATAACAAAAAAAAACTAGAAATAATATTCATAGTATGCATAAATAAACAATCACAATGCTATATCAAAATATATCATATGGAATCCTAAAATAATACATAAAATGATATCCTACTATGGTGATCCCAAATACTAAATAAAAAAATACCAAAAAACAATTCATGCACAATGGATATATTTCCATACCTAGACCTCACACATCTTGTTTCCAAATAGCCTCAAGCTACATTATCCTGATCTACAATATGTCTCATTCTAAACCAAAAAGTATACACAAGGTCTAATTGCACAATAGGGTGGCTATGTAGGGTGTGATAAATACATCACAATAGGGTATCACTAAGTTCCCCCAGTATAATTCATCATATATATTTATTCATGATAAAGAATAAGCATGTCACATAAGTACATTGGACATTGGGTGCTAACTAGGACACCCCAATTCCCTACACATCAGGTAAACATGTGATAACCAAGCAACCACAACACCTGATTAAACCTAATTCATCAATGATATAATCCACCTAATCATCTCATCATCTTGTTCCATCATAAAATTTACCAAACTATACTAGAATACTTTAGGTAGGGTGGTGTTTGAAACCTTGACCCAATATCTATATATACTAGGCATGGTTATATATATATATAAGCCTCATCAAATCCCTTATCACTCAAGGGAGATCGATCAGTCAAATATCATATCACACCACAAACTAACACCCAAGGTGATACTCGGCCATCCTAATCAAGGTATTTCCCAAATCATGCACACTAACCCCAAGAATTTATAGAAATTTCCTCAACCTAATACTCTTATTAGAGCATAATCATCACACCGACCCATTCTTGTAGACTTTAGGGAGCTATAATAGGTATATAAAAATCAAATAGTGACATGGTCCTCTACAAAGATCACCAACTAATCCCAAGGTTATAGTTTCTTAAGACTTATCCCTTCATCACAAAAAATCTAACCTCCCCCATCAGAGTGTCCTCTAGGTCCTCTAGATCCTTCACAGTCGTACTCATCGATACCATCCAACACACATCACACAATGGTGACATCATAACTCATAGTCTCCTCTATCACCAAAAAGTTTTGGTCTATCCTCACCAATATCCCTCACCACTCATGGTCCCATTACCCAGATATCATCCCAAAATAACCTACTCTAAACCCCTTGGAATCCCAATACCATGTTCCAAATAACACCCTCAACAAAAACTTGAGTCCCATATCACATCTCTTAAGAGATATGTGTCTATTTATAGCTCAGAGGAAACCCT
The DNA here is from genome assembly GCA_963277665.1 of Viscum album. Classification (NCBI taxonomy): domain Eukaryota; kingdom Viridiplantae; phylum Streptophyta; class Magnoliopsida; order Santalales; family Viscaceae; genus Viscum; species Viscum album. The sequence goes on along the minus strand of OY728153.1, from coordinate 247,249,879 downwards.
TATTTATCACACATTGTCTGGTCCTGAAGGAAATTCCATGCTCACTAAACTCATCAATCCACCCTCAGGAGTGTGTCATCCATAAAGCATGAGAAGAACGATTATCATACCTTTCAATACTATTCCAAAGACTCAGTCGCTCGTCCAACTATCCTTGGGAGTTTAGGTTTGTGTAATGATGGAAAGAGGGCGGTGAATTTATTTTTAAAAACTATTTAGAAATTAAATATTAGAATATATGAGATTATAATGATTAAATATATAAAAACAATATAAGAGTTGATTGAAATGGAAATATAAAATTAAAATACAAATCAAAATAAATTTATAATGGTGTTCGACAATAATCTAAAAAGGGATCCATGTGTCTCCTCCAGTCAAGATACTTGATAGGATTTTATTTAAACCTTTATTTTTTGTGTTTTTATCTCAAAACCCAAACCCTTTTATGCTTAGTAGTTTTAGAAAGAAACTCATTTAAAAGAGTAATACCCTTGGTTTTTAGTGGTTGTATCAATAAATCAAAATACACAACTAGAATTTTAGTGGTTGTGGCTATAAAACCAAATACCACTTACTTTCAAGGTATTAAGAAAATACCCCCCTCACACTCAATGGTAGTGAGCACAGAAGAAAATAAAAAAGAAGATAATTTTGATATTCAATCCCTTTGAAGTACAATCATGATCCCCTGGTAAGATACAATAAGATAAGAATGGAAGAGAGTGAGAAAAGAGTGAAGAGAGCTAGAGAATGAATCAAAATGGAACAACAAAGATCAAAAGATATCTCTAAGGTCACCAGTACCATAAAAGTACCCTTAGGGTGTATTTATATTCTTTGATAACTTTAAGATCATTATGTAACCTCTAAGGGGATTATAGAGCTATTGGCGGTTGAATTCAGCCAAGTGGGGTCCCCTCCAATGATTATTATTTTGTTTGTCTGAATGACACTAGATATCATATGGGTGTCCCTAACAAAATAATGACACCTTGAAAGAACCATAGTTCTATCCAGACCCCAATAGCTTGTTAAATAGGTCCTCCAAGTAGCTTCTAGTACATACTAGTGGAGTAATTCAAAAAAATTTACTACCCTCCTCATTATCCCTCTATTTCGTCCATTATCTTCATGAAAAAATTTCTATAATGTAAACACTTAAAATCATCAAACTAAAATTCTAGAATTAAAAATGTGTGTGTTGGAGTTCATTAAAACCACATAAGAGAGTGATATATACAACACCCCCCCTTTCAGGATCACAAACACTTGATCAATTAATAATTAAGGATAAGCATGGTGAATTATTCATGAATATAACTAAAAATAATTTCAATACTTCATAATGAATACAAGAAAATTATTTTCAATGTTTTAAGAAAAATGATTTATGTTTTGAAAAAACATTGAAATGATTTTCCAATTTTAAAAATTTTTCCCCATATTTCCTTAAAAACAAATAAAATTACCTTTTAATGTACCATACACGATCTTATCCCTCTTTTTGATTATAAAAAATCCAAAAAGGACCTCAATGACATCTTTGAAATTTATTTTTAAAGGTAAAAGTGATTAAAATACTTTGAGTTCAAAATTAATATAAATAATACCATTAATATCATCAAATTACTATCCAACTTTCATATTATCAACAAGATCATGGAAAAGGGTTGATAAATAAGGGTAAATGTATTCATAAAATTTTACTTGAGAAACAAACTATTTTTTTAGTTTTATTAAGACTATCATTAATGTTCTTTTGAGAGAGACACAACCATTATTTCTTTAGAAATATAAAACTGAGATTTCCATGAAAGATTATTTTTAATATAAAATTCCCAACATATAAGTTTTTTAAATTTAAAATAGACTTTAGAGAAAAAAAACTACACAACACATGTGATATGTATTCAAAAAAATATCTCAAAAATTCAAAAATCTCAAAAGAAATTTTAAAACAAGTCACTCTCTTAGATAATTTCACATTTTGATATCTTTTTAAATCATTTTCTAAAATAATTTTAGATAACCTTTAATACCAAGATTGAAGGGATTTTTTTAAATAATAAATTTCTCTGGTTAACTTTAGTACATGATCCAACAAATTTGAATCCTCAAAATTGCATAATTATTACACAAAAACCATCTTGGAAATAAAAACATTTAAAAATTAACTTTTAATACCCATTTTAAAAATAATAAAATTTAAATTATATTTTAATTCCAATAAGATACTTATGGATTATACCCTAGTGATTAGGGAAAAGGTCTCACCATAATCAATGTCTTCCTCTTAGTTGTATCCTTTAGCTACAAGTAGGGATTTTTTATGGTTGATATTACCTTACTCATCCAATTTATTTATAAATTCCTATTTAGTGCCAATAAAAAGATGATAATTAAGCCTTTACACAAGATTACAAACATTGTTTTGGGTAAAATTATTTAATTCTTATTTTATAGTAAGAATCTAATTTTCATTATTAATGTTATCATCACGTTTTTGGGGATCTATGTGTGACACAAAATATCAATGTTCTAATTTATTTATAATGGACCTCCTATTATAAGTACCACCTTGAAAATGACTAATAATGTTTTCAAGAGGATGATCTTTAGATTTAACCCATGCCATAGGTAAAGGGCTAGGTTCTTTTTTAACATTAATTTCTTTAGGAGTTTGAGGTTCATTTAAGGTAAAATTATCTAGGTATAACTCAACATCATCCAACATTAATACTTTCATAAAAACATTTAATTTTAATTTTGTAAAAAAATATAAATTTTAAAGAGGATTTTTAAGAAAGGGTCCCTAACATTTACCATATTATTAAAGCAAGAATTAATAAAATGAAAGGAATGTATATAATTACTATAAATAAACATAATAAAATATAATATATTAAACATTGATCTCAAAAATAATAATATTACCACATAATTAATAAAGTAGAAGGTTTACCCAAAGAATGGAAATTGGGTTAATAATTCCCTTACCTCAGGTTCGTCTTGCTTCAAACATGTTAAAACATTCTATATAATGGTCTGAATAGTGTTATTAATATATTTAAAAAATATTAATATTTATAATTACTTATATGATATTATTATAACATCTTTCCACCCATTTATTTATAATATTTTGTTATTTTCATTCTTTCAGGTGCAATTATTTCATGGTTTCCATAGTTGGGTTATTATGGATTTGTATTTTCAAATGTAAATAACACTGAAGAAGTGAGAAAATGTATATATTAAGAAATTTTAAACAATTCTCAGTTAATTTAAACTTCCCATTATTGAGGTATTATTAAATGTCAACTCATCATCCAAGATAGTGGTGAATTGACACACCATAGACGACGATTTCATTTTTATGAATAAAAGAATAAAATGAGAGATTCGAAGATGAATATACCATTTACCATAATAAAATTATGGTATATATATGATATTGGATTTATCATGAAATATTATATATGAGTAATACAAAGGTAGAAGATAGGAAGAATTTAAAATCAGAGACGAAGGAATTTTACCTCTTGAAAATTTATCATTTAGAAATTCCTTAAGGCTCTTGGAAGTGGTATTTTTGTGAGAACAGAAACACTAGAATGTGGAAAGGAATTAGGAGAAGGGAATTTAGAAGAGAATTTTCGATTAATAAGGCTCATGGTGATACACAGTTTTAAATTAATGATCCTCCTTTTATAATTGAGGTTATGGGTAATTTAGGAATTAATTAAAATATTAAAATATAATAAATTTATTATAGGGTTTAAGACTTCCAAAAAAGACTAAAAACTAAAGGTTATTACATTTTTGACACAATATTAACCTATTTGTCCTTATTAAGTATTTTTTGGATTATTATATAATTTAATAAAATATTTTATGCATAAAAAATATTTTTTGTCAAAATAATAGATATTCATAACTATGACTTTAAACACATAAAAAAAGTTTAAAATTAAAATACATTTTTTATTATATCATAAAAATATAAAATTCAACTATTTAATTCATTAATTATATTAAAAGTATCAAATTATATTTATTTTATTATTTTTAATAACATTAATTTTTTTCATTAATTAAATTAATATTGCACTATCTTTTCAAAATCCATTATGGTATTTATAGTTTGTCTAAAAATTAAAAATAGATTTTTATTAAGAAGATCAATTAATTATATTTAAAATGACTATTTATTTTTGAAGAAAACTTCTGGGAAATGATATATTAAAATATTATACAAATTAAAAACTATAGTGTAAAAACAAGAATTATATTTGAAATGAAATAGTATAAAGGCCTTAAAGTGATTCATGTAGGTCCAAAATGTACCAAATTTTAATAAAATTAAGATGATAGTAAATAATTTCTTATAGAAAATGTTTTATCTAAAATATGGATCATTTAATAATTATTATTATTTTAAATAAAATCATTTTATTTATTTTTATTATGCTTGTATAAGAACTGCATTAGCATTGCACATTTCTTAATGTTAATTATTTCATATATAAAAATTTAAAAAAACTAATATTATAAAATTAATTTAATTATGTAAAAAATAAAATTATATATTCATTGATTATGTATATTTACTGATATACATGTCAATAAAAATTCTTAAATTTTTTATTTTGTCTTTTCCTACCCTACACATACATTGCACAAACATTTGGATAAAATAAATGTAATATAACTCTAAAATTCGAAATTAAAAAAAATAATACATAATAATTAATAAAATAGTTTGGAAAATAATTTTTAGCACTCAATTATGATTTAAAGGAAACCAAATTTTACATTTCCAGTGTTGCACAGGCACTCTGTCGGCACTGACAATAATTTTTATACTTATCAGGAAATAAATTATAACATACATGTTCTAAATTATTTCTGTACAATATTACTCTTATAAAATTAGAATTTAGTTATTAAATAAATTTTATAAATTTTATATCATAATTATTTATTTATGAAGTCACAAAACAAAAGACTGTATTTTTACTATTCACCAAAAATTTTGTTGATCTTATAAGACTCTAAATATATTACTGATCACAACCATGTATTTCCATTTTTTGAAATTCAATTCATAGAAGTGGAAAAATTATGTTTAAATTCTAGGCTATAAAGGTCACATAATAGTATTTAGTTGTTTATTTGAGAATGATGTGGCATTGTGTTTCCTTTTAAAATATCAATACGTTACATTCCCCCCCCCCCACCCTAAATGAATTGCACCCTCACAATTTTTTCATTATACTTATAATTCTAAATTTACATAGTGAAAAAAAAGTTCTTATGTGTACTTAATTAACTAGAAGTTAAAAAGTAAATACTATTGCTAATTTTTTTCTAAAAAATTACAACGTCTAATCTCCAAATTTTTCTAGATCGTTCCTCTCATACCATCTATAAATCCCTAAACCCGCACTTCTAGATTCAGTACTAAAACATGATGTGTATTTTTTAATTAAAGACAACATAAAAATACATAGCTAATTATAAAATCTAGGAACTTTTTCAGTCTAGGTTTTAGAGGATTAGACAAACCATGCATTAAATGAGAGTTTACAAAAATAATAACAAAATAACTAATTGGATTCATCTTTATTATCACCTTAAATATCCTTTGAATTTCTAATGAATCCCATGAAAAAAAAATTCAAAACTTTTGATGAGCCCAAAAAATGTTATTAAGGGATTTAAAAAGTAGGAAAGAAAATATTATCCCATAAATACTTATAATTGTATGAAATCATTTCCATAGACATACTTCTCATCAAAAAAGTATCATATACATACTTATGAAAAAAATGATATTTCCATAAAAAAAGAAAAACTAAATAATACCATAAATGTAATTTGGGGAATTAATTACTTAATATTTTAACCCTTGTGGATACCTTATTATTTTTAATCCTCGTGGAAACCATACAATGTAACCCTCATGGCAACCCTATAGTGTAACCATCGTAGATACACTTGGAGTAACCATATGAACAACCTACAACATAAACATACCCAATGAATTGGAGGGAGATATAGGTCTCACCATTCATCATAAACAATTCCCAAGAACCATAATATAATCATAAAACATGAATACTTGCATAAAAACAATTAATTTTAATTTGGTAAAAAATAGAAATTTAAAAGAGGATTTTTAAAGAAGAGTCTCTTACATATACCATATTATTGTAGCCGGAATTAATAAAATGAAATTAATATGTATAATTACTGTAAATATACATAATAAAACATAATATATTAAATATTCATCTCAAAAATAATCATAGTAACACATAATTAATGAAGTAGATGATTAACCCAAATAATGGAAATTGTATTCAGAATTCCATTTCCTCAGGTTTTTCTTACTTTAAACAAGTTCAAACCTCCTATTAAGATATTAAAAAATTATATTCATATTTATAATTACTTATATGATATTATTATAATATCTTTCTACCCATTTATTTATAATATTTTGTTATTTTCATTGTTTCGAGTGAATTTATTTCACGGTTTCAATGGTTGGTTTATTATAGATTTTTATTTTAAAATGTAAATAACACTTCATAAGTGAGAAAATATATATATTAAGAAGTTTTAAATAATTATCAGTTAATTTAAACTTCCCACTATTTCAGTATTAGAAAATGATAACTTGATAGTAGTGAATAGACACACTGCGGACGATGATTTCATTTTTTATGAATAAAAGAATAAAATGAAAGATTAAAATATGAATATACAATTTAACATAATAAAATTACAATATATATATTATATTAGAGTTATCATGAAACATTTTATATGAGTAAAACAAAGGTATAAGAAAAGAATAATTTAAAAGAGGAGAAGAATGAATTTTTCCCCTTGAAATTTTCTCCTTTAGAACCTATTTAAGGCTCTTGGGAGTAATATTTTTATGAGAAATAATGAAATAAAATGTAAAAAGGGGTTAGTAGAATTTAATTTGGAAGATTATTTTCAATAATAAGGCTCATGGTGATGAAAATTTGTGAATGAATGGGCCTCTTTTTATAATTGAGGTGAGGGATAATTTATAAATTACTTTAAATATTAAAATATAATAAATCTATTATTGGGTTTAAGAATTCCCAAAAAGCCTAAAACATAAATTTGATTGCCTTTTCGACATAATATTATATCATTTTTCTAGATTAATTATTTTTGGGATTTTTATATAATTTAATAATATATTTTATTCATGAAAAATAATTTTTCTCAAAATAAACTATTCATAACTATGAATTTAAACACGAGAAAAAAAGTTTTAAATTTGAATAAAACTTTTTATTATATCATAAAAATATAAAATTAATCTAGGGAATTCATGAATTAGCCTAAAAATATCAAATAATATTTATTTTATTATTTTTAATGTCATTAATTTTATTTTTTTCATTAATTAAATTAATACTCCATCATCTTTGTGAAAGTAATTATGGTATTTATATGTTGTATAAAAATAAAAAATAAATTTTAATTAAGAAGATAAACTAATTATATTTTAAATTATAATTTATTTTTGAATAAAACATTCGAAAAATGATATATTAAAATATTATACAAATTTAAAACTATAATGTGACAACATGACTTCCTTATGAAATAAAATATTATAAATTCCTTAAAGAGATTAATGTGTGTCCAAAATGTCCCAAATCTAAATAAAATTAATATAATGGTAAAAAAATCTTGTAGAAATTTTTTTAGCTAAAATATATATCATTTAATAATTATTATTATTTTAATTAAAATAATTCTATTTATTTTTTATATGATTGCATAGGAACTGCATGAGCATTTCATATGAATTAATATTAATTATTTCATATATATAAATTAATTATAAATTACTATTATAAAATTAAGTAAATTATGTTCAAAATAAAATTCTATATTTTTTCATTATATATATTCACTAATATACATGTCAAGAAAGTTTCTTAAATTTATTATTTTGTTTTTTCTTTCCCTACACAAGAATTGTACATACATTTTGATAAAATTAATGTAATATAACTCTAAAATTATAAATTAAAAAAACATAAATAATACATAATAATTAATAAAATATTCTTGAAAATAATTTTTAGAACTCAATTATTATTTATAAGGAACTAAATTTGACATTGCCAATGTTGTGCAGGCACTGTGTCGGCACTGACAATAATTTTTATACTTATTATGAAATAAATTATAACATACTTGTTCTAAATTATTTATGTACAATATTAATCTTATAAAATTATAATTTAGTTATTAAATAAATTTAATATCAGTATTATTTCTTCATGATGTCAAAAAAACACTGTATTTTAAAAAAGACTATATTTTTACTATTCACCAAAAATTAAGTTGATCTTATCAGACTCTAAATATCTTACTGATCAAAAACGTGGATGTCCATTTTTAAAAATTCAATTAACAGAAGTGTAAAAATTATGTTTAAATTCAAGTCTATAAAGGTTATATAATATTATTTAGTTGTTTATTTAAGCATGATGTGGCATTATGTTTCCTTTTAAAATATCATGACGTTACATTCCTGATGTCATATTTTGGTAGATACTAGTTAATTACACTACTTCTATCTTGATAGGGTAAAAACCTTTGGTCTAGAGAGTAGTCACATTGTGAATCTCTGGGAATGTATGGACATTTACAACATTGGTCACTTGTAAATATTCCTCTTGGGAGGTCATCTCTTATGAGGTATCTCAGGCATAGTACCCAAGGTATATTGTATCAATCAAGAGGTTATGGATGACACAGGTTTAAGTATTCCAAGGATTTTTTACCTCATGAATCCCATTTTTATTGCACGGGGTAGATATTCTAGGTTAGGTCATAAATTATACTTCCCATGGATATGGATCAGACTATTTGGTTGAGACATATCAAGGCACAATTTTAACATCTTATGGAGACGGGTCAGAATGCCCCGTAGAGGCCGATCGATGAGGTGTGTCCCTAAGGGGGAACACCTAGGTTCAAAAATTAATTTGGAATTCATTAAATTATAATTTCATTTATATTTAAATAAATATTAATTAATAATAATATTTTATGAAAATAAAATTTATTTAAAAACTATTGGAGTTATTAGAAAGAGAGTTTTAATTGGAACTATATATATATATTTCCTTAAAAAAATTGGTTTCTTTATATAAAAATATAATTTTATCAAACTAATTATATAATCATGTATATACATAAAGTAATATTGAAAAGGTATAAATATAAATATCATTTTTTTAAATAAAAGATACAAATTCATATTACTATGGTCTAGATACATAACCACTTATTACACCAGTGTACACCCTAATGTTAACATGTGTGATGCTGATACTTTCTTGGGGTGGTTCGATGAACATGGTTTTTTCAGCGATCTCTATGAGATTAAAATTCTACCTTAAATGATTTTTCTCGATTTTTGGTTGTAGAATCTCATCTTGGTCTTAGTAAAGGGCAAATCCTAGTGATGCAATCTCCCTCGGAAGCTCCAATAAATGAGCTTCATATAGTATGATCATAATAGCCGAGGTCATCGCTTCTTCCTTATGTGTCAAATAGATTTAATTATAACTCTTAATACATATTAATATTAATGGTCACTATATAAAGATATATTATCAATGGTTAGGATTATTAGTGGTATTTTAAGTTCGATCGAAAAAATATGGTTACATTTTATAACATTCCAAAATAAAAAAGGAAATAAAACACATGTGATTTCTATAACTCTGTTACTTAATCAATCATTTATTCATTCAGAATGTAATTTCATTTATAAAATTTTGGATCATTACATACACTATATAAATTCTATTATACATTGAACATAGTACCAACTAAGGAAACATATGCTATTCCATATAAGTTATGGTATGGAAAGAAACTCACTCTATCTTATATATGTGTATGGGGATGTGAGGCGTCAATCCAGACAATAAAAAATGAAAAATATAATCCGAAAACACAAAGTGAATCTTTATAGGATATCCTAATGATAAAAAAGTACATTACCTATATAACCCATCAGTCAAAAAAGTTATTGGGGGTGATTTATGCCATATTTCTAGAAAAGGAACACATTTCCAATGGAAATAGTGGGATAAAGATCGACTTCAATGAAGTTGATGCACCAAATTCACAAGATTTGGTACATGAACAACATCCACAAGAGACGGTAGGAGATGATGATGTTCCCGAGACACAAGTACTATATAGGTCTATGGTAGAAGCTAGAAAACTAGAGAGATGTAGTTTCAAATCCCCATTGTTTGGTGACCAATTACTCCAAGATAATGATAAACCTCTTACCTATAATAAGGAATTAGATGGAAAAGATATTGTTAAATGTAAAGGGGCCATGCATTTTAAAATGGATTTCATGTAACACAATCAAATGTAGATATTGGTAGGCCATCTGGCTAATGTGAAATCTACTAGATGGTAAAGTAAATACCTATAAAGCTTGTCTGGTTATAAAGGGTTTCAGGAATAGTTATGGCATTGACTATAATGAAACCTTCTCACCAGTAATGATGTTTAAATCCATCATAATATTACTTGTAATAACATCCTTACATGATTATGAAATTTTGAATATGGATTCCAAAATTAATTTTATAAATGGGTAGTTGGTTGAGGATATCTATATAACTCAACCCAAAGGTTTTATCAAGTAATAAAATGTCAATAAAGTATAAAATCTATAAATATAAATTTATGGATCTAATCAAGAATCACAATTATAGAATGTTATTTTTTATGAGGCCATAAGATAATTTAGTTTAGTCATAAAGGAAATTGATCCATTTATTTACAAGAAGGTTAGTGGGAATTCCAAAATTTTCCTATTATTACTTGTTGATGATATATTAATTATAGTAAATGAAGTGAAATTCTTATAGTTAGTTAAGACTTGGTTAAATGGATTCTTCTCCTTGAAAGACTTAGGTGAAGTAGCCTATATTCACTACTAGAAAATGGCCTTATACCCATGGTTTTGGAAAAAACTGTGGGTATAGGGCATCCTATACCCACAGTTTTCCAAAACCATGGGTATAGGGATAGTATGGAACCTATACCCAAGTTTTTTTTTCAAAACCGTGGGTATAGATTTGTTTTCAAGAACTATGCCCACGTTTTTATAGAAACCATGGGTATAGGTTTTTTTGAGTCCTATATGCACGTTTTTTCCAAACCATGGGCATAGGGTTTTTTTTCAAGACTTATACCCAGAGTTTTTTAAAACCGTGGGTATAGCTTTTCTGCGTTATGGAATGAAAAAAATACCTCAGGAAAAAAATGAATATCACGGGAAAACCTATACCCATGGTTTTTGACCTATAGCCACAATTTAGATAAATATATATAAGTAAATATATATTTATATATTAATAAGAGAAGATGGTGTAGTGGTTAGGTTCTAAAACCGTATAGAGACGGTCCAGGGATTGAAACCCGTGGCCGAAATTTTTTTAAAACCTATACCCACAGTTTTAAAACCATGGGTATATGGTCAATAACACGGTGGAATACACTTATACCCACAGTTTTGAAACCATGGGTATAGGTATTTAAAATTGTGGGTATATACCAGGGCTATACCAACACCTCGATAGCCCACAGTTCCTTGAAACAGTGGGTATAGCCTATACCCATGGTTTTGTGGGCTATACCCATGGTTTCAAACTGTGGGTATAGGCTAAATTTCATATAGTGATTCTAGGGATCAAGATCTATCAAGATAGATCTTAGAGTCTACATGGGACTGGTTAGATTGCATATATTAGGTACAATATGTAACAATACAGTAGAGTATTGTTTCACATATTACATGGTTTCAATATCTCCAAGAAAATGTTTCTCCAAACACAAGAGGAGATTAGGAGGATGAGTAGAAGCCCTAATTATTTATAAGTGGGATCAACCATATATGTAACTTTATATACTAGTTTTGATGTTGTATTTTATTTAATAATTCTAGTAAAATATCAAAATAATCTAGGTGAGTTTCATTGGGAAGCTGTGAAGACAATCTTAATGTTATTGAGACATACAAAGGATGTGTTCTCGGTATATGGATGAAATGAGGAGAGAGTAGTGAGGCGACACACTGATGCTAGTTTTTAGAGAGATTAGCATATAGTAGTGATGATATAGACTAATTCTAGTTTTCAGATAGATCATGATGACCTACAATCGCAATTCGTCTATGTTTTCATTTGAATGGAGGTGTGGGGAGCAAGAGAAGCATGAAGTAACCCATGGTCACTAATTTTATAAAAAATATATGAGTATATAAAACCTTTTGATGAAGCTAAGGAGGCATTTTGTATATGCATAATTTTATTAGGTTTTATTTTTATTCCTAGTAATACAAACCCTATTATTTTTTATTGTGATAATACTATTATAGTGGTACTTGCTAAGGAGCCTATGTCACATTGGAGGGGAAAAAATTATACTTCAGATGTTTCATATCTTGAGGTATTTTACTTAGTGAGGTGATGTCATGATTAAAAGAGTTGTAAAAAATGATAACATTGTATAACCCTTTACTAAATCCATATCTTAATAGAATCATGATTCTCATGTGAGATCTAGATGGTTTAGAGTTTTTAGTAGTTAGCTCTAGTTTTAGTGGGAGAGTTGTGAGTGGGTTCCCTATAACCAACTTTTATATGTTATTTGATTACAATAACATGTATATAGATTGATATATACATGTGTTTTTATATTAAAATGATAGTAACATTACTTCTATATGTATTATATCATTTGTATTGTCTTTATGTAACATGTAATATAAAAAGGTTATAGTAGTTCCTAGCTATAATGGGAAACTCAAGATACTAAGATAGTGGTATTAACTATATTTCTTATGGTCTAGATACATCATACTAACATGAAATGGGTGATTTTTGTCTATATGGTGTTAGGGTCTCATAATCATTGGGACTTCAACTCACAAATTTCATATATGGTGATCTCGAGTTGATGAGATCATGAGGACTGAGCCAGTAATAGGAAAATCACATGTTACATGTGTCATTTGTTATTCCAATATGTGAGAATTTGTATTTTTATATTGAATTGAAATCATTATTAGTTTATACCATTTAATTGTGTACTTTTATTCTAGATGAAAAACATAAAATTTATGTTGTGATGATTTAACTTGAGTTGGATGTGTTATTGGTGGTATAACATTGATTGAATGATCAAAACATGATTTTTCACTTCTTAAAGGAATAAATATCTCATGCTAGTTGACCATGATGGTAGTACCTTCACTAAATCCATGTCCATGGTAGAAGAAGTTATGTTCATATAGTATTGTTAAGAATAAATAATTTAACGACCCAAAATTTTTGAATGACAATTGTTTCCTAAAAATGTCTGTTATATTATATTATACATAACAAAACCATATCTATTTAATATTGAAATAAATATAAATGGAAATGTTACCAAATAGATTTGACTATTATATTAATGTTGGTCAATTATGACCATTGTTCCATATGACCAATGGAAACTATACTCTTGGTAATAATTTTAATGTTATAAGTATCTTTTATAAGTAAAAAATGACATAGGATGGTAATTAATAAAGAAATGAGAACCGATGGTCTCAATTAGTAGAGTCATGATGTATGAAGCCCATTTGTCAGAACTTGGGAGGGAGGTAGCATCATTGGGGTTCTCCCTTTACCAATACCAAGCTGAGATTTAACAATTAAAGCTTGAACAAAATATCTTATGGGAGAATTTCAAGTTAGTAAAAATTACCACTTGGTCGATGTTAGCTAAGCCACCCCATGAATTATCACCATCGCATACCATAATATTAGGTAGTACACGAGTGTTATAAAAGTTTGTGTTTCCCAACATTAGTTACTTAAAGTGTAATTTTTTTGTATAAATAAAATTTGTATTCTATAAATACTATTTTAAGAATATTTTTTCTTAAATATGAAGAATTTGATGAATTGATTTTTCAGACACAAATTGTACTTTTCTTAAATAATATAAATATTTATAATAAACTATGGTATTATGAATAATAATTATTTTAATTAAATAGTATGATAAAACACTTTTATTTAAATATAAATGGTAAAATAATTTTATTATGTCCTTATTGAATTTTAAGTGTCGGAATTTTTACCATGCATATTCAACCCACTATTTTTTTAACAAATAGGGATTTTTATAGTTAAGAGTTAAAATTATTATATTTATAAAATTATTATTATTAAATAAACATAATTTTTTATATCATCATGTAAAATTTAGGTTATGGTGAATTTATGAGAATTTTATAAAATACTTTATTTTTCAGTGAATAGTAAAATAATAGTTTGAGGTTTGAGGTAATTTTAATGACTTTATAATTATGTCATAATGATGTAATAATTAGGTAACCACAATCCATGACTCAAAATATGTTATTTTATTAATATAAATTATTTTAATATATTTTAATCAATTTCAAAACCTATAAGATACTTTTAAAGTCTAAAATGGAAACTTTTCCTTTAAAAATATTATTTTGTAAAAACATTACTTTTCCTTTCAAAAATAAGTAATATAATATGATTATTGGTTATTTTAGGTTATAATAACATAAATTTTTTCCCAAATGTCTAAAACCATGGGCCAACCATGGTAAAAACCATAGTTTTTCATTTTCTATAACCTAGATTTACTATGCCTATTTTTGGAAATTATTAAACAAATCCTCCACTTTTTCTATAAATACCCACCCATTTATCCGTTTAATTTAACTAAAAACCATACAATAAAAATATATGGTAGTTTTACCTCCCAAGTAGTCCTCCCATTGTTTCCTTAAGTCCCCAAGGTTACATTACTTAATATCTAGGAGTAACTCTTCAAGATAAGGGAATTAACCTTATTTTCTCTTCAATTCAAGGAAATATTTTCATATATGTCTTCTAAATGTTATGATTAATCTCTTATATTACCATTTTAATCATACCCTCACTGAAATATAATTTTTTATCACTTGGAGACCCTTTTCCCCTCTCATTTTACCCTTTTCAAAACCATGTTTTATACCTGTTGTGTTGCTGAATTTACTTCTCAAAATTTCCCTCTTTTCCTCAAGAAATTATCATTCATTTAATTTTTTTGAAGAACCAATTCTATTTATTTTAAAAGTTTTTTCAAATAAATGTAAAAATGATTTATTTTATTTTGGTATTAACATACATGAAACCCACATTTCCTTTATTTGGGCTGAAAATGACATAATGATCATGTTTTTAAGCACCTTTAAAACGTCATGATTTTGATATAAAACCCATTTTTTTAATTATTCATGGGTAATTTATGAAATTTGGTATCATGGTCTATTTGTATAAAATTAAATAATACATATGAATTTTTCTCATGATATTTTTCCAATACATTAGGTAACTAATTTAATCTCTATCTATGACATGTTTTATGATACTTTGGTTAATAACCTTGGTATTTTTTTCATTTACGAAACCTTGGTGATTAACCTTGGTGATATGATTATGAATGTATAAAATAAATGTTGTAGCCATATTTCCATTTTATGACTCATCTTATTTTTATTATGATATTCCTCTTTTTTCATTTATCATTCAACAATGATATTTCTCATGTTCTTATTGACATTCCTTATGAATATATGTAAAATGTTTCCATTACTAGGTCTTATGATCACCCCTTTACTTTGATGTATGTTCCTAGGTTATCAGGTTTAGTAAATTTACTTATAATGAACCTATGAATAATTCTTTTAAGTTTATTAGCTACGTTACTTATTTTCAAGAAACTAAACTTTAAAATATTCTCTATTTGGTACCATGTAATGAAAAATTTATGCAATAAAAATGAAGGATTCCTTAGTTGTTATCAAAGGACAGTTTAGTTATTTATGAAAATTCAGATTTTAAAACTTCATAAAGAACCCTAGGGATAAATTTAAATATAGTAAAACAACCTGGTAAGAATTAAGTATGTGGTTTTCGAGAAAAGAAAACTTTGTCTAGATACGAACAAGTGGATATGGCTCTGGAAAAGATGTATCGAGGGGTAACACCTAAAAACACCACTTTTATCTAGACTTAAATGGGAACTGGTGATAAATAATGGACCTTTCTTCACTCCTTTTTTGACACTCTTGAGGGATATGTTTGTTTAATCCCAATATTTTTATTATCCATTATGATGGATTTATAGAAAATGTATTTGTTTTAATAATAACATATTTAATCATGATGTTTTAAGACATAAAATTCCTTTAGAATTATAATATTGTTAAAAACAAACACATTTCTCACTATGGTTTTCTTATTTTATAAAATGGTGTTAAATATGGGGAACTGTCTAAATGATGCACACAACATACCATGCGTTGACAACCCTCCGATAGAATCTGGGATGGAAAATTTCATGAGAATGATGAATAAACTAAGTTTATTTATGAATAATAACCTGAATCATTATGAGGGACCAGATTCACCTTGAAGGGAACAAATTTCCATTGAGTCATTTATGTGTCAATGACCACCTTATTTAGGTTGATCTACTGACCCATTGATTATTGAACAATGGATAATCTCTATAGAAAAGATCTTTTTTTTACTCCACTATTTATAGTAAGAGAAAGTCACCCTAGATATTTACCACTTAGAGGGAGAAGTTGTTTAGTGGTGGAAACTAATTAAAAACACAAAACCAAGAAGGAAGATTGATTCTATAGTGGGAAGAGTTCAGGGGATCCTTTTTCAATAAATATTTTCCACATTTAATGTGAATGAAAATAGAGAATGAATTTTTAGAGTTTAATCATAAGGAAAATGAATCTATGGGAAGCTATAAAATGAACTTTAAAATAATTTCTCATTACACCTCTATCTTTGTTATTTATCCAAATGGAAAGTTTGATAGATTCTTAAATGGACTAAGACCTCATGTATAGATGAATATAGCTAATCAATACTATGAAAACTATGAGGAGATAGAGTGGAGTTTTATGACGGTTGAAATGGAGTTCGGAGAGATATAGTGGTCACACAAATTGAATAAAAATAAGAGATCATTAGGGTCAAACTTTGTTAGGAACTTTGATCATGGAATAGGAGGAAATCAAGTTCAACTTCCCACATGTAACAAATGTGGGAAGAAGAATTTAGGGAACTGCTTTCCTGGGAGTGGAAAATGTTACAATTATAGAAGATATTTCCATATATCTTGAAAATATCATAGTGATGTGAAGCCTTAACTTCTCAATACTAGAGATAAAGGGAAGATGGTGCAGGTCCATCCTAAAGTCCAATTCTATAAGTGTAGGAATCTTGGGAACTTTTCCAATCACTGTTTAAATCAGAAGGTAGTATAAGGGAATCAACATCAACCTCAGCTTAGGATTAGGGATAAAGGTTGGGATTTTCTATCACAATGGCTGAAGTAGAGGGTCAAAATTATGTAGTAGAAGGTAATCTAATTTTTCTCTCAAATCTCTCAAGTACTTTTTTTATTCTAGTTCTACACATTAATTTATTTCCTCTAAGTTTATAAAGAATATAGAATCAATCCCTGAACTTTTAAAAGTAGAGTTATCAATCAAGAATACTAGAGAGAATATCAAAGCATCAATAGAATATATAAACTATTGTATTGACTTTAGAGAGAATACTATCTTTATAAATCTAGTAGTCATTTCCACAGTGGAATTATACATTACATTATAGATGGAATGGATCTCAAATTATAATTCTAAGATAAACTGTAGAAGAAAGGAAACATCCATTATCTTGAATGGGAAACCTATAATTATTTTTAAGGGAGAGATATCACGACCTGATCCATTGTCTAGAAGAACCTCCCAAAGCCATATTTATGGAGATTATCGATGAGGAGGAATAATGAAATGAAAGTACAAAAATAGAAAATGTTTCCATCATTCATGAATACACTGACTTATTTCCTGAAGAGTTACCTAGACCTCCCACAGAAAGAGAGGTACGTAGAGGTATCCATTTTACTCAAACCTGAATCCAGTCCAATATCAAAGACCCCATATAGAATTGAAAATGTGGAGTTGGAGGAAATTAAATAAATAACTTCAATATTTTTGGAGAATGGGTTTATCCTAACAAGTGTGTCTCCCTAGGGAGAACATGTTCTCTTTATGAAGAATAAGGATGTATCAATAAGGATATTTATTGACTATAGAGAACATAAAAATATCACAGTAAATAACAAGTACCCTCACCCAAGGATTGATGATTTATTTAACCAATTTTTTGGTGATCAATTATTCTCCAAGATTGATCTTCGATCTGGTTATATTTAATTGATGGTGAAGAAATAAGATATTACAATTACCACCTTCTGATCAAGATATGGGAATTATTATTTTTTTAATTCCCTTCTTATTCACTAATGATCTAGCTGTATTTATGGTTTTGATTAATATATTCTTTAAAGACTACCTTGATAAATTTGAGGTAGTTTTTATTAATGATATTATGATATATTCCAAAATTATAGATGAGCATAAGGATTGTCTAAGGGTTATATTCAAAACTATGATGATGGAGAGGCTATTTGGAATGTTCAGAAATGTGAACTTTTGTTACAATAAGTTTCTTTCTTAGGGGAAATTATAACAAATGAAGGAATCTCAGTTGACCCTACCAAGACCAAGGTTGTGGAGGAGTGTTGTCATTAAACAATAGTAACTGAGATTTATAGTTTCCTTGTTTTATCAGGATATTGTAGGAGGTTTGTGAAAAAAATTCATGACTTTATAATATACTAACAAAGTTAACTCAAAATGGGGCTATTTTTATCTAGACAAAGGAGTGTGAAGAAATTTTCTAAGATCTGAAGAGAATATTGGTTACTGCACCTACGTTAACTCTACACTCTATTAAAGAAGGATACATTTTTTTAGTGATGTATCTCTAAAAGGGATTGGGTGTATCCTCATGAAAAATGAAAAGTTTATTGATTATGCAGCTCAAAAGTTAAATCCTTACTGGAATAATTATCCAACTCATGACTTGGAGCTAGCTGTGGTTGTTTTTTCTCTAAAGATATAGAGGTACTATCTTTATGGTGAGAAATGTGATATATACATATACCAAAAAAAATATAAGTATATATTGACACAAAATTAATTGAACATGAGACAAATAAGTTGGTTTTAACTTCTTAAATACTATGAATTTTCAATTCATTATCACCCTTAAAGAGAAAACAAAGTCATTGATGCATTATGTAGGAAAGACCCTATTTTTCTAGAAATGATGATTATTCAAGGTGATGATTTGATCAAATACATAGTAAAACTAGATATGTAAATCAAAAATAAAGTGGAATAATCAACCCTATCCAAAATGATTTATCAATCATCATTACTAAATAATATTAAGAAATATTGAAGTGAATATCCCTTGCTAAAAAATGATAGAGGGTGTGAATAATGGGAAGTATCCTGAGTTCAATATTGAATAAGAAGGTATAATGATCCAATATTAATGTACATTGACATTACATTAAAATTTTGGAATATTGAAAACATTATACAAACAGAACCCCAAAGATTGTATTAGTCTAGTGCCTTTGCAAACTTGAAAACATAAACACTGGTGCATAAATGAGCTACATTATCTCTCACTAGGTTCTTCTTGACTAGAATGCTTATTAAACACATCAAACATAATATGCATCTTCATAACCTTGGGTAAAGTAAACATAAAATAGTGTGAGATCAGATGCTCATTAAGGGTAAAGAAGGTATATATGTAAACATAATCTTGAGCATAAGAGTATTAGAACATGATCCTGAAAATAGAAGATCATACCTCACATTTCAAGGATCATAAACATGAATCATAGCATAAATATTGTAATTTAATAAGGCATGAATAATAAAGAAATAATAAAAAAAGTCAATAAAATCATAACATAGGAATAATAAATGGAATTGTGGTAAACACATAAGCATATAATATGATTTCCATAGTAGTAAATACATTGCTTCCAAGGACATCTTTGGGGAAAAATTCCTTTACTAAACCAGGTTCACTCCCCATTTCATCCCTATATTATTGAATTGAGTTCACTCTTCATTCCAGCCCTATAATACTGAACTGAGTTCACTCCACATTCCATCCATGTCTATATCATGAGATATAAATCCTTACCCAATGCATTAGAGGGAGATATAGGTCTCACCCATCTCATAATGAAATCATACATACACGGGACACAATATCATAAATAATAAAATCATATCCCATGAAATGAAATGGGTATTATAAACATGTAATCATATCATAACCTATGGAAAAAATAGGTTTCATAATCATTCCATCAAAAACATAACCCGTGAAAGAGAAACAGATTTCATAAACATCATATCATAAAAACATAATCCATTTAGATAAATAATAAAAATGGAAATATTGAATAATTTCCCCAAAAAGGCATGAGTAACACCAATGGATGTTATCTTATATGGGAAATAATTTTGAAAGATCTTTTAAAAACATTTCTTGAGGAAAATATCATTCTTATTTGAAAAATGATTTTTAAAACATAAAAAAATTTCAAAACTATTTTATTTAAAAATAAAATTTAAAACTTATAATAGAATATTGAAAAAAAAAATTGAAAACATTTTTACTTTTAACTTAAAAAGAAGGTTGAAAACCATTTCAAAACTGTTTTCCATGAAAACTTACAAAAGACTCTTAAAAAAAATTTGACACATAACCCCCATTAAATAAAGATCATATAATGGATATCTAAATACCCATAAATTTAATAATAAGAATCATAGAATGCATTCATGAACATTATATACACCACACAAAATAAAATAGTGACAAACATGGAATGTATCTCACTTATATAAAAAGTGAGATGAAATTCCCTTACCTTGTGTCTTGAATCTCACCGTACTCATTCAAACATCCTATATAATAAATATAAATTTATTATAAATCTATCATAGGACCATATTATTACTTATAATACCATATATTATATGATTACTTATTTATATTACCAACTTTTTAACAATTCTATGTTACAGTTTCACTTCGGGTAATATCCGCTTTGTTTTTTGCATGTGTCTTAATTTGTTATAACTTTGGTCCTTATATTTATATCATGATTTACATAATATTAAACATTATTCAAATATAATACACATTAATTATATGTTTATTATAATAATCAGTATAATATATAAGTATGAAACAGAATACACCATTCATGGAGATGTTAAGTCATACGTACGCATGAACGTTATTTCGGTTTAATTATCGCATTGAAAAAAACTAAAGAAAAATACATATATATATATATATATATATATATCTGTATATATATAATTAATACATTGTATTTATTATATAACATATATCATATATATTCACTAAACTCATCCTTAATACATTACATGTAGTGTATGAATAAATCACGTCGCATTGAGGGGGTAGTAGTCCACACTTCCTCAAACAAAATTATCATATTAACAAAAAATGGAAAGTATAAAGATATTTTTTGTAAAATAATTTCATAATATTAAATAAAAAAATATAATATATAACATAAATAAAAATATTTTCCATCATAATTTCCACCGTGAGAGGTGGTAAAGGAAAAATGAACAATCGTTATTTAGTGAGGCAGTAGTTTTCCGTACACATAAACAATATGTTCATTACCCATTAGATGTCAGTGTGTGTAAGTGTAGGTAAAAAAATATAATAAAAACATACTAGTATATTGAAGATTATTTTTTTATACAATCATGGAATAAGAAGATTTTATGGAGTGGAGAAAAAACTAAAAGGAGTTTGAGGGAGGGTGTTACTTCTTAATCGGGTAACTCCTTTTGGTTTCAACCAAATGGATTACATGGAAGGATTAAATAACAATAGAGGCTTCAAGAAAGAATTTAGGGGTGTTGGGGAGATATTTGGTTAGAGTTTTTTTGTGAAAATTTGTCTTGATAGGTGTGAGGAAGTGGGAGGAGAGGAGGCCTTTTATAATGGAGGAGTGGCACTCTTGTAATATTTTGGAAAAGGGAAACACCACCCACGTTTTTTATTGAAATTGGATACAATAATAGTAAAAATTAGACCCAAGGGAGTATAGGGTCTAAATATGTCCCTAAAATTTATTTTGAACAAGTTTATAGGTTTTGTTGGACCTTATGGTTATGGTTTAGTTCCATATTAAGCTTAATTTAACCATAATTATTATAATTAATTTTAAATACTTTCACTAATATTTTTGGTCAAAAACAAATTTGACTTTATCATAAACTATAAATTAATCTTATTCAAAATATTAAATCCATTTTTCCATATTTCAAACATATAATTGGAAGAATTTAATTTAAATATAATCTCGTAGATGGGACCGCAATGTGGGTTTTTAAAGTAAAAACATTCAAAAGTTTGTTATGTTTTTATAACCAATTTCAGTGTGAAATTTATTATAATTACCTAAATTAGATAAATTTATAAAAATTTGATCTAATTAAACATTAAAATAAATTAAAAATATAATTTAACCTCATAAAAAATTAGATGAAAAAGCAGTTTTGAATTAAAATTCAATATTTTTAACTATTCATTAAAAAATGAAACTTTACAAAAGCATACCAAAATTTTATCCTAACATAATTTTTATTTTTATATTTAAAATATGAATTTTATTTTGAAATATTAAATCTATAAAAGTTCCAAATATTTTAATTAAAATTGTTTCTCTATTAAAAGACGGTAAAAATGCGTTTATAAAAATATAGGTTTTAAGCATAAAATTGGGGTTTTTCTTATCTTATGTCTATAAAATCTATTGGATGAATAAGAAAAATATTTGAATGAATATATAACATATATATTACTTTAATATCACTCAATAAATTTAACTAATTTAATTTATTAATACAAAATGCCTTTGGGATCATAAAAAAATATCATTTTTATTCAATTGGTTATTATATTTTAATTTCTAATTAATTGGTAACCTATGAATTCATATTATATTTATGTAAACCATATATTTTTAAAAGTTAGTTAAAACTATTAATAACTTATATTTTAACATCTAGGTTATATATTATTATATTAAATAATAATATATCATTATTTGGTAAAACTAGGTCTTGCGTGTTACAAAAGCCATCGAAGAAATTCATTATTGCGTGTAATATAAGATATCATCAATGTTATCTATAGAAAAAGATAAAATTTATGTTGAATGTAGTAAATGATTAACTTTTTTACGTATAATGCAATCCAAACATAGTTCTTTAAAATAAAATAATGTATTTTTGGTGTTGCATGAAATAAAAAGTATCATAAAGATTAAATTAATTTGAAAACAAATATTTCAAAAAATATTGAGGTGTTATATTCTATGCCCCTTAAAATTAATTTCTCCCTCAAAATTCATCTGGGTTATCAAATGTTTAGTAATTCATATTTTATTTCACAAAAACCCACATTGTAAAATGAAAACTAAAACTACCTTTTTAAAAGGAATGTTAGAAACATAACTGTTAGGAAATTTAACTCACAACTAGGTTTCCACATGGGAGAACATAGGTGGGAAGTGAAAACATGGAAATGGAAGTGAAATCTAAACATCATGTTATGATGGAGAGTGTTCGAGAACAAGGTCAAGAGAAATTTAATAATCCTCCAAATCCTTTTTTTCATTTTCAAAATAAACCACTTTTTGAATTAGTGGGAACCGCACAAAAAAAATTCAAACAAATTAAACCCATCTCAAACCATAATTCGGACTTCAACACATAAACCAAAAAACAACTTCACATGGGATTCAAAAATTGGAATTCAAAAAATATAAAATTCCAGACTGAACCCCAAGGAGATCTTGATCAGTATGTCAGAGAAATTCATGATGCCAGCCTTTATGATTACCACCTATCTTAATCACCACCCTAACATCACCAGAGCTTTCCAGGGAAGGTTTTAAGTGAAGAAGAACTAAGAAAAATTCCACCCACTATCTCCAAGAACATCATCACCTTCATCAAAATTGAACCACCTTCTCATATTCAGATTGTTCTAGCATCACCATCAATCTATTGTCGCACCTACTTGTCAACAAGGAAGATTCCACATATCACTAATGTCACTGAAATCACCACATTCAAGCAATAGAGACCAACATCGAAGCCTTCTTCATCGACAAAAGCAGAAATAAAGTCCTACAAACCAACATTGAATGCCTTTTAAGAGAGAAAATTGAAACCATGCCACCGATGAAGAGCACGTGCCTGGATCCCCGAAGACCACTGAAACCGCATCCCAAATCCTCAGCACCACCCTGATCCCAATCCTCCTTGGAGAGGCACGGAGAAGCAAGAGGTATGGATAGGGAAGAAAGTGGATGAGTATATCGAATGATCATAAGTTTATGGGCCATAAAACCAGATCCAATGAAACAAAAACAGGCCAAATCCAGAGAGCTTTGGGAACTGTCAAAAATCGAGCCACAAAATACCAAAACCTCTCTATTAACCTACTTCAGATCTGACCTGGAGAGTCATAGGGGAACTTGAGTTCATAGAAGAGGATAAGTGGCCAAGGGCTCCAACACAAAATTTCATCCAGCCTAAAAACCTCCCATGGAAGAAGTAAAAAAACATACCCACAAAGGAACCACACAAACTTGGAAGGAAGAAGGAGAAATAGGTGAAAAGAGGGGCATAGAGGAAGGGGAAGTAAGGGAGGAGAAGCACTCAGATGTGCCACTGAACCTGCATTGTAGGGTTTCATGAGGAAACCCTAGGCAGAGATATGAGGGGGATGGGAAACAGCAAAAGGGAAGGGAGGCATACTAATTTAAGAGAAATTTAATAATAAAAATCCATATATTTGAGATGAACTAAGGGACCATCTGATTAATCAAAAACAGAGGTACTGGGATAACATTTTTTGGTTGAAATATAATTTTCATAAAGTTAAATATTTTTTATGAAAATATATACTTTCATGATTTCAGGACAACATCTCCCTTTTTTTTCCTCGATCCTCTTCACCTATTTCTTCAAAAAGGAAGGTGAATTTTTCATTCTTGACGCACTAATAAATCATCAGATCCATGGAAATCCATCCCATCTATCATAAGTTATCATCATACTTAAGTTTTTATAATAGGTTGTCCAATATTCATAAATCATCATGTGGTGAGATAATAATTTATTCTTAAAAACTTCATCCAAAGTTTAACTTAATCTTTTTATAATTGGTTAACCTTATAACCCTTATGAAAGATGAAAATAAAAAACATTATAAATAAATTCAAAAAGTAATCTCAGAATTTATCACATGTATATCAAAAAGTATCTTTTGGTTTTCACATTCCAATCATTTGAATACCCTCACCATATATTCTCTTAAAACATGGTAATAACCTGAATTTCCGTAAATACTTTCAGAAAACATGCATGATTCCTTATTTAAAATGTTACTGAATATATTCCTTAAATCCAATAAGTTGTAATCTTCATTCATGATGACATAGAAAAATTTTCAACCAATCAATAATCAGATCTAGGGTAATCAGTGCTATCCAATTTACTTTATCAAAATCAATCATCTCTTTATCCAAGTAAAAAATAATTTTCTCAACATCTCTATCACATAAGGGTTACCATCCCTTAATCAAAATATCACTTTTATAAGTATTCGTCATTATTAAATATATCCTTTTCAAACCTTAATGAAAAATTATACTGAAAATACTTATATATTTCATGATTCATATAACACAATATTTGAATTCCAAAACATAATTACTTCATTCATCCAACATTATTCTTAAACCATTACTCAGGCTTCATCAACTCATTCCTTAATATCTATTTCCTAGAATATGAAATATGATTCATGTCTTAAGTTTCCTCAACCTCAATCTAATAATTCTTATTATAATAAATGTAATCAATACTAGAAGGACATCACATACCTTTCACGTTTTGTTTTCAGTCTCTTTATCTTTATAAGTATAACCAATACTCATACCACCTTCCTTATTCTATATATGATATTTCCACTTGGGAAATAAATTTCCACAATCCCCATAATTTACACATCTAAAACATTAAATGTTAACCATGTTCTTTCCAATTATCTCCATTGACTAAAACTAGAAAGCATGGGGTAAGAAACACATATCATAGAAGAAACCCACATAATCATGAAAATTACTTATATGATGTCTCTGTTTTTACACCAAACTTTTAATAAAAAACACCTTAGTTTTATCCTAGGTTATTCATTGTCAACTTATATTTAAATAATTCATGATGGTTCATGAATATTTTTTGAATTTATAAAGCACATCCCTCGTGAGTGTAAAACTAGGTGTGCAGAAAGGCCTATTATCATGTACCAGATTACCCTGAGTCAGGATCGAGACATCTTATCAACTTTGTTACCCCAACGTACATCTATGCCATATCCAAATCCACTTGTAGTACCTAGACAGGAATAAATTTCTAGGAAACCACTAAATCTATCCTTTACCAAAATTCTAGGATATTTTCCTCTGATTTTCTTTATCCTTATACTTATCCTTATACATCTTCTTAGAGTTATCACAAAGGTTTTCTCATCCTAGTTTCTAAAGGTTATCTAAACCCTTGCTCTGATTCCATCTATAAAAACCCAATCTTTGATGCAGAAATGTCGAGAGTTTCAATGATAAAAAAAGATTCAAAGAAGAGTAAAATGGAAAAAAGAAAGACTTAGGACATTAGGATTTACATGTTTTGGGAATAATCCCTATATCCATGGAGAGCTAGAATTTCACTATATGTTGGGAGAACAATTTATAGAATATCTCTTAGAGTTTCTCACTAAGAACCCCATCCCCAAATGGGATACAAAAGGAGGAATACAATCCATTGTTCCACCAACCACATATGAAGTTAGCATCGCTACAGTGAAAGGAGGCCAACCAAGTCAAAAGTGATATAGTGGTTACCGGATGGATGTCTTAGGAGCTACAGTGAATGGCAGCTGGATGTCCACGTAACTATAGTGCTTTGTTAGTGTCGATCGACCATCTATGTTGTAATTTTCAGTATTTCTAAAATTCCCCAAAAATTGGGTCGGGGACCTTCATCCCCTAGACCCCCTGAGTAGGGGTGCATTTCCCCCTGCAACCCCCAATGAGATCACCGTGGATGTTGTGGCCTGGTACGCAGTACGGGACACAAGAATTTGGCCCAAAACATCAAAATCAGATTGGGATACACCAATCCAACAATCTAAACTTACATTGACATTAAATCACATTTTTGGAATACTTAAAACATTATAAAAATGTAATCACAAAAAAGATTGTATTAGTCTAGTGCCTTTGGAAACTTGGAAACAAAAAATTAGTGCATAAATGAGCTACATTACCTCCCACTATGTTCTTCTTGACTACCACCCTTCTTAGACACATCAAAAACAATATTAATCTTCATAACCTGGGAGAAAGGAAACATAAAAATAGATGAGAACAGATTCTTAGTAAGGGTAAAAAATTGAGATATGTAAACATAATCTTGAGAATAAGTGTATGAGAACATGATCATGAAAATATAAAATCAAACCCTAAATTTAAAAGATTATAAACATGAATCATATCATAAATCTTGGAAGTTTATAAGACATGAATCATAAGGAAATAAAGAACATAATCCATTAAATCATAACATTGGAATAATACACAGAATTGTGGAAAACACATAAGTATATAATATGATTTCCATAGTATTCAAGGCATTACTTCCAAGGCCATATTAGTGGAAAAAGTCCTTTACTAAACTTGGTTCAATCCCCTTTCCATACCTGTATTACTGAATTGAGTTCACTTCTCATTCTATACCTATAATACTTAATAGAGTTCACTTCTCATTCTATTCATTTCTATCTCATCAGATATAAATCTTTAACCAATGCATTGGAGAGAGATATAGGTACCACCAATATCATAATGAAATCATACATACACGTGCCACAAGATATTAAATAATCATATCATAAACCATAAAATTAAATGGGTATTATAAAAATTAAATCATATCATAACCTGTGAAAAAAGATAGGTTTTATAATCATTTAATCAGAAACATAACCCATGAAAAGAAGCGGGTTTCAAAAACATATAACCCATGAAAGAGAAGTGGGTTTCATAAAATTCAGGCCATAAACAAATTCATTCAAAGAAAGAATATTAATGAAAACATTGAAAAATTTCCTCAAAATGGTATGAGTAACACCAACATATGTTATCTTAGATGGGAAATTATTTTGAAAGATCTTTTAAAAACGTTTATTGAGGAAATATCCTTCTTCTTTGAAAATTTCTTTTTAAGACATAAAACATTTTGAAAACTATTTTATTTGAAAATAAACTTTATAAATTATAATGGACGATTGAAAAAAGTTTGAAAACCTTTTTTCTTGAAACTTATAGAGATTCTTGAAAAAAATTCAAATACGTTTTCCATGAAAACATACAAAAGACTCTTAAAACCCTTTTGAAACATAAACCCCATTAAAGAAATATCATAGAATGGATAGGTAAATACCCATAAATTTAATAATAAGAATTATACAATAAATTTTTGATCATTATATACACTACACAAAATAAAAGAGTGGTGAACATTCCATGTATCTCATGAATATAAAAAGTGAGATGAAATTCTCTTACCTTGTGTCTTGACTCTCGTCGTACTCTTTCAAACATCATGCATAATAAATATAAATTTATTATAAATCTAAAACATAACCATATTATTAATTATAATACCATATATGGTTTTATTATGGATTTATATTACTATCTTGTTAATAATTCTATGTTAAGGTTTTACTTCGGGTAATATTCACTTTATTTTTCGCATGTGTCTTAATTTGTTATATCTTTGGTCCTTGTATTTATATCGTGATTTAAAAAATTTAAAACATGATTTATATATAATTTATATTCATTATATTTTTATTTTAATAATCTATATAATATATAATTATTAAATATAACACACCGTTCATGGGGATGGTAAGTCGTACGTACACATGAATGTTATTTCCGTTTAATTATTAGGTTAAAAGAAAAAATTAAAAGATATATATATATATAACATTGTTAAATTAGATTTATTATATCATATATATTCACTAAACCAATCCTTAATACATTCAGTGTAGTGTATGAATGAATTATATCACTTTGAGGGGGTGGTATTCCACACTTCCTCAAACAGAACTATCATATTAACACAAAATAGAAAGTATAAATATAAATGTTGTAAAAGAATAAAAGAAACTTAAAAACATAATAAATATAATATATAACATATATAAATATATTTTACATCATAATTTCCACCATGAGAGGAGGTAAAGAAAAGGTGAATAATCAGCGTTTAGTGAGGTGGTAATTCACCGTACATGTAAACAGTATGTTTGTTACCCATTAGATGGAAGTATGTGTGTAAGTGTAGGTCTAAAAAATATAATATAAAGATCATAGTATATTTATGATACTTTTTTTTATAAAATCATGGAATAATAAATTTTTAGGGAGTGGATAAAGAAAATAAAATAAAGGAGTTTGAGGGAGGGTGTTACCTCTTAATCAGGTAACTCCTTTTGGATTGCACCAAAGAGCTTCCTCATAAGCCTTTATTCTAAAGGGAGGACTCAAATAGGAATTTGGATATTTTTGGGATCTATTTGGGAAGATTTTATTCAATCAAAAGTGTTTTTAGAGGTGTGATGAAGTGGGAGGATAGGATGTCAATTATAATGGATGAGGAGTGACACACTTGTAATATTTTGGAAAAGGGAAACCCCAACAATGTTTTTTTATTGAAATTGGATCCAATAATGGTCAAAAGTATATAGAATGTAGTATAGGGTA
Organism: Viscum album; assembly: GCA_963277665.1. Taxonomy (NCBI): domain Eukaryota; kingdom Viridiplantae; phylum Streptophyta; class Magnoliopsida; order Santalales; family Viscaceae; genus Viscum; species Viscum album. Next base: position 247,219,822 of record OY728153.1, on the reverse strand, counting down.
TAAATATGGCCATATAATGGATTTTGGACATTTTTATAGATCATTTTGGGCTTTAAGGTTATGGTTTAGTCCCATATTAAACTTAATTTAACCTTAATCATTGTAATTAATTTTAATAACTTTCACAAATATTTTTTGTCAAAAAATAATTTAACCTTATTAAAAATTATAAATTATTATGATTCAAAATATGATATCCATTTTTCCAAATTCCAAACACATAGGTGGTAGAAATTATTTTAAATTTAATCTCGTAGACGAGAGGACAATGCGTGTTTTTAAAGTAAAAATGTTCAAATGTTTGCCATGTTTTTATAACCAATTTCAATGTGAAATTTATTCCAATTACCTAAATTGGATAAATAGATAAAAAATTTATATAATTAAACATTAAAATCAATTAAAAATATAATTTATCCTTATAAATAAATTATGATAATAAACAATTTTTAATTAGCATTCAATATTTTAAACTATTCATTATAAAATGAAACCTTATAGAAAAATATCAAAAAAATTATACTAAACTAGTTTTTATGTTTCACTTTAAAAGTTTAATTTTATTTTGAAATATTAAATCTATAAAATTTTTAAAAATTGGAATTAAGATGGGTTTTCCTTTAAAAGGCATTAAAACAACCTTAATAAAAATATAAGTTTTTAAGTGTAAAATTAGGTTCGTTCTTATCTTATGTCTATAAAAACTATTGTATGAATACCAAAAATATTTTATTGAATATATAAAATATATATTACATTAATATCACTCACAATTTTTAATTAATTTAATTTATTAATACAAAACACCTTTGGGGGCATAAAAATAAAAATATATCCTTTATATTCAATTGGTTCTTATATTTTCATTTCTAATTAATTCGTAACCTATGAATTAATCATATATTTGTGTAAAATATATATTTTCATAAGTTATTTTATACTATTAATAACCACTAATTTAACTTATAGGTTATATCTAATTATATTAAATAATAATATATCATTTTTAGGTAAAACTTGGTCTTGTGTGTTACATAAGGCATCGAGAAAATTCATTGTTGGATATAACACAAGATATCCTATATGTTCTGAATAGATAAATATAAATTTTTTTTTAGTACATGATTAACTTTTTTTTACATATAAATAAATCCAAACACAGTGATTTAATATAAAATAAAGTATATTTAGTGTTGCATGAAATGAAAAGTATCAAAAAGATTAAATTAATTCAAAAACAATACTTCACAATATATCGGGGTGTTACATAAGGTGTACTGAAATTTTATACAAGAATATGTGCTCCATATATTCTAAAAAAATAAGGATCTGATGGATGAATCTCATGACTCTACATTATCTATACATCCTATAAGCAATAATTTTTATAGGGACCTTTATGATCATTATTGATGGGATAACATGAAACAGGAGATTTCTAACTACACTGCAAGGTGCGTGGTGTGTCAAAAAGTGAAGGTGGAATGAAAACTTCATAAAGGGGTATTACAACCACTACCCATACCAACAAGGAAGTGGAAAAATATCACTATGGGCTTTTTCACTTGTCTCCTGAGAACATCCAAAGGAAATAATGTGATATGGGTTATAGTGGACTAACTTACCAAGATTTCCCATTTCATCACTATTTAGAAAGATTTCTCTCTTGAACAATTTTCCAATCTTTACATAAAGGAAGTGGTGAGGTTTTATGATGTGACACTTTCTATAATTTATGATCATGATCCAAGTTTCACATTAAAATTATGGATAATTCCTCAACATTCACTTAGTATCAAATTGAATTTCAGTAGGACCTATCACCCCCAAATTGATGGCCAATCTTAAAGGTCTATTTAAACACTCAAGTGAATGATGAGAACATGATCAGTGGAATTTAAAGATTAATGGGATCAACATCTCCCATTAGTTGAGTTCTCATACAATAATAGCTCTCATTCAAGTATTCAAATGGAACCCTATAAATCTCTATATGGGAAGCGATATAGAACTCATACTTATTGCGATGAAGTTGGTGAGAGAAAGTTACTTGGGTATGATCTTGTGTAATAGATTATAGAAAAGGTTCATACTATCCAACAACATATAAAGGCTTATCAGAGTTGGCAGAAGAACTATGTTGCCAACCGTCGAAGGGACTTGGAGTTTGATGTTGGCAACAAAGTGTTCCTTTGAATATCACCATGTAAGGGAGTCATGCGGTTTGGGAAGAAATTAAATATTATACCTAGGTACATTATCCACCATGAAATCCTTAATTGTATAGGATTAGTGTTTTACCAGCTATAACATTCACCAAATATAGCTTAATTTCATGATATATTCTATGTATCTCTCTAGAGGAAGTACATACTTGACCCTTCACATGTACTGAATCTAGAGGTTGAACAACTGAAACATGACCTATCTTATGAGGAGAAGTAGGTGGAGATCATAGACCGTAGAGACAAGGTTCTACACAATAATACTACCAACCTTTTCATAGTGTTTTGTAGGAACCATAAATTTAAAGAACTGACATGGGAACTAGAGGAGACAATGAGATAGAAGTACCCACAATTTTTATCAACTGAGTGAACGAGTTGAAAATTTTGGGGATGAAATTTATTAAGGGGGAATAATGTAAATGACCATAATTTTTGAATGATAATTGTTTCCTGAAAATGTTTTTTAAGTTTTAGTATACATAACAAAATCATATCTATTTAATAATTAATTGAATATAAAGGGAAATGTGGCCACCTGGATTCGACCGTTATATGACTATCAGTAAATTATGATCTTTGGTCAATATGACCATTGGAAAATATACTCTTGTTAATAATTTTAACATTAAAATTATTGTTTATAAGTAAAAATTAAAAAGGATAAATAATACAGAAAGGAGAAGTGATGGCCTCAACCAGTAGAGTCATGTCATATGAACCCCATTTGTCAGAAATTGGGAGGGATGTAGCATCATTGGGGTTCACCCTTGACCAATCCCAATACAAGATTCAACAAGTAAAACTTAAACAAAATCACATATGGGGGAAGTTTAAGTTAGTGGAAATTACCACTCGGTCGATGTTAGACAAGACGCCCCATGAATCTACCAACATATCACACCATACCCTTAGGTTGTATGAGGGTTGTATAAGGGGTTACATGTCCCTACCTTAGTTACTTAAAGTGTAATTTCTTTGTATAAATAAAATTTTTATTCCATCAATTCCATTTTAAGAATAGTTTTTCTCAAATATGACAAATTTGATAAATTGATTTTTCATAAAAAAATTATAGTTTTCAAAAAAAGATATAATTTTAATAATAAACTAAGGTATTATGAATAATAATTATTTTAATTAAATATTATGATAAAACACTTTTATTTAAATGTAAATGATAAAATAATTTTACTATGAACTTATAAATTTTTAAGTGTCAGAAATTTTACTATGCATATTCAACCCACTATTTTTTTAATAAATAATGATTTTTATAATTAAAAGTAAAATTATTAATATTTATATAATTATTAGGATTAAATAAACAAAAAAATTTAAATCAGAATATCCAGTTTAGGTTATGGTAAATTTATAATAATTTTCTAAAATACATTATTTTTTTCGAGAATAGTAAAAATACAGTTTAATGTTTGAGTTATGTTTAATGAATTCATAATTATTTCATAATGATGTAATAATTATTTAACCACAATCCATGACTAAAAATACTTATTTTTAGTAATATCATGTATTTTAATATATTTTAATCAATTTCCAAACCTATAATTTACTTTCCAAAGTCTAAAATGGAAACTTTGTCTTTAAAACATTATTTTATGAAAACATTACTTTTCTATGACAAAATAAGTAATATAATATGATGTTTGGTTATTATGGGTTAAAATAATATAAAATATGTCCCAAATTTCCAAATCCATTGGCAAAAACCATGGTCATTCTCATGGTTATGTATTTTCCACAACCTAGATTTCCAAAGCCTATATTTGAAATTGTTAAACAAATCCTACACTTTTTTATAAATACTCACCCATTTATCCATTTAATTTCACTAAAACTCCATAATCCACAAATATATGGTATTTTTACCTACCAAGGAGTCCCCCCAAGCTGCCCTCAATCCCCCAAGGTTCCATTCTACAAGATCTAAGATTAACTCTTCAAGGTAAGGGAATATCCTTCTTTTCTCTTGGATTCAAGAAACCCTTTTTGAATATGTCTTCTAAATGTTGCGGTTAATATTTTATATTACCATATTTATCATAACCTTTTTGTTTAATTATGTTTCTTCAATTTGAGACCCATGTATCCTTTCATTTTACCATTTTTCAAAGCCACATTTTATACTCGTTATGTTGCTGAATTTACTTCTCAAAACTTCCTTATTCCACTCAAGATATTATATTTCATTTTCTTTTTGTGAATACCCAAGACCCTTTATTTTCTATGTTTGTTAAAATATATGTAAAAATGATTTATTTTATTCTATTATTAACATACATGAAACCTTTATTCCCTTTACATGGGTTAAATATGATATAATGATCATATTTTTAAGCGCTTTTGAAACACCATGATTTTGATATGAAACCCTTTTTTTATTCTCCATGGGTTATTTATGAAATTTTTCATTATCATATATATGAATCACATTAAATAATATATATTAAAGGTTTTACCTGATTTACCTCCAATGAATTGGGTAAAGAATTTAATCTCTAGAGATGACATGTTTTACGATATATTGGTGAATAATCCTGGTTATATTTCATTTACGACACCTTGGTCATTAACCTTAGTGATATAATTATGAATGTCTATAATAAATGTTTTATCCACATTTAGTTTTTATGACTCATGTTCTTTTTATTATGATATGCCTCTTTTTCAATTTCTCATGCCACAATTATATTCCTCATGTTCTTATTGATATTCCTTATGAATATATGTTAATTTTTTTCCCTTACGAGGCCTTATTCTCACCTATTTACTTTGATTTATGTCCCTAGGTTATGAGTTATAGTAAATGTACTTAGGATGAATATATTTAGAAGAATTTCAAGTGGATTAAAATAATTTTTTACATTTTCATGTATTACATTCTAAATTTTTAAGAAACTAAACTTTAAAAGATCTCCTTTTTTATACCATGTAATGGAAATTTTATGTAATAAAAAGGATGTATTCCATTAATAAAGAAGATGATGATGGTGAAACAATTTGTGTGCACATATTTACTACATTTCATATGAAAAATAGATTATATTACACTGTGTATGTTAATAGGAGAGGTTTTTGTTGTTATGACTAGCCTGGTCTCTTTAGGGGCCCTGATAGGGTTCTAGAATCTGATCCTGGTCTATGAGTAGTACTCATTGCTATTGAGATAAGGACCTAAAAGGTCACACATGAAGAACATTTAGATACGTGACCAATTCTAGTGATTTGGTGTTTAAGACATTGTGTTCCCCACATCAAGGGTTAGGATATGCTCAATATTGAACAATCACAATAATTAAATAAATCCACTATTTTTCAATTTTAGAATAATAGGAAGTGAATTTATTTTATCATTTTATCCATGAGTTTTAAGTGAATGTGATAAATAATATTTTATGAATGAATATTTTATTCAAGGTTTGTTAAATATTCTTCGGAGATAAAGATCGAGATAATGACTCGTATTTCATCCCACAAAATAGTTTATATTTTGAAAGTGAGGGATACAATATTCATGATGTTTATCGCATGTTAATTACATCATATGTATTGAATTTGTTTTGATTTTTGAGGTCTCATTTAGTAAAGTACCAAGGTTAAATTTAAATAAATAAAACATACGTAAATATAAATTTTATCCAAATAAGAGTGTAATATTCACCCACTAAAATTAACTATCCTCCTAAGATCTCACAAATGTTTTAGAGAGTGAAGAGGGATATTTAATAACCTTGATCTGAGTTCTCCCTTCTGGGTCGAACAAATTATGATCCTACAATCATGATGACATTGAGGAGTTCTTCCTTTATCTGTACTAGAACCCAGATTTAAAATATCACTAATAAAAAAGAATCTAGAGTATGTGTGGATGATCTAGAGGGATATGATGTTGGTTCTTTCAAGAAATGATCATTATAAAAGAAAAAAACATGCTTATATAAACAAATCAAATGAGGTAATGGTTCAATTTTATTTTCATGCTTAATTATTTCCACATGAGATCATTGGGTAGCAACCGAGTTTGGTGTGTCATCAGAGATGATTTCATTATTTCATTTTGGTGATAGATTTTTAAAATATCATTATTCCATGCATCTACAATCTTCCTAGTACCAACAATTCTAGGACAGTTTTATTTCCCTGGGTGTGACTATTTTTCCTAGATGGATATATTTCCATAGGTGTGGCTATTGTTCTAGGATATGTATATTTACCCAAGTGTGACTATTGTTTCGAGGTTCGTAGATTTCATCAAGTGTGACTTTGTTTCTCTAATGGGAATATTTTCACTAATTTTATTCTAATCACAGGGATGGGTATATTTACTTGGATGGAAACAAATTGTTTTGAGAGATCTAGCACTAGCTAGGGTAGGTATAGTTGGTCTCAGGTTTCATCACAGAACCTAAGCATCAATGATTTTTAGTTATTTAAATTGTGATCCATTTATACATGTTTATATATATTTCTCACATTACATGCACTTACATAGACTAGATATATTTATAGATGTCATTAGTGGTGTCCTATTGATTTGTACTCACATGCTAATCATGTTGTAATTTGGTACCTAAAAAGACTTCATGGTTATAGGAATGGATAAGGTCAAATCCCTATGACATATGCTTTATTTGCAAAGATTGGTTGGAGTATATGATATTGGGACCGGGCTATTACTCGGGACCATTTTGAGGAGACTTCCATTTTTGATGATTTTTTTCTTGTTAGGATATTTTTGGATATATTCTGCTTCGGTGTGACTATTTGACATGTATAAAATTCATTTTGTTATATCATGGGTTTGTGAATTTATATTGGAATTTGTTTTGGTGTATGTCTACTGTAATTTATATGGATGTATCTATTTCATATATTATTTTTGTTATTGTTTCACTATGATATGTGAGTATAGTCTCCACATTGTACAAACTTTGACCAATATTGCTAGCCACCATCCTCTGGCGTATAGGGAGGCATGCTTGAATTATAATGGTGACTCAAAACTTTTAATATTTAGAGTGAACTGGGGTGGGGACATTACAATCTCCCCAATCTATTTCAAGGAAAGCTAACTTAGAAAACTATTTGTGTTCACCTCATGCCTCCATAAGAGTCACCCTTTATAACTTTTCTCAAAATCCCCTACTACCAATATAAAGAATACTCAAATAGATGCAAACCCCTATGCTTCCCTACCATATCATCTGACTTGGATCACCTTGAGTCTTATAAACTATCGGAACATGTGCATAAACCACTAACCATGATCCAAAACAAGTCAACCTCATTTATTCGAAATCATCTTAGTGTTTGTTTTCCAATAAGACTAACATCGCACCCATGTCAGGGATACTCACATGAACACCCACAAAACCAAGAATTGTCACTAAACTATAAGCATATACTAATTATCTCACCATCCTATATCCAACCACCTAGAATCATGATCCATAATCTCATAAGGAACCATAACTGAAATTGATAGGTACTGGTATCCTACTAATCATGCCTTTTGAATCCATCCTTGATACCAAAATCACCCTAGTGATTTACCTCACAAAAGATCAAGTCAACTCACATTCCTGCATCACATACCCAGTAGCACCTTTTGTGAACTGATCTCATAACTTGAAGCATATACCTATGCTTCTTGTCTCTATGTGAACTCAAAAACGTAGGTTAACTCCTACCTCGGGTTACCTTCACATATTTCATAACTCACTTCAAACATAATACTCCATTGCCCAATATCTTGAGACAGATATCAACATCACTAGGCTCTCATAACTAGCTCATAAACCACATATCACATAGGTTATAGTATACGAGGTTTCATCTATACTCCCGTATCAATATGTGAGGGAAACTCACTTGCTAAATCACCCACTCTAAGGTTATCACTATACATAATTGTAATCACATTTTGAATCATCACTGACTCCAAGGAATCAATCCTCATTGAGCATATTCATACAATATTACCATTCTCTAGGATCAAGCATCATCTACATATATGTTACAACATCATCCTAGATGGATTATGCCAAGGAAATAATAACCATATGGTTTAGGTAAGTAAAATTCCACTAGAAGCTGTATGGGAAAAATACCATATAGGTTTTTATTGACACTTTAAATAACTAAACCTGTTACAAGATCACCTGCAAGGGGTCCATTACTGGGGACTCAATGCCTATATCAACCCACAATGTTTCACTACACATCCCTTATATCAGAGGCCTATATTTCTACCATCAAGGATCATCCCTTTTTAGAATCTAAATGACATGTCATGAGATAAAATATTTGGTGGTTCAGTTGAGTATAATGTCACAAAAAAGTTATGTGGGAAATTGTTAAATAAGTTTTTTTTATACTTTAAACAAATGAACCCTGTGTCGTCAGTCATATCAATCACACATAGGCATGCAAATATCATGGAAATCCTATGTTTCAATAATGATGCATGTACATGGTCCTCTTATTAATGGGACAAGAGCTAAAAACCCATAAATCATGAATCCATAACACAAGTGTTTCATGGAAGGTGGAATCAAACAATCCTAAAAGTGGAAACCAAGAACAATGATCTCATATCCCTGGAAACCTAGAATTTATGTTCGAAAAGGTGTTTGTGACACACTATTCTGAGGTCACTATAAAAAAACTATAATTTAGTGAAGTTTTTTTTTAAAATGTCCCTAATTTTTAAATTTAGCAACATTTCATGAAAAGAGTCACTAGATTAACGATGTTTCTTGGAAAACAAATACCTAAATTAGCAACATTTTAGAAAACATTGCTAATTTAGGGACGTTTCTCAGGAAACATCGATAAAAATATTTATATTTATATAACTCATTTACCTGCATCAATGAAAATATATATTTAGATATATATATATATTTATTTATTTATATTGATATATATAAACACATTCACACACAGATACACACACACACACACATATATATATTTATATATAAAAACACACATATATTTTAAATTTAGTCGCGCTTTTAAGAAAACATGGATATTTTAGTGAAATTTTTACCAGTGTTTTAAAACATGGAAAATTAAATATATATATATATACACACACACATATATATATTTATACACACACACATATATATATAAACATATATATATATATATAATATAAACATATGATATATAAAAAATATAAACATATAATATATTTTTTTACAATATATATATATATATATATATAATATAAACATATATAAAAGCATAAAATATAAACATAAAATATAAACATATATATATAATATAAAATATAAACATATAGATATATAAACATATATATATATATATATATATATTATAAACACACACACACACACATATATATATATACATAATATAAAATATAAGCATGTATGAAAATATATAAACATTTTAATATATAATATATAAAATATAAACATATATGAAAAATATAGACATATATATATATAATATAATATAAACAAATATATATAAACATAAAATATAAAATATAAACATATATATAAACATATTTATACATATAAATATAACATAATATAATTAAATATTTTAAATTTAGTCACATTTTTAAGAAAACGTGATTATTTTAGTGACATTTTTACTAGCATTTTAAAATATGGTTAATTATATATATGTATGTATGTATGTATGTATACATTTAAACACACACATGCACATATAAACATATATATAAGGATATAATATAATATATATATATAATATAAAATATATACATATGTAAAATATAAACATATATATATATATATAATATAATATAAACGCACACACACATATTTATAATATATTAATTTCTTAAATACAAAAATCTATTTATATATATATAAATATAACATAATACATTTATATAAAAAAATTCTAATAGGTGAGTTGGTCCACTTATGGTGTTGTAGATCGAGGGATCAATTCATATCGTAGTAATTTTTTTCAGTACGTGGAGGTGGGGTGGGATGAGAAGGCCTACAGTGGTTGGTGACGTGGAGGTGCGGTAGAGTGAGGTAGGGGTACAAGGGTTAGGTTTAGGTGGGGGTGTACTGGAGGTTATGGGGGTCGTTGGGTGGCCTTTAGGGTGTGGAGGGGTGAGGCTGACATACTGGAGTATGGGTTCAAGTAGGGTTCGTTGGGTGGGTCTAATGTCGGTGTACTAGAGGGAGGGTATGAGGGGTCGGGTTCAGGCTAGGTTCATCAGGTGGCCTTCAGGACATGGAGGTGGAGGGGTGAGGATGGTATACTATAGTACGGGTTTAGGAAGTGGTCATCGGGCAGGGGGTGAGGCAAACATAATAGAGGGGGTATGAGGGGTAAGGTTTAGGTGGCATTCATCGGGTGTCCTTTAGGATATGGAGGGGTATGGGTGAGGCTGACGTGCTGGTGTATGGGTTCGGGAAGGGGTATTCGGGCAAGGGGTGATGTCGGCCTACCATAGGGGGTTTTAGGGGATGAGTTCAGGTGGGGTTCGTTAGGTGGCCTTTAGGATATGGAGGGGGAGGGTGAGGATGACGTACTGGAGTACAGATTCAGATGGGGGTCATCAGACGGGGGTTGAGGTCGTCGTACTTGAGATGGTATGAGGGGTTGAGTTCAGGCACGAGTCCTCAAGAGTCCTTTAGGATGTGAAGGGGATGGGTGAGGTCGGCATACTGGAGTACGGATTTAAGTGAGGGTGAGGGGTGAGGTCGGCGTACTAGAGTACAGGTTTAGGCAGGGGATCGTTGGGTGGAGGTGAGGCTAGCATACTAGAGGGGTACAAAGGGTCAGGTTCAGGAGGGGGGAATCCGGAAAACTTGTGGACGTGAAGGAGTGAGGCCGGTGTACTGTATGGGGTAAGAGGGGTCGGGTTTAGGCATGGGTCTTTAGGAGTGGCCTTTAGTATGGGGGTGTGGGGGTGAGGCTAGTGTACTGGTGTATGGGGTGGCCTTCAGGACATGGAGGGGGAGGGGTGAGGCTGGCATACTATAGTACAGCTTTATCAAGGGGTCATTGGGCAGGGGGTGAGGCTAAAATAATGGAGGGGTTATGAGGGGTCAGGTTTAGGTGACATTCATGGGGTGTCCTTTAGGATATGGAGGGGTAGGGGTGAGGCTGATGTATTGGAGTATGGGTTTAGGCAGGGGTCTTCGGGCGAGGGGTGATGTCGGCATACCATAGGTGGTTTTAGGGGTCGAGTTCAGGTGGGGGTCGTCAGGTGGCCTTTAAGATATAGAGGGGGAGGGGTGAGGACGACATACTGGAGTACAGGTTCAGGAGGGGGTCGTTAGATGGGGGTGAGGTCGTCATACTTGAGATGGCATGAGGGGTTGAGTTTAGGAATGAGTCATCATGAGGCCTTTAGGATGTTAATGGAAGGGGTAATGTCAGCATACTGGAGTACAGGTTTAGGCGAGGGTGAGGGGTGAGGTCGGCGTACTAGAGTACAGGTTCAGGTGGGGGATCGTTGGGTGGGGGTGTGGTCATCATACTAGAGGGGTATGAAGGGTCAGGTTTAGGAGGGGGTCACCAGGAAAACATGACGATGTAGAGGGGTGAGGCTGGTGTACTTTATGGGGTAAGAGGGGTTGGGTTCAGGTGGGGGTCTTCAGGAGTGGAATTCAGCATGGGGGTGTAGAGGTGAGGCCAGCATACTGGTGTATGGGTTTGGGAGGGGTTATGATGGTTTGGGTTCAAGTGGTGGTTGTTGGGTGGACTTTAGGATGTGGAGGGGGAGGTGTGAGGCTAATGTACTGGAGTACGGGTTCAGGCGGGGTGTTCAGGAGAGGGTTGAGGTTAGCATACATATTAGAGGGGGTATGAGAGATTGGGTTTAGGCAAGGGCCATCAGGTGGCCTTTAAGATGTGAAGGGGGAGGGTGAGGCTGACGTACTGTAGTACAAGTTTATGCAGGGTTCATCGAGCGGGGGGTGAGTTTTTCATACTAGAGGTGGTACGAGGGGTCGAGTTCATGAGTGAGTTGTCAGGAGACATTTAGGATGCGAAGGGGAGGGGTGATGTCAATGTACTGGAGTATGGGTTTAGGCTAGGGTGAGGGGTGAGGTTGGCGTACTGAAGTACAAGTTCAGGTGGGGGGTCATTGGTTGGGGGGTGAGGTCGGTGTACTGGAGGGGGTATGAGGGGTCAGGTTCAGGTGAGGGTCATCAGGTCATCAGGTGGCCATTTAAATGTAGAGGGGTGAGGCTGGTGTACTAGATGGGGTATGAGGGGTCAGGTTCGGGTGGGGTTCATCAAGTGCAACCTTCAGTATGGGGGGGTGAGGTTGGCGTACTAGATTATGGGTTGAGGAGGGGGTATAAGGAGCCAGGTGGATGACGTACTGAGGTTTAAAAACATCTATAATTTCGTGATGTTTTTTTACCGATATTACTAAAAACTGTCGGTAAATGAGGTGTGAGGCTGACGTACTAGATGGAGTATGAGGGGTTGGAATCAGGCAGGGTTCGTTGGGCGGCATTTAGTATAGGGGTGTGGGGTATTATTTATTATAATTATAAAATATTAACTTAAAAAAATAAAAACAAAGAAATTTCTAATAAAAAAATCAAAAAAAATACTGACATTTTTTTTCAAACAACGGTAAATTAAAATTATAAATTTCAACCAAAATATTTGTCAGTAAATGAAAATTATAAACAAAATAAAAAAAAATTACCAACTTTTTTTAGAAACATCAGTAAATTAGGTGTCATTATCGATGTTTCTAAAAAACATCGATAAATGATGTGGAACAAAATAGAAACGTTTAATTTAATGATGTTTCTAAAAAACATCAGTAAATGTGTTGTCTCTAAATAACTACATTTATAAACATTGGTAAATGTGGTGTCTCTAAATTTAAATGTTTATAAACGTTTTTAATTTAGTGACACCTCATTTAGCGATGTTTTTATGAAACTTCGGTAAATGAATTAGCGATGTTTATAAATGTTTCTAATGAAAAAAACATCGCTAAATGGCATTTGTTTAGTGATTTTAACAAAAACTCTAACACGCCCCTAATCCTTATCTATCATATCCCAAATAGGAATAAAAAAAGAAAAGGATGCTATGATACCACTTTTTAACATCTCATCAGCCGAAGACTTATGATTGGTGTCTCGAAAGTCATCGCCACATGACCTCATGAATTCCTCCTCATACACTAGAGGTTATCAAATTGCAGCAAGGGTATAGGGTATTTCTGTAGAGATATATAAACACATACTAGAGTTAAATAACAATATAAATAACTAAATTACTTTCATAATAATAAATAACCATCAAATTATGTAGAAGTAATAAACATATTTATCAATAATACATGAATGCGGAAGCATATAGTCATACATACACATGATCATACCAGCATACAACAATAATGTTCGCCCACTGAGTTGGTCAGATATACTAGATAAATACAATAATAAAAGACATTGAGACTCTACTACCATCCTCGATTCTCACCTCATCCTGGTCTCCAAGTCTCATCTGAGCAATCTCGCTCAATCAAGCTACTTCAATGATCTACCCAACCTGAACCTATGATCAGTGATGTCTTCTCGAGTACCCAAGTGTCATGGCCACCCAAGTATGGTGTGGATAAAAATTGTTAGGGAACCAACAATGGGGTCCATACATAACTACTAAAGTCATGTGTATGCATTTGATATGCCTATCTAAATTAATAAATATAGCTTGGAAGCATGAATAAATAACCATTGTTGATCCTTGGTTACTAACGTGAAACCTAAGATCAATTATACCTTCTTCTATTGGTTCTAAAGTGTCTTTGGGAATATCAAACCCTTAGTGTGATTCACATCATATCTATAAACCATATCTGAATCTCATACCAACTTCATCTAAAGATGTTGTGTATTTGAACACAAGTAACCACCCGAGGAAAATAAACCCATATTAGGAACAAAAGAATCCATAGAGTGGAAATATGCCAATCCCTAAAATAATCATCTACCAGGGGTCATAGATCACTCAAAACTATCATCCTTCCTAGGGGAATTCCAAACTAGGTCCATATCTACCTTGGGTCATAGCTCACTTGGAAAAATCATCTATCATACACCTAGGGGGTTGTGTACCTGATTATACACTAAATGAGGATAATATTCATTGTTAATATATATATTATTCATGTTACTTATTATTCATAAACACAATTTTATTGCATTTTACACTTTGAACATCATTTCACATTATGATTGTAATACCTTCTTAAAATGCACTATTATGTGGTACATTTTTGAACATCATTTGAAGTACCCAATGATTCATCTGATTATACATATTTTAATTTTATATTTTTGGAAATTTATCTAAACTCCAATATGAACATGTTTCATTCAGGGATCAATGGAAAATTCATGCAAGAAGATGGGGATATTTTGTGATGAAAGGAAGCAATTCTAGAGAAGGAATATAGGAAAGCAGCCCACTGATGAGACTATGGGGCCCAACATACAGTCCCAATTAATCCCAAATTTCTTGGGATTCTATAATACATGTATAGGAACAAATCACTCTTCAGTAGATAATGATAATTCTGCTTCCATGGTGGTCATTTAGGTGGCCCAAGTTAGAGATAAAATTCTGGGCCAGATTCCGCGGCCCAGAAAAACTTCCCACCAATTAAACCATATCTCTAAAAACATAACTCATTTTGGTATTATATTTTACATACTGTTAGGGGACATCCTGATATTAATTTAAGTCTTATATGGCCTACCCAAATTTGGTCATCTAGAAGGTCTTTTAAGCACGTCTGTTCGGTGCATGAAATCTGGATGCCTTTTCGGGTCAAGGGTGGAAAGTCTTCTTTCCACAAACTTTCCACCACCCTAGACCTACCATACTCAAGTGGGATGACTTTTGATGTTGGAGGATCGACCCAAGGGCTCAAAAATTCATATTTAAGGCAGTGGTGTTGGAGGATTTAAGAATATTTGAGCTTGTTTTCATCTTAATGTTATGCTGCCAATTTCTCTTTGTAATGTTCTTCCTTCACATGTAAGTTGTTTTAATTCATCCTTGTTTCTTAATAAAAGTTCTTCTTATCTTATTATTTTGTTCTTCTCATTATCACTTTGATACCGTTGGTTCAAGGTGTAAACTTTTTCATAACAAACCTTGTGAGATTATCACACAACGGTGGAGTGATTGTTATTTTATTGCGTTTTTTTTTACTTCTCCATTTCCTCTCTCATGAGTCTACTTTCTGCTTCCATTGAAACCATAGAATAAATTGAGGGCTAACCCACTTATGGGTTGATCCAAGGGAGTAGAATGCGGCTATA
The DNA here is from genome assembly GCA_963277665.1 of Viscum album. Lineage (NCBI taxonomy): Eukaryota > Viridiplantae > Streptophyta > Magnoliopsida > Santalales > Viscaceae > Viscum > Viscum album. The sequence continues at coordinate 247,204,245 of OY728153.1, read as the reverse complement.
TTGGATGTTATTTATCACCTCATTAATGTATAATCACTTCTTTAATTGATATTTTTATTTGATGATGTTTAAACTCCATCGTCCTTATTGAATTTAAGGCCACACACTTCAAGTGCTAATACGAACGTTTACCTTGAAGTTCTCAAAACTTTGATCATTCAAGTGTATAGGTGATTAATATTAAAGGTTGTAGCAATTAAACCATTAATTGATGATGTTGTTTTATCTCCTTAAATGAACCCATATCAAATTTAAGAAATTGAAATCATTAAAAAGAAAATATGTCCAATCCACCCCGAGCGATAACCTAGGATCAACTCATTCTTTTAAATTGAATTAACTTAAATCTGTTAGTTATACTTTAAAACCATATAAAATCAACCCAAGTTGGCCACTTCATATCCAAAAACAGTCCATAGAATTTACGTGTCTATAAGTTTCTTCTTAGGTCTCTGAGGATTCGATAACCCAAGCTAAACTACAAGGACCGTCTTACCTTCTTCTCTTGGGTAAATTTAAGCGAGAATCAAATTTTGGCGCTATTGCCGGGGATCCAAGTAAGTCATCTAAACACCCATTCTATTCTCCCCCATTTCTTATTTTCTCATCCAAATTCTCTTATCTTGTCCCTTTCTTGTTTTTTTTCTTTTGGCGCATGTTTGCCTACACCCGCGATCAATCAAACCGTCTCGTTAGGGTGGATAGTCCTGGGGTTGGGGAGTCAAGTACACCAAGGGAACTCATTCCATTAGATCGTAATCTTCCTAATACTCTAGAGTCCAAAATTGAGCCAATTTCAATGGAAGGTCTTCAAGGAAACCAACTCATAAACCCGGGTGGAAACCAAAATAGAAACCTAAATGAGGCAGCCCCAAACTTGGGGAATGCAATGGATCAAACCATGAATGACTACCTCACACCTTCTTGGACCAATGACCCCTCATGCATTAGACAAAATTCCCTAGGAGATTCCAACTACATCTTTAAACCCCATGTCCTAAACCATCTTCCCACCTTCCATGGAATGGAGGCTGAGATGCACTACCTTCACATTAAGGAGTTCAATGACATTGTAGAAACCATGTGTCCCCCACACCAACTAGAATCATCTAAGATGAGGCTATTTCCTTTTTCTTTAAAGTATCAGGCTAAAAATTGGCTAAACAATTTGAGACCATCATCCATAAATTCTTGGGACCAACTACAAAGATAATTTCACAAAAAATACTTTCCCCACCATAAAACAGTTACACTTAAAAAGAGTATCCAAAATTTTTTTGAAAAAGAGGAAGATTAATTTTATGAAACATGGGAGAGGTTCAAAGACACTCTAAACATGGTTCCACACCATGGTTTTTCTATTCTTGAACAAGTGAGAATTTTCTATGAAGGGTTGGGTTTGGGGAACAAACAATTCATTGACATGATGTGTAATGTAACCTTTAAAAACAAAGGCCCAAATGATTCTTACGAGTATCTAGAAAGCCTTTCTGAACAAAACCAAACATGGGTAACTTCACCTTATTCTGAAAATCCACAAAGAACTACTGGAATTCATACACTTAGAGAAGAGGAACGACTTAGGGCTAAACTCGCAGCACTCTCAAGGAAGGTTTAAGAGACAGACCTTAGGAAAGTCCATGAAATCCAAACTGTCGACCCTGTTTGCACAATTTGTGACAAACATGACCATAAGACAGACAACTTCCCAACCATTCCATCCATAAAGGATGTTCTTTTAGGAGGACCCCCAATGGAATTAAATGACTTGAACTTTCAAAATCCTTAATACCGAAACAACTTCAATCCTAGGTATAACGACCACCCAGGCTTCCGCTGGAAAGATAACCAACAACCTAGCCAACCACTGGGAAAAATCCTTACCCCTATCAGAACTACCAAACCCATAACCAGTTCCAAACCCAACCTATCCAATACCAACAGCCACCGGTCCATTTTCAACAAACTATCTCACCTCCAAAATATCCCCCTGGGATAAACCGACCTACTCAAGCACCCACCCAAACTGTTCCTCAAAGCCTACTAGAACAACTATGAAAACAAATGGAGAGGATGAACTCGGAGGTATCTTCCCTAAAAAAAGAACTTCAAACCATAAAAACTGGAAAGGCACCCATGCCTACTCAGGCGGTGCCATCCTCAACTTCAAGGGGAGAGTCAAGTTGTGCTCAAACAACTCATGAACAAATAAAGGATGTGACTACTTTAAGAAGTGGAAAATCAATTGAGAAACCTGAACAACTAATTCAAAACCCACCTGAAGATTCAAACTTGGTTGAAAATTAAAATTAACCACAAGATCAAACTGAGGAAACTGATAACATTGTTAAGGAAACAACCCTTCAACAAACAACCCCACAACCTGCACCATTTCCTCAACTCATGAGGGGGGAAACCAAGCCTGAACTGAGTGAAACATTGAGGGAAATATTTTCACAAGTCAAGTTGAACATACCCATTCTCGATGCAATCCAAACCATACCTGCCTACTCAAAGTACCTTAAGGACTTGTGCACTTTTAAAAGAAAATTTTCACATAAAAACCAAGTCCTTTTGGTTGCTAATGTGAGTACCACCATTCAAGGGATCATTCCTCCTAAGATGAAAGACCCAGGTTTCCCTTACATCAATGTTGAACTAGGATAAAGAAAAGTTTTCAAGTCCTTGTGTGGCCTAGGTGCTAGTGTCAATCTCACCCCATATGCTGTGTACTGCGAGTTAAGCCTAGAAGAACTCCAACCCACATCTGTCACACTTCAACTTGCTGATCGTAGCATTAGGGTTCCAAAGGGGATTTTAAAGGATATTCTGGTAAAGGTTGAAAAATTCATCTACCCTGCTGATTTCAATGTCCTTGACAACCATCCAAACTTAGGAAATAAGGAAAAAACCCCAATCATCCTTGTTCGTCCTTTCCTTGCAACAATCAACTCTGTTATCCGAGTCTGAAATGGGAACATGACCATCACCTTTAGAAACATGAGTCTAGACTTGAACATCTATAATGCAAGCTCACAAATAGAGGATGAAGAGGACATTCATGAAGTAAACATGATAGGAAGCATTGATAATGAATCCATGGAACATCAAGGAATATTTGATGAATGTTTAAGTCAGGATGAGATTGATTTCCTTTGTTTATATGAAGGAAGTTTATCTCCTTGGCTTGAATCATTTTCAAATTGCTCTTATAATGAAGTCTTAGGTCCAACAATCAGTGAAACCTTTCAAGAAACCACTTTCATGGAGACCACTCCAATTTCCTTCCCTAAATCTGATCAAGCCAATCTAGTAGATGAAACTTCTACATGTGGGGAATCAATCCTATCTGAAACTCTAAAAAAGAAATTGATCTTGATCTAATGTCCCAATCTTCTGCTGAAATTATGAACGAACCTGATCTTGAATTGAAGTAACTTCCTACTGCACTAAAGTATGCCTTCCTAGGGGAAAATAAAACACATCCTATTGTCATTTATTCTTCTCTTGAAGCCAATCATGAGAGGATGCTTCTAGATGTCCTTAGGAAGCATAATAAATCCATTGGTTGGACCCTTTCTGATATTCCTGGGATTAGCCCACTTATCGAGACTCATATGATTATTCTGGAATCTGATTCAAAGCCATGTCGTCAACCTCAACAGCGACTCAATCCTAATCTCATGGAGGTAGTAAGGAAGGAACTTCTGAAATTGTTAAAATCTGGTATCATATATCCCATAGCTGAGAGTGAGTGGGTGAGCCCAATCCAAGTGGTTCCAAAAAAGGCCGGAATCACAGTGATAACCAATGAGGATGGAGAGATTCTTCCAACAAGGGTGAGTAGTGGATGGAGAGTATGCATCGACTATAGGAAGATAAACTCATTCACCAAGAAGGACTATTTCCCCTTACCATTCATTGATCATGTCCTTGAGAGTGTGGTAGGTCATGCCTTCTACTATTTCTTAGATGGGTACTCGGGGTACAATCAAATTGAGGTCTCCCTAGAGGATCAAGGTAAGACTACATTCACATGTCCATTTGGATCCTTTTCCTTCAAACGCATTCCCTTTGGTTTATGCAATGCTCCTGGAACCTTCCAGCGGTGCATGATGGGAATCTTCTCAGACATGGTAGGGGATTTTCTAGAGGTCTTCATGGATGACTTCTCTGTGTTTGTGGATACATTTGAGGGATGTCTGAGGAATGTAGAGAGAGTCTTGTCAAGATGTGAAGAAAATAATCTAGTCCTAAACTAGGAAAAATTACATTTCATGGTTAAAGAGGGACTAGTTCTAGGCCATCTGGTCTCAGGTAGGGGGATTGAAGTTGATAAAGCCAAGGTTGACATCATTCGTCACCTTCCATCACCCAAAACTATCAAGGAAGTGAGGTCTTTCTTAGGACATGTTGGTTTCTATAGAAGATTCATCAAGGACTTTAGTTCAATATCTCGTCCCCTTTATGCTCTGCTAGTAAAGGATGCTCCATTTGTTTGGACCAAAAGTTGTGAGGGTTCATTCTCAACCCTCAAATCCTCTCTCACCTCTCCTCCCATTATGAAATCTCCAAATTGGAACCTTCCTTTCGAACTTATGTGTGATTCCAGTGACTTTTCTGTAGGAGCTGTGTTAGGACAACGTTGTGATAAAACTCCTTATGTCATTGATTATGCAAGAAAATCCTTAAATGATTCCCAAATCAACTACACCACTACTGAAAAGGAGTTACTTGATATTGTGTTTGCTTTATAGAAGTTTAGGTCCTACCTCTTAGGATCCCCCATCACTGTGTTCACTGACCATTCTGCACTAAAATACCTCTTCCAAAAACAAGATTCCAAGGCTAGACTGATTAGGTGGGTCCTCCTATTACAAGAATTTGACCTCACAATCAAGGATAAAAAGGGTGTTGAAAATGTTGTAGCTGATCACATCACTAGGATGGAATTCAAAGAAAACTCAAATCACTTTTCTATGTCAGATTAGTTTCTTGATGAACACCTATACTCTATGAGTGATTTCCCTTGGTATGCTGACATAGCCAATTTCTTAGTTACAGGAGTCATTCCAAAATTCTTAGGGACTCAAGCTCGAAGGAAATTCCTTTCTGATGTTAGACACTATGTGTTTGATGATCCATACCTCTATAAGTTCTTCCGTGATCAAGTCATTAGGAGGTGTGTTCCAGAATCTGAACAAGAGTCCATCCTTAAATTTTGTCATAGTGAGGCATGTGGAGGTCACTTTTCCTCTAAGAAAACATCTGCTAAGATTCTTCAATGTGGTCTCTTCTGGCCCACCCTCTCAAGGGACTCCTACAAATTTTGTCAAAGATGTCCTAGGTGTCAACAAGTAGGGTCCATCACAAAAAGGAATCAAATGCCACTCACTCCCATCTTAGTGGTTGAAATATTTAACTGTTGGGGAATTGACTTCATGGGTCCCTTCCCAAACTCTTGGGGATACCTCTACATACTCTTAGCTATTGATTATGTCTCAAAATGGGTTGAGGCCATTCCCACTAAGTCCAATGATAATCAAGTTGTGATTTTATTTCTGAAAGAGAACATATTTTCAAGATTTGGAATTCCTAGGGCTATAATCAGTGATTGAGGAACCCATTTCTGTAACTGCCCATTCTCTTCACTCATGTCTAATTATGGTATTTCTCATAAAGTGTCCATTGCATACCATCCTCAAACCAATGGTCAAGATGAGTTAGCAAATAGGGAGATTAAGCAAATTCTTGAAAAAACTGTCAACCCCTCTAGGAAAGATTGGTCTGAGAAACTCTTAGATGCTCTTTGGGCCTACAGAACCGCATATAAAACCATTTTAGGAATGTCCAAATATAGGATGGTTTATGGTAAAGCATTCCATTTGCCAGTGGAGATTGAACATAAGGCCTTTTTTAAGTCAAAAGTCTTCTTTTGACCTCTATATCATGTTTTGGAAATCACAAATGCATTCTATCATATTTTAGAAATTACAATTGTCTTTTATCATGTCTATCGTATCGTACAATGTTGATCGTACTGACCATATCGTATCGTACTGACTCTGTGAATCGTACCATACTGACTGTCAATCGTACCATACTAACTCTGTCAATCGTATCGTATTGAATCTGTCAATCGTATCGTACTGACTCTGTCAATCGTATCGTACTGACTCTGTCAATCGTATCGTACTGACTCTGCTATTCAGATGATCATTATTTGTTTTGGTACTTAGTCAAAAACACTCTCTACATATGAATCGTACTCATGTTTTTCATTTCTATATATCTCTTGTCCTAACAAAACGATGTCGTTGAGTTAGTTACAAACTAATCAAAACGATGTCGTGCTTTCTGTTTCAATATGACCGTTGGAGGCAATATGACCGTTGGAACCCAAGGCCTATAAATAGGAGGTCATTTGAAGCTGAGAGAAAAACGATGAACGAAGATAACGAATGAAGAGACTCTGTGAACTACTAAGATTCTAGAGAGAGACAATGTGACTTCTCTCATCTGCCTTGTGCGTCCGATCATTGTATCGAGGGCTTTCAAGTAATTGAAAGACAGAGGTGCCGATTACCTACAAAATAAAGGGCTGTCGGGGATAGGCAGACAGACGTGCCGATCATCGTATCGAGGGCTGCCAGGGATAGGCAGAAAGACGTGCCGATCATCGTATCGAGGGCTGCCAGGGATAGGCAGACAGATGTGCCGATCATCATATCAAGGGATCACCAAGGTGTTGGTGAGACAGACCTTTTATCCTAGGTGAAAGGATAACCCTTCTCTTTGGGTTAAAAGAATTGTATTACTTTTACATTTCCGCTGTTAACTTGTATTAGAAAGGTATTTGTATTGTTTCCTTTCTTCTTTACATATACAATTGTAATTGTTTCAATTACAATCATTCTATTACTTTTTGTATTGATTGATTCTATACGCTTTAAGGTAGAATCATTCATCTTTTGTATTACTCTGATTATTGTGTTCACCTTGAATACAATTGTTTTACTTCACATTAGTATTACAATACATCATACCTTTTTCATTCAATACAATTGTGGGTGTTTGTATTTGTATTAGTTTAAGATCATTTAAACTAATATCTTTGTTGCTAAAACCCAAAGGTTTTTAAACATACAATTCACCCCCCCTCTTGTATTGTTCCGTCTAATAGACATATACATTTACTATTCGATCCAACAATTGGTATCAGAGTGGGTTTTCCACTGATTTGTATTACTATCTTTAATTCTTTCTTATTATTATATCTACTACACTAATGTGTGGAGTGGAAAAGTTGTTTTTATTAGATGGCAGGAATGAATATTGGATCAATAGACAATCTGAATCCGTCAAGACCACCAATCTTTGATGGGAATGATTATGAGTATTGGAGAGATCGTATGAAGACTTTCGTTATCAATACTGGTGTAGACAATTTTATTATGCTTACTGGGGGTTACAAAATTCCTGACAAAGAAGTTAGTACTTTCACCAACCAAGAGAAGCAAGAATATCAATTGAATTACAAGGTACGCAATACTTTATTATTCTCTATGACCAGGAATATATATATTCAGATATCTTCATGTGAAGCAGCCAACTGTATTTGGAAGAAATTAGAAGTTACTCATTTTGGTACATCCAAGGTTATAGAAACAAGGAGAGCAATGCTTCGAGCAGAGTATCATGGATTTGTTTTTCCTTATGGAGATCCAGTATGTAAAGTGAAACAAAGGTTTATGAAGATTGTCAACATCTTACAATCTATGGGAGAAAAAGGTCTTGATGATGAAGCTCTTGTTGATAAGATTATAGATATTATGCCAAATGAATGGGAGTCAAAAAGGACATCTATTGATGAAAATAGAAAAGTCTCCCAGATTACTCTTGATGAACTCTTTGGAACTCTTCTACAGCATGAGAAAAGAATGAAGAGAGATGCTGATTTCAATAAGAATAAGAATGGGAATGGAAGTGTAGCTTTTGCATCTAAAGCTAAAACACCTGAAATAATTACAAGGTCTAAATCCAAGAAAGATGTTATATCTGATTCAAGTGACTGTAATCTTCCAGATAATGAGTTATCCAATCTTGCTCGAAGGATGAACAAGATTGTGGGAAAGAAAGATTTTCAATATAGATTAAAAAAGAAAGATAGGAAAGATTCAGAGGTAACTTGTTATGAATGCAAGAAAGCAGGACATATAAGGCCTGATTGTCCTTTATTGAAGAGGAAAGATAGAAAAGAGAAAAACTCTGAAAGAAACAAGAAAAGGTTTTATAAGACAAAGAAAGGCTTGAAAGCAAATGATACGTGGAGTGCAAGTGGTAGTGATTCCTCAGATGATTCTTCAGAATATGAGACATCAGGACAAAGAAATATTGGACTTCTAGCCAGACTACCAATTGAAGATCATTGTCTCATGGCTAAGGTACATAATGCTGAAGCTATTACAAATGTCTCTTTAAATGCTAATTATATTGATAATAGATATTATGAATCTTCAAATGATGAATCCTCATCATCAGAGGATGATACATTACCTTCTTTTGAAGAGGTCTCTAGATTTTCTAAGTTACTTGAAAATGAAAATTCTAAACTCAAAAAGAGATTTGAAAAACCAAATTCTAGAATTTCAATTTTGACTAAAGAAGTATCAGATCTTTCTAAAGATCTTGATGTAAAAACTTCTGATTTTGAAAGTATTTTAAAAAATCTTGAGAAAGTTAAATCTGATAAGGATAAACTTTCTAAGGATCTTGAAACTGTAATTTCAAAGAAAAATATTTTAGAGTCTAACTCTAGTTCAAATTCAAATGTTTCAGAAAACAAGAATTTGGTTTTAAAACTAAAGTCAGAGATTTTATCTTTAAAAAAATGTTTGTCAAACTTTACTCATGGAAAAGAAAACTTTGAAAGGATTTATTCTCAAATTAGACCTTTGAGAAGTCGTTCTGGTCTTGGTTATACTTATTCCAAACCTGTTTTTAGCAATAACTATTTTGTTCCTCAAAAAACCGTTTTCTTTTCCAAGTGTCAATATGGTGGACATTAGAGAAGAGATTGTTCTCTTAACAAAAATCAATCTTTAGGATTTCATAAAGCTCATTTTGCAAAACAAATGTGGATTCCTAAAATTCTTTTATCTAACCCTTCTGGATCCAAACAAGTTTGGATTCCGAAAATCTAATTGTTTCTTTTTCAGGAAAACGAGAAGTGTACAAATAAGAACATTTGGTACATGGATAGTGGTTGTTCTCGACATATGACTGGAAACAAAGATTTCTTTGAAAAGGTTATCAAAACAAAAGGTGGAAAAGTTACCTTCGGAGATAATGCTCAAGGAAATATTGTTGGTATAGGTAATATCGTTTTTCTTGGAAAAGTTCTTATTTCAAATGTTTTGTTTGTTAAAGGTCTTAGGCATAATCTCATCAGCATAAGTCAATTATGTGATGAAGGTTACCTTGTGAATTTTAGAAATGATAAGTGTCTAGTTCACAATTCCAAGGATGAGTTCATTCTATCTGCCCATAGGCAAGAGAATGTTTACACTATTAACTTAGAAGACCTTAGGAACCAAAACTTACCTTGCTTAAGTGTGATAGAAGACCAATCGTGGCTATGCAATAGGAGACTAGGACACTGTAATATGAGAAACCTAAGTAAACTCTCAAAGAAAGGACTTGTAAAAGGGCTACCGGAACTTAGATATGATTCTCCAAAAGTCTGTGATCCTTGTCAATTTGGAAAGCAACATAAAACTAGCTTTAAACCAATTAATGAAGTTTCAACTTCTAATGCATTATAGCTTGTGCAAATGGATCTGTTTGGTCCTTCACAATCTGGAAGCATTGGAGGCAAATACTATGTATTTGTTTTAGTTGATGACTTTACTAGATTTACATGGGTCTACTTTCTCACAAAGAAATCTGAAGCCTTTTCCTATTTCAAAACTTTTAGAGCCCAAGTTAAAAATGAGAAAAACCTACCATTGATAACTATTCATAGTGATCATAGTGGTGAATTTCAAAACTCATATTTTGAAACTTTTTGTAGTAAGAAAGGTATTACTCACAATTTATCAGCTCCAAGAACTCCTCAGCAAAATGGTGTTGTGGAAAGAAGAAATCGTATTCTTCAGGAAATGACTCGAACCATGTTGAGTGAATACTCAATTGATAAGCACTTTTGGGCTGAAGCTGTTAGTACTGCCTGTTATACTATAAATCGTGTTTTAACTAGACCATTTCTTAATAAAACCCCTTATGAGTTATGGACTGGCCGAAAACCTAAAGTTTCATATTTCAAAGTTTTTGGATGAAAAGTATTCATTCTGAATACAAAAGATAATCTACACAAATTTGCACCAAAATCTGATGAAGGAATCTTTCTAGGCTATTCTATAACCTCTAAGGCTTTTAGAGTTTTCAATAAAAACACTTGTACTGTTGAGGAAACAGTACATGTAAAATTCGATGAAACTGATCATTTTTTTTTCAACCAACCCAATCCTACATCCTCGGATGTGTTTTCTAAAAATGTTTATCAACCTTTATTAGAAGAGAATTCTGATAAGGAAAATGTTCAAGAAAGTATTCCTGAAACATTTACCACAGAATATTTTCTACCATATGTTGATGAACAGGTTTTACAAAACCCAAATCAATTGTTTCTTAGGAATCATCCCAGTGATAACATCATTGGTGATGTAAATCAACCTGTAAGGACCAGAAATTCCTTAATAAATGAAATAGAACATCTTGCTTTTCTTTCCCAATTTGAACCTAAAAGTCCAAGTGAGGCCTTAGGTGATGATGATTGGATCAAAGCAATGCAAGATGAACTAAATGAATTTGAAAGGAATCAAGTCTGGACTTTAGTTGAAAGACCTAAAGAAACAAATGTGATGGGTGTAAAATGGGTTTTCAAAAACAAGTGTGATGAAAATGGAATCATTGTAAGAAATAAAGCAAGACTTGTTGCTAAAGGCTATAATCAACAGGAGGGAATAGACTATGAAGAAACATATGCTCCTGTAGCTAGACTTGAATCTATTCGTATTCTATTAGCCTTCGCAGCATATTTCAATTTTAAACTATTTCAAATGGATGTCAAATGTGCTTTTCTAAATGGTTTTGTTCAAGAAGAAGTTTTTGTAGAACAACCTCCTGGTTTTCAAGACCCAAAACATCCTGATCATGTTTTTAAACTTACCAAGGCTCTATATGGTCTTAAACAAGCCCCTAGAGCATGGTATGATAGACTTACAGGATTTCTTTTACAAAACAATTATAAAAAAGGTACAGCAGATCCAACTCTTTTTATCAAAATGGAAAACAAAAATGTCTTGATTGTCCAAATCTATGTTGATGACATCATATTTGGATCAACTCAGAAATCTTTAACTGATTCTTTTGCAAATTTAATGAAATCTGAGTTTGAAATGAGTATGATGGGTGAGTTAACATTCTTTCTAGGTTTTCAAATTTCTCAAAAACCAGAAGGAACTTATATATCTCAACATAAGTATATTAAAGACTTACTCAAAAAGTATGGATTTGACAAAACTAAAAGTATTAGCACCCCAATTGGTACCTCAAATACTCTTGATCTTGATGAAATTGGGAAACCAGTAGATCAAACAAATTTTAGAGGTGTGATAGGGAGTTTTCTATACTTGACAGCTAGTCGACCCAACTTGATGTTTTCTGTAGGCTTATGTGCAAGATATCAATCTAATACAAAAGAGTCTCACTTAAAAGCCATAAAGAGAATCTTTCGGTATTTAAAAGACACTATGGATTTAGGTCTTTTCTACTCTTCTGGAAATGATTTTGTTTTAAAAAGTTTTTCAGATGCTGACTTTGGTGGTTGTAGAATAGATAGAAAAAGTACATCTGGAACATGTCATTTCCTAAGAGACTCTTTGGTTTCTTGGTCCTGCAAGAAACAACACTCAGTAGCACTCTCCCCTGCTGAAGCTGAATATGTAGCAGCTAGAAGTTGTTGTGCTCAAGTATTGTGGATACAGCACACACTCACTGACTATGGTTTGAGTTTCTCCAAAACTCAAATTCTTTGTGATAATACAAGTGCCATATCTCTTAGTAAAAACCCAGCACATCACTCTCGTGCAAAACACATAGATGTTAGGCATCACTTTCTTAGGGATCACACACAAAAAGGAGATATTATTTTACAATTCATCGGAATGCAAGAACAACTTGATGACATTTTTACAAAACCTTTATCTTCCGATAGATTTGAATATATAAAACAGAAGCTAGGAATGATTACATTAAAGTAATCATTCATATCTACTTCCTGTTTTACATCTCTCCTTATAGTAAGAAACTCCTCGTATAAAGGGGGAGGACATTTCTTTCTGTGTCTTTATATTTCTTTTTATCTTATGATCTTTAACTATTTACTCTTTGGATTGTGTATTTTTTATCCAGTTTATCGTATTGACAGTTTTTATCATATCATTCATTTTTCCTCCTGTTTATCGTATTGACAGTTTTTATCGTATCATTCATTTTTCCTCCTGTTTATCGTATTGACAGTTTTTATCGTATCATTCATTTTTCCTCCTGTTTATCGTATTGAAAGTTTTCATCGTATCAATCAATCTTGGAATTGAATCGACCGATGATGGTATTGAATTTCTTTTCCATCGTACCAATCAATCAATAGTATTGTATCGACCGATGATGGTATTGAATTTCTTTTCCATCGTACCAATCAATCAATAGTATTGTATCGACCGATGATGGTATTGAATTTCTTTTCCATCGTACCAATCAATCAATAGTATTGTATCGACCGATGATGGTATTGAATTTCTTTTCTATCGTATCAATAGTTTTGTATCGACCGACGATGGTAATGATTTTCTTTTCAATTGAATCGACCGATGATGGTTTTGATATTGTTTTCCATCATACTGTCAGTTCATGGTAACAAGATTGTTTTCTATCATACGGTCTGTTCATAGTAATGACTTTGTTTTCCATCGGCATGATGATATCTTTTTTGTTTCCTTACGATTGTATTTTCTTTTGATTGATATCAAAACCAACAATTACCTTATGTTCTCCGACAGGTATCTTTTTCATTTTTTTTAAATTTTTTTTGTTTTAATTCTAACCATTGATCTAGTTTTCTCTAATCCTGACCATAGAATATCAACGGTCACTCTTTTTCGACTGTAGAAGATCAACGGTCACCTCTTTATCGCCTATAAATATCCCCCATCCCCTCCCCAAACCCACATTGATTTTTCAGGAATTGAGACGAAGCTCTGCTCCACCAGCTATAAAACATCGTATGATCATCTCATCGGCAGAACCTTTATGTCTCAATCCTCTGCTAACACTCCCGCCGAAATGTCTTCAAAGACTTTTACAGAAAAAGACTTTAACAGAGAAAGGTTAGTATCTCGTGACTTTTTCAATACGTACAATTCTACAATCAGGAGGATCATTTTGTTTCAAGGATGGGAACATCTGTGTGTTGAAAAGCCTGATTCTCAAGATCCGGTTCTTTTTGATGAAGTTTGTCAGTTTTACAAAACTGTTTCTTTCGACAAAGAAATGACTATAAACTTTGCTGTGTACGATAGAAAATTGTCTATGTCTGTGAAACAAGTGGCACATTTTCTGAATGTTTCTATAGAAGGGGATTCATTCTGTCCATCGCACAAACTACCAGAGGAAGTTGGTACGTTTAATAGAGAAAGTGCTGAAAAGACTTTGTTTGTTTTAATGAGGAAAAGAGAAAAGTGTCTCATCTTTCACTGGACAATCGTTTTGTAACTTTATGGATGCAAGGTTTTCTTATCCCAAGGAAAGGGGATAGAGAAACTCTGAAAGTTTCTGATATCTTTATGCTCGACTATCTTGTAAATATGAGGAAAGTAAATCTCATGGGATATGTTTTTGAAACCATTAAGAATTTCAAGACAGGAGGGATTAAGTCCCAGATGATTATGTATCCAGCTATCCTTACGAAATTAATTCTTGAGAGTATGAAGTTTTGTAACATTCCTTTGAAAGGAAAACCCATGGATTTGAGGCCATCATGGATTAGTAAGAGTACGATGAAAAAGCTGAATGTTTGTTTTGATCCGAATTCAAAACTTTTTGTCAGAGATGTAGAAGCTGAATTGGCTTAGAATCAATCGACACCTATGCCATCCAAAGACATTCAATCTACCGGTGTTACTCAAAAGTCTGATCCGCAAACCAGTTCAAAGCCGAAGAAGAAGCCGAGGTACAGTAAGGAAGTTGTAGCAAAATGGAGAAAGGATAAGGAACAAAGAAAATAAGGTGATCCGAAGTTCGGTCTTGACCCTGCTGAGGATTTTTCATAAAGAATAAGGGTAGAAGAAACCCTTCAGGCTGAAAAGAAGAAGAAGGTTCTTTTAAAAATAAAGGCTCAGGACTTTGATGTCTCTAAAGTCTTGAAAGCTGTTGAGGATGCCAGTGCCCAATTAACTGAAGAAGTGCACCAAGAGCCAATCGTACAGAGTCTCCCTGAGGAAGGAAAACAAAAACAAGTGATGGAAGAGATAGAACAAGTGGAAGAAGAAGAAGGAGACTTTATTTTAGAATTTCTTCAAAGTTAAAGAAGAGTAGAGAGGAATCGGTTCAAAAGATGAGTGAAGGTGTTCAACAAACTCCTCATGCTGATCAAGATCGATCTCCGGACAGAATGTCATCTCAAGAAAAGCAAGGTGCTCAATCTTCTCATTCTGATAAAGTTGTTGTCATTAGTGACAAAGTGGAAGAAAAAAGAAAACAGAAAGAAAAAGCAAAAGGAAAACAGCCAGTTGTTGACTCAAGCAGATCGTATGAACTAGCATCGTACGATGAAGATACTAATTCAGAACATACAATCTCTCTCAAGAAGTGTGATTACATTGTTCATGTTTTGAGAAGGGTTGAGAAGACTATTCCCTATTTCCCGAGGCTGGAAGGGAAGATTGATTTTATTACTGACAATCAAAAGAAGAAGTTTGGCTCTGTGAAAGAATTGAGGAAGAATGTTTTGTCAGTAGAAGCTGATTTGAAAGTTCTATTAGAAAGTTTGGTGCTCATAAGAAGGCATGCAATAAAATGACCAAGTGGTCGTACAAAATAGAGATCTCAATCAATGATCATGAGATAGAAATTGAAGATATAATAAGGTTATCAAATGATCTTGCAATTGATTTCAACAAGCTTGATAAAGAAACGGTTTAAAGGTTGAATCTTTTGTCTTCCCAAAGAGCCGATGTTCCTTCAGTGAAATATTTGCAAGAGAGAATGAATGTTTTTCAATATGAATTCTCGAAGGTTTCATCTTTCAAAGATAAAATGGTTTTGCTGAATAATCAAAATTATGTGTTATCCAAAGACAACAAGAATTTTCAAAACAGAATTGATACCCTTGAAGAAGTAATCAGAGTCCAGGAGGAGACCATCAGAAATCAAGATCAGATTTTTGCGGATCAACAAGAGCTTCTCAAAACTCAGGGTGAATCAATTTCTGAAGACAAGAAGGAGATCAAGAAGATGAAAGTTGTTCTTCATGAGATTATAAAGAAGGATAAGGAAAGAGAAAACAAATGATTGTTGTATTTGTTTTTTTGGAACTTGTCTTTGTTTTGTAATAACTCTTATGATCCATTTATTTTATCCATTGTCTTGTATTGCTTTACTAACTCTTTCAGACAATTCAAGATTACTCCTTTCTTTTTGTAAATCACAAAGGGGGATAATATTTACAAAGCAAAGATTGTTTTACAAAGGGGGAGAATGCTTTACAATGCTCTTAAGGAAAATCTACGAATACAATCCTTAGGAAAGTCCATACCTAAGGGGGAGATTAGTTGTATTCAATTTCTTATTCAGAAGAGTTTTCAATAACTCAGGGGGAGATAAGTATTTCTTGTTACATTTAATTTGTGGGTTGTGCTTTCCAAAAAAGGGGAGATTGTTAAGTCAAAAGTCTTCTTTTGACCTCTATATCATGTTTTGGAAATCACAAATTCATTCTATCATATTTTAGAAATTACAATTGTCTTTTATCATGTCTATCGTATCGTACAATGTTGATCGTACCGACCATATCGTATCGTACTGACTCTGTCAATCGTACCATACTGACTGTCAATCGTACCATACTGACTCTGTCAATCGTATCGTATTGACTCTGTCAATCGTATCGTACTGACTCTGTCAATCGTATCGTACTGACTCTGTCAATCGTATCGTACTGACTCTGCTATTCAGATGATCATTATTTGTTTTGTTACTTAGTCAAAAACACTCTCTACATATGAATCGTACTCATGTTTTTCATTTCTATATATCTCTTGTCCTAACAAAACGATGTCGTTGAGTTAGTTACAAACTAATCAAAACGATGTCGTGCTTTCTGTTTCAATATGACCGTTGGAGGCAATATGACCGTTGGAACCCAAGGCCTATAAATAGGAGGTCATTTGAAGCTAAGAGAAAAATGATGAACGAAGAGAACGAATGAAGAGACTCTGTGAACTACTAAGATTATAGAGAGAGACACTGTGACTTCTCTCATCTGCCTTGTGCGTCCGATCATTGTATCGAGGGATTTCAAGTAATTGAAAGACAGAGGTGCTGATTACCTACAAAATCGAGGGTTGTCGGGGATAGGCAGACAGACGTGCTGATCTTCGTATCGAGGGATGCCAGGGATAGGCAGAAAGATGTGACGATCATCATATCGAGGGCTGCCAGGGATAGGCAGACAGATGTGCCGATCATCGTATCGAGGGCTCACCAAGGTGTTGGTGAGACAGACCTTTTATCCTAGGTGAAAGGATAACCCTTCTCTTTGGGTTAAAAGAATTGTATTACTTTTACATTTCCACTGTTAACTTGTATTAGAAAGGGATTTGTATTGTTTCCTTTCTTCTTTACATATACAATTGTAATTGTTTCAATTACAATCATTCTATTACTTTTTGTATTGATTGATTCTATACGCTTTAAGGTAGAATCATTCATCTTTTTTATTACTCTGATTATTGTGTTCACCTTGAATACAATTGTTTTACTTCACATTAGTATTACAATACATCATACCTTTTTCATTCAATACAATTATGGGTGTTTTTATTTGTATTAGTTTAAGATCATTTAAACTAATATCTTTGTTGCTAAAACCCAAATGTTTTTGAACATACAATTCACCCCCCCCCCCTCTTGTATTGTTCCATCTAATAGACATATACATTTACTATTCGATCCAACAGCCTTTTGGTTAATTAAGAAAATGGATTATGACCACTCATTGGCCATAAAAAAAAGGAAATTAGATCTCAATGAACTGGAGGAACTAAGGATGGAGGCTTATGAAAATTCAAGGATCAATAAAGATAGAGTTCAAGCCTACCAATCTAGGAATATCAAGGTAAAACATTTTGAACCGGTAAAACTTGTGCTCTTGTATAGTTCAAAACTTCATTTACATCCGGGAAAGTTAAGGTCTAGATGGTCAGGACCTTTCATAGTGCATCATGTATTCCCCCATGGGTCAGTAGAGATTCAAGATCCCACAAGTGGTTACATTTTCAAGGTCAATTGTCAAAGGTTAAAACCATTCATTGAATCATTCAATAAACAGAAAATAGAGGTTTAATTAACTGAGCCAAACTATGAACAAGGAAAAAATTGATAGATTTAGGGTCCATGTCGGGCTAACGACGTTAAACAAAGCGCTGCATGGAAGGCAACCCATTCTTTTCAAGTTTCCTATCATTTTGTTGTTTTAATAAACATTATATTTTAAATAGGATTAATTAATCATTTTTATATTTTAAAAAAAGACTATTGACCTGTTCTTATATTATGAGTATGGATGGGTATGAAAGGGGAGCATCGTATTCATCTTTGTCACGCGGTGTGATCCCTGAGTAATACCTTACCCAGAAAATTAAAAGAAGACAATGTATCATTAGTTTTATTTAAAAAAATAGAAAAACAGGAAAAACCATAAAAATGATGATACTTGTAATTAAATAAGTCGTTGTGTTGTTTGTTTTGTCTGGTTTGTTCTTTTTTTGTTTAGGTACTATTTTGGGTGATACATGTTCAATCAAGGAGGTGCCTACATCCCCCAAGAGATCAAAGGACTAATTTGGAGCAGCAAGAACTTCAACTTCAACCACTAGTTGATTTCATTCCATGATCCTCAGTTTCAATTTCCTTTTTGAACTTCCATTATCTGCCTCTACTCCTTCTAAATTTTCATTTCTTTAAACACTGGGGACAGTGTTGTTTTAAGTTGGGGGGGAGATAAAATAAAAAAAATGTTTTTTTGTCAAAAAAATGGATGATTTGAAAAATAAAATGTAAATGGAAGGAAAAATTCCTTTAACTTTGAACATGGTAATACACATTGCACACTTTGAAACTAAATATCAAATAATTTAGCATGCCCTGATTCTGATTTTAATCCTTGTATAATTTCATGATCATAGATTTTGGAAAGTGTGGCTGTCCAATGTGATATTTCATCATTTATATTTTCATCCAAATAAAAAAAAGATCACAATGCACGTCCCTTGGATAGTGGGGTATTAGTTTGAGTTCATGGGGTCCCCCAAATAAATATCATAGGTTTTGTGATCATTTTAGTTTAATATTAGTATTCAAAAAAATTTAAAAAAAATTGTGCGTAGAGCAATGAAATGACCTAATGCGTGGATTTCGGCACTTGGGGATCGTGACTCCATAGTTTTCTGGCCCAGAGTTAGTAATTTTATCTCTATTTTTGGTAATTTGAATTTGTTTTTTACTGAGTTAACTCGAGATGATGCCTGAGTATGTGGTCTTCACTTGGTACCCTAAGGTCTTTGAGCCCGTGAGTCATCAGCAAAGTCTCGCTACAGGGGTTGACTCTTTTGAGTACAACTTCAATTACCATGGAAAAATTGAAAAAAAAAACAACAAAAAAATTATACAAAAAAAATGAATACTCATCTTAATATTGATATTTGATTCCACCTAGCGCTTCCGTAATTTCTCCCTTGAATAAAGATGAACCCCCATGTCTATTGTGATGCACAACACATCCTCATACTTAATTGATAATGGATGAA
Organism: Viscum album; assembly: GCA_963277665.1. Lineage (NCBI taxonomy): Eukaryota > Viridiplantae > Streptophyta > Magnoliopsida > Santalales > Viscaceae > Viscum > Viscum album. The sequence continues at coordinate 247,185,100 of OY728153.1, read as the reverse complement.
ATATGGAAATAAATTTGAACAAAGGAATGGGCTTGGGATTGGGATCTGATTATGAAACTATCTTGTATTAAAATATTTTGATGGGTTTTGTGATTGTTTTCTATAAGGTTTTTTGGTGATCATTGTGTATTAAAATGTTTTTGGAAAAGGGAATTCGAATTTCATATTGTTGAGATATATTTTGCTCGGGACTAGGAAAACTCAAGTTGGGGGGTGTGATTAGCCACTAAATGAGGATAATATTCATAGTTAATATATATAGTATTCATTTTATTTATTATTCATAAACACCATTTTAGTTCATTTTACACTTTGATCATCATTTCACATTATGATTGTAATACCTTCTTAAAATGCACTATTATGTGGTACATTTTTTAACATCATTTGAAGTACCCAATGATTCATCTGATTATACATATTTTAATTTTATATTTTTTGAAATTGATCTACACTCCAATATGAACATGTTTCATTCAGGGATCAATGTAAAATTCATGGACGAAGATGGGGATATTTTGTGATGAAAGGAAGCAATTCTAGAGAAGGAATATTGGAAACCAGCACACTGATGAGACTGTGGGGACCAACATACAGGCCCAATTAATCCCAACATTCGTGGGATGCTATAATACATGTATAGGAACAAATCACTATTCAAGATCTAATGCTAATTCGGCTTCCATGGTGGTCATTTAGGCGTCCCAAGTTAGCGATAAAATTCTGGGCCAGATTCTGCGGCTCAGAAAAACATCCCACCAATTAAACCATATCTCTAAAACCATAACTCATTTTGGGATTCTATTTTACAAACTGTTAGGGTACATCCGAAGAGTAATTTAAGTCTTCTATGTCCCACCCAAATTAGGTCATCTAGAAGGTGTTTCAAGTGCTTCTGTTCGGTGCATGAAAGCTGGATGCCTTTTCGGGTCAAGGGTGGAAAGTCTTCTTTCCACAAACTTTCCACCACCCTAGACCTACCATACTCAAGTGGGATGACTTGTTCTGTTGAAGGCTCGACCCAAGGGCTCAAAAATGACTATTTAAGATAGTGGTGTTGGAGTATTTAAGAATCTTTGAGCTTGTTTTCATCTTAATGTTATGCTGCCAATTTCTCTTTGTAATGTTCTTCCTTCACATGTAAGTTGTTTTAATTCATTCTTGTTTCTTAATAAAATTTATTCTTCTCTTATTATTATGTTCTTCTCATTATCACTTTTATACCGTTGGTTCAAGGTGTGAACTTTTTCATACCAAACCTTGTGATATTATCACACAACGGTGGAGTGATTGTTATTTTATTGCATTTTTTTTACTTCTCCATTTCCTCTCTCATGAGTCTACTTTCCGCTTCCATTGAAACCATAGAATCAATAGAGGGATAACCCACTTATGGGTTGATCCAAGGGAGTATCAAGGGGTTGTATTGGATGTTATTTATAACCTCATTAATGTATAATCACTTCTTTAATTGAGATTTTTATTTGATGATTTTTAAACTCCATCATCCTTGTTGAATTTAAGGCCACACACTTCAAGGGATAATATGAACCTTTACCTTGAAGTGCTCAAAACATTGATCCTTCAAGTGTATAGGTGATTAGTATTAAAGGGTGTAGGAATTAAACCAGTAATTGATGATGTTGTTTTATCTCCTTAAATGAACCCATATCAAATTTAAGAAATTGAAATCATTAAAAAGAAAATATGTCCAATCCACCCTGAGCGATAACCTAGGATCAACTCATTCTTTTAAATTGAATTCACTTAAATCTGTTAGTTATACTTTAAAACCATATAAAATCAACCCAAGTTGGCCACTTCATAGCCAAAAACAGTCCATAGAATTTACGTGTCTATAGGTTTCTTCTTAGGTCTCTGAGGATTCGATAACCCAAGCTAAACTACAAGGACCGTCTTACCTTCTTCTATTGGGTAAATTTGGGCGAGAATCAGTCCCCTACCTAGAACCAGACACATTCACCTATTACCCGGGGGTTATATCCCACCCCAACACCTAAACCCCCATTCGCATATCACACAAAAAACATATTTAATCACATAAATCACGTATACCCAGGGGTTCATACTCCCCAGAACCTCGCATAGAATGTTCCCAAGGTATCACATCCTAGAACCACAAGTGTATCACATTCATATAAATAAAACATATAACATGCACACTTGAGGCCACAACTCACCCCGGAACCTCATATCATGCCATGCAGATTGGACACCTACTCAAGCTCGCCATGGGTCTCCCACGTTGGCCTCTCTCACACATAGCCCAGACCTCTTCATGGAACCCACACCAAATGAAAATTGTTAATTCTTGAGTTCAAAGATGGCACATGATATAAACACCATCAATCTACTAGTACTACCTCTATCTAGGGTCAATTTTATACTAGACCACTCATGGGGTCCCCTAAGTCACATCATAACACATACACCCAACATGGGTTCCCCAATATCAATCTCATCTATCTGCCTAATCCCATCACTCAGAGGGCCTATTTCCCCTTGACATCACCATGATCACATTTCAGTCTCGTCGGCCTCATTGGAAAAGCCTCACTGGCATCACTCTCAAGATATGGCTTAATTCCCATCTCACGTCGCAAGTCATGGGTTGGTCCATTCACCCAACCTATCAACAAGTCTTACCCAGGGCATGCCCACGTAGGCACTCACATCTCACTGAGGAAGGAAGGCTCACCCCACTCTCATCGCAACTAGCCTAATGGCTTGAGTTATCTCAAGGTTCCAAAAAGGCATGTTATGGCCAACCATTCTCATCTATCACACTTATACTAGGAGGTCACTATGGTTTTCTATCCCTAGGTCCATTATGTATCGTTTATTTTATTTCATTCAATTTACACCCCTCATGATCTATACATCTTGACACATGCAATATCAACCAAGCCCTCGACCATCGACAATCGTGGTATCCTACCAATGCAAATGGTTCATCATGGTCTTAGAACATTGTTCATTACATTTATAGGCATTTCATTTAAATTAACCAATTTATTTAATTTAAAAGGTCAAAATTCCCTAGTGGCGAGACCACATATCACATGTATACATAAATAAAATGTGTTTACCAAAAGGGGTATACTCAAGGGACCACCTACATCATACGACATTACCATCCTTTAATAATATCACAATGACCTTCACCCTAGATCATTCAAGTTCATGTCATCTCCCCATCACCTAAATGAATTCATAATATCGAATAATTAATTATAACAAATTATAATAAATAATTCAATCAATTGTAGTACTTTAGAATCAATTTTAAATTTAATTTAATTGTGAATAATGCCTAAAAACATACCCAACTATATCAACTTGCCGAAACCTTGAGCAGCGGGGTGCAGTCTACTCTCAACTTGCCCCTAGGCCTAAGTCACCCAAAAGCCTCATTGTTTTTCAATGAATCGACAACCAATTTTATTTAATTTGGGAAAAAACCTATGAAAATTCATCTAGTGACATACCTAAAACAAAAATTGAAAGTGACGATGTGAGATCACACAACCATAGATCGCCACAAGGGAAACGCCATTTTTATTAGTGCTAATAAAAATGCGATGAAAAAAGGGGAGCCTTTATCAACTCTAGATAAAATCGCAGATAAATCTACCCTTTATTGGTTCTTTTTTAGCACAGATAAAAGGTTTATTTATCATCGCTATTATTAGCACGGATAAAAGTTTCTAATAAAAAATATTATTCATTTATATAAAATTAGTATATTTATATTAAAAAAAATTATTTATATACATTAAATAAAAAATGCATGTTTATAATTAATATTTTTTTAATAATCCAAATATATATATATAATGCTTTAAAAAGGTATTTATATGATTATAAATATATATTTAAATAATTATATGATGGTAATAAATTTTATTAAATAATAAATATATTTATTATATTTATAATTATATATTATAATTATATGAAAATACTTTTTAAATATATGTATTTATAATTATAATTTTAAATATATATATATATATATATCTGTGTTTTCAATGTATTTGGTCAACAAATTTATTGATGTGTGAGTATAATTGACGTGCATATGTTATGTATTCATCATGAATTAATGTTCATTTATACATTATACCCTTATTATTATTCATGTTGTTTATATGTGATTACTCGTTTTTTATTATCTATACTTTACTAGGTATATTATTCATTCATGTTATACCCAATAATCTATTATGTTCTCAAAAATACTTATAAAATTTAAATAATTAATATATGCATTATATTTATAATTATAAATTTTTAATTATATATAAATACTTTTAAAATATATTTATTTATAATTATAATTATAAATATATATATATATAATTATAAAATTACAATAGATACATCTATCATAATTTTATAAATATATATATATATATATAATTATACACAAATATTTAAATATATATATATACTTATAGTTATAATTATAAATATATATATATATATGTTAATAATTATAAAATTATGATAAATATATTTATTATACATATTAAGTTATAAATATATATAATTAATTAAATATATTTATAAATATATACAAATATTTATAAATAAATACAAATATTTAAAATTATAATTATAAAAAACAAATATATATTTAAATAATTAAAAAATTATAATGGATATATTAATTATATATATTAATAAAATTATAAATATAATAAATACTCAGAAGGTTCAGGAGACAGGATAGTCTGCTCCTAAAAGAATTATTAGAAAAAGAAAATTGAAAAGGGTTAACAAAGGATGGATAGGGTTACACAATGAGGCATGCACTCAACCATAAGGTAAGACTACAAGTCAAGAACAAGATCATTCCCATAATCATGATCAGATTCATCATCATCATCAGCAGTTTCCCACTCTGACTGTGAGTTCCTTTTATTGAAGAGCACTATGTACTTCACCTTGATCTTCTCCTACTCTAGAGTGAGTTGAATCTTATTTTCCTTAAAATAAGATATGGTAGAAAAATTTCTACCTTTTCCTCATGCCATATCCTAGTCATCTCAACCACATCCTTAACTATGGCCTTTTGGATGCCTAGCTCGTCGCCATTACTTTTGATGCCAAATTCCTTCAGGTTCCTCTTCACCTTGATCTTTTCCTACTCCAGAGTGATTTGACTCATATTTTCCTTAAAAGAAGATCTAGTAGACACATTTCTACCCCATCCTCATGTAGTATTCTATTCATCTCAACCACATCCTCAACCATGGCCTTTTGGATGCCTACCTCGTCACCATTACTTTTGATGCCAAATTCCTTCTGGTTCTTCTTTCTCAGCAATAATGTTCGGTTGGAATTCCACCTACAGGGGGAGTTTCTTAATAATAGGAGTATTTTCCACTTTAGATGTCGGCACATATGTCATATGTTTTTGAGGAGGAACAAGTTGAAAACCCTCTTCATCCACCACTCTTCCCTTACATTTAGAAAAAGACATCTGCTTATCCACATGCGCTTCATGTAGTGCTTGAGCATTAAATTCTCCATGCTCAGGAGACCAGGCATCCTTTGATCCTTTCACAAACCTTGAAAGCCGGACAAGATCATCATCCTCATTAGCTTCAATACTATTTGAAAATACATATTCAACAATAAAACCTATAGCCTGTTTTGATGTATCGTCTCATCCCTTATCATCATCATCAGCTTTCCCATATTCCTTAGTGATTTTGTAGAAAATATCAAGATATGCTACTCCCTTGTATAACAATTGTTGGACGAAAAAAATCATCAGTTTTATATCTAGAGACCATTGCATCACGACCAACAACTATAGCAGTGTAAGCAACAGTATCTTCCTTGTTGGATTGTGGGATCTTCCTTCTACATCAAGTAGTTTTAGGACCTCTCAAATTAAATATGGTACAACTTATTTCTATTTTAAAATTTTCTTTGACATGTCCAATGGTTTTAAATCCAATATAAACTCAATTTGTATTTTATACCTTATAGTCAGATCTAAAATTGAATTCCATAGTATACAGTGTGAAAGATTCAATTGGAATTGAATTAAGATCCACCTCAATAAGAAATATCACAAAAAAATTCAAAGTTCTCATATTTCATTGTCTGGTCAAGATTTATTGGAGTGCCAATGGATGAATCAATGTCAAAAAGAATATGAGGATGCCAGAATATCCAATTCAAGCTTTAAATTTGAACCCAAACCTATGTTCTTATGTTTCTGAACACAAATGGGTTGAAGTAAGGATCACAATCTAGATGCACATGATTCTTGACTTGAGAGAGATCTGACTAAAACCCCATGCCTTATGCTTCACCTCTTTAAAGGAAAAAACAATGTGGAAACACCCTCACCCAATGGGGATTCCCTCCCAATTAGGAAATCTCCAAACATCAGCTACTCATTTTTCCAAGTTTTTAGTCCTCCATGGGTTTTGACCATATGAAAAAAACAACCCTCTCGATAATTTAATGCTTGAAAATTTTAAACTGATCGAGGATATAATCTTGACTTACCCATATTTTAGTAGAGTTACCTCTTCAAAATATCCAATCATCATCATTCTTGCTCAAGGTGAAACCTGGTTTTTCATATCCCAATTTGCATGATTGACTGTCGGGTGGCTTTGAAACCAAAGTTGGATTCACCGAAGTTGATGTCCACAGCCCACAAGGAAGATGACCGGTAGATCCTACATCCAAGGCCCTCTATCGAGATCCATGTTTGGACAATTCATCTACAAATTGGAGTTTTTTTGGGCTTAAGTAGGCACCAAGATAGTGTAACTGGAATTTCAATGCTTTCATGGTAGAATTAATGATCATGCAGTGTAATGTAAATAATTTCTATTATATGAAGGTGTATTATGACGAGAGTTTTTTCATTTTACTTGTTTATGTGGATGAGTTTCTTATAGCTTTACCGATGAAGGAAAGGCTGGAAGAGCTAAAGATTGATTTATCTAGAAGATCCCAAATGAAGGACCCAGGTTCTAAAAAGTGGATATTGGGAATAAATATTGAAAGAGACTTAAAATTATATAACTTTTTCCTGACATAGTTGGAGTATATCTAGAAGGTGTTGAAAATATTCAGAATGAGTGAGTTAAAACTTGTGAGAGCTCCCATAGTTGGACATTTAAAAAATTCAAAGGAGGAGTTTCCTAAAATAGATGAAAAGTTCAAGTTAATATAAAAGGTTACATATTCATTAGTTATAGCATGTCTGAGGTACATCAGGGTGTGTATAAGACCTGATATAATTTATGAGGTTTTTTTAATTAAAATATTAATGGTGGATCTAGGTAAGGAGAACTAGAAGGTTGTTAATTAATTTTTTTTATATCTCAATGGTTTAGCAGATCTAGAACTCTATTTCAAAATGTATGATCCATTAAAGGGGTTTTTGCATTTGAAATTTGGATAATATAAAAACTCATTGTAGAGAACTAATAACCAAGAGGAATTAGTGGAAATCACTGATATGATGTTTTAAAAATTAATATTATTTTAATTGTATTTTAAACCAAGAGTTTTGGTGATTTGAAAGTGTTAAAAATGTTGGAAAATGTTGTTTTATTTTTAAAGTGGTGAGTTAACCCTTGTGATCTATATTAAAAACCAATTTAGTATCCTTGGTTAATTTTTATATCAATATTTTGTGTAATGATTTTATTAAATATTATTAATAATGAATCAAATATGATGGATATTAATAAATAATGGATGGATTCCAATCGTATGACAAAAGAGTATGAATATGGAGTGAAAAAGTTCATCAATTTTGAAAATGATCATGCATATGACCCTTATCAAATGCTTTTTCCATGTTTATACTATTGTTATTCATGACTAATTTGTCCAGAGGAGTTTGAAAAACACTTGATCAGTCACAGAATAGATCGAAGCTATAAATGTTGGAATAAACATGGGGGAAAGGAGAATATAGCTAGTGGTTAGGATAACACTATGTTTTATTGATCATATGATATGATTACAAGAGTAGAAAATAAAGAAGATTGTGTTAAGGATGTGATTATAAATGTTAATTATAATGAATATCATATTGAGTAAATGATAAGGATGATTGAATATTAACTTCATGATTGCCCAAAATTGTTTGAGAAGTTAAAGAGTTGTGCAATGATGCCATTATATGTTGGTTTCACTACATATACAACATTTTCGGCCATACTGAAGCTATATAATTTGAAAGTAGGAAACAGATGGAGTGACATCAGTTTTACAAAACTACTTTACCTCTTTAATGACATGATCCCAAAAGATAATTAGATCCCTATCCAAACATACGATGCCAAATGAATGCTACGCTCAATGGGTATGATCTTTGAAAGAATACATGATTGCCTAAATGACTATATACTATTTCTCAAGGACCAAAAATCACTTAAAGAATGCCCAAAGTGAGGCACTTCTCAATACAAGAAATATTAATCTGTTCCTACAAAAGTTGTATGGTACTTTACAATTGTCACGACCCGTCCCTCGGGGCCCGTTCCATGACTACCCCAAGCCCGTCTTCCATAGGCCAGGGGCTGGCGACTAGCACCAAAGGCGTAAATCCCTAAACTGGGAAGACATTACCTTTATAACCTGTAAACACACACAATAGAGCACACAACTGGATATGAAACACTAAGTAAAATTGTATAACCAAAGAGTGCTGGAAATAAAAAGGGGTTGGAAATACAAGCCCAACTGTAAAGTACAAGAAACTGAAAGTACAAATACAACTAAAGAAAATAAAAATAGTTGTTGGGTCATCCTACAAGGGTCCTACCTAAAGGGTAGGTACAGATCGCCTCCTCCTCAGCACTCCACGTCTGTCTGTCTCCTCCAGGTACTGACTCATCGTCTGATCCAAGTCCGAGTACCGTCCAATCCTAATTCTCACAGCCTCGATTAGAGTTGTTCGTCGTCTGCATCCAACACAACAAGGTGTGTGCATAGCCCGTGTAGAGTTGAGTAAAACGATACTTATTAGAGACCCCGAGACCCTCAAGTTATCACAAAATCCAATAAGGATAAAATAGAAAGAAAGAAATTAACAGATAACCCTACTTAGATATATGCCCATACATATACCTAAGTTATCAAGTAATCCATCTCAAACATGAGGAAAACACAAAAGTACTAACTCAGCTCAACCAGGATTTTATTCACATTATTGAAACCTCAGTTTCTGGAGAACTCCTTCTCAATCAAGTATAGTGGGCCTGCCACGTCACACAGAGGCACTTCCCACTAACCTTGGACTGCTGAGGTGCTCCTCCTATTGAGTACTGTGGGTCTGTTGCATCACACAAAGGCACTCCCTACCATGGGTCTACCGCCACACCCAGGCGCTCCCCCTCATAGCCTGTAGAGGTACTCCTTCTATCGATTATCGTGGGTCTGCCATGTCACCAAGTGTGCTCCTCCACTATGGGTCTATCGTCATAACCAGACGCTCTCCACTGGGCTAGTAGAATCACTTGGAGTCAAACGGTCATCAGTCATCAGGTCTTAGCCACCTACTAGGTCTCCATACTCTACTCGCTCATCACTGGAAGGATCCGCTCCACGAGCTACTGGTCGATACTCCAACTATCACGAAGTCACACAAATAAGTATTCCAAATGTGTGCCACATCATAGGGGTCTCAACGCAACAGACAGTGCATCAATCAGATTCTCGGTCTGTGAGTTATTAGCCTTTTAGTCTCGGGGGCCCGGTTGGATTTGTGCACGATCCGACGTAACCGCATCTCAACTATACCCCAAAATCTAGTGGGGTATTCTCAAAGAGATTTTAATACTCCAAGATTACCAGTGCTGCAGATGGTTTGTCAAACGGGCGTCTGGTGCCAAAGATATGGCCAAAAGAAGGTAAAGGGTCGTAGTGGTCCTGGGTCTAGTTCGACCCGGTTCAAGTTGACCCGACCTAACTCATTAGGTCTACCCGGACAGTTGTGTGGATCATCCCGTTAGGTTCAGCCCGGACCATTGGGTCCTGCCCAGCTGGCCGCGAGGGGTCGCAGAGGGCCGCGAGGGCACGGGCCGGTCGCGAGGACGTGGACCGGCCACTAGTTGGCACAAGGGCAGTTCGGCCCGGAGGGTGCCGCGAGGGGGCAGCTCGGCCCGGAGGGTTCCACGAGGGTGGTTCGTCCTGGAGGGCACCACGAGGAGGCACGAATCAGGGTGGCTCAGCCCGGAGGCTGGGTCCGGTTCGGCCAGCGGCGGCACGGGGGGCGCAGACGGCAGAGTCGCAGGTTGCACGGGGGCGTGGGGAGGGTGCAGAGTCATGGGGCGTGCGGGGGGCGTGGACGGCAGATCCATGGGGTGCGCATAGCGAACGAGGCACGCGGAGTCATAGGGTGTGTGGGGCAAAAGGGGCACACGGACGACGGAGTTGCTGGGCACGTGGGGCACGCAGAGGCTGTAGGTGGCTTGGACAGGGGCTGCTGCGAGGGTGCGGGCAGCTCGGTCGGGGCCACCACGAGGGTGCGGTGGGGCCGCGGAGCAGTGTCGTGCGTTGTTTCCTATGTCGCAGTCGGCATAGGTTTCGGCCGCCATTCTTGTGCTCCTCCACATAGGTTGTCGTCCTTCTCCATTGTGAATAACACTAAAGAAGATCAGTGGAGGGGTCGTGCCACGTTAGTTTGGCCCGCACCCACCACATTTAGAGTGGTAGAAAGCGGCTCTACATTAATTATGAACCGAGAACAAGGATAATAATCAAAAAGATTCAAGAATTTGATAATAACCCCATACCTTGTTCGTTGTTCGTCGAAGGAGTCACGGGGAAGAAGACGGGTCATTGGGAAAAGATGGACGTCGGCATTTTCTTCAATCATCGGTTTGTGCGTCGGCTCATTGTAGTCGAAGACGTCCTACGTCGGAGGAAGTCCCGAGCAAGAAGGTCGAAGTCGGGGTCGACGTTCTTCATCGGTGGAGCGTTCTTCGTCGGTGGAACGAGTTCTTCATGGAGGAGGCATTCTTCATTAGAGAAGATTTCTCCCAAGAGCCCTTCCCAATTCTCTAAATCCAAACCTATCCCCAATTTCACCGTGAAGGAAAAGAAATATCCAACATAAAAACAATTGATAGGATTTAATTTTATGTTGACACATAAAATTAATTAATAGCATTTAATTTTATGTTGACACATAAAATTAATTGATAGATTTTAATTTTATTTTGACACATAGAATTAATTGATAGTATTTAATTTTTATGTTGACACATAAAATTAAACTGAAACAATTTAATTTTACTTTGACACATAAAATTAAATTGAAATCATTTAATTTTACGTTGACACATAAAATTAATTGAGGGAGTTGAGAGGTTTCCTCCCCCCCCCCATTATGAGGGATAAACCTCTGGTAGTCCCCACCACCATAACTCATGGGAGGTTAAGGTGTGGTGGTCCCCACTTCTAACTTCCACATGGGTGGTTACAACTGATAAAATAAAATAAAACATGTATTTATTTTACTTTATTATTTCCTCAAGAAACCCAAAAACTAACTTTCACCCTCAAAAAACTTACGTCGAGGTGAAAGTATCTTTAAGAGAATACCAGTGTTGCGAGTTCAACGGTGTCCTCAAATTTCAATTCTAGGCATCGGTTCAGAAGTTATAAAAAACCCATACAAACATTCACTGAGCGTACCCGAACAAAACTTCAAAAACTGATTTCGATCACACCGGGCCTCAGAATTACGCACCGTCAATTTTTACAGACTCATAAAATTCCCATTTAATTAAAAAAATTACATAAAAATTCTGGGTCTTTATATTATACCCACCTCAAGGATCTACGTCCCCATAATCCATAACTCATACTAAGAGAACAAGTGGGGGTACTTTGCAGGCATCTGAGCCTCCTGCTCCCATGTTCTCTCCTAGAGGTTCTCGTGCTGCCAGAAAATGTACACTGGAGGTATCAACCATCCATGAAAGAAAATCTCTTGTCAATCCTCAATCTCTACTGGAACCTCTGTAAAAGTCACCTCATCGTCGACGTCTATCTCGCCATGATCGATGACGTGAGAAGGGTCGTGTATGTATCTCCTCAGCTGGGATATGTGGAAGATGTCGTGCACCCGTTGCAACTGAGGTGGAAGAGATAAGCAGTAAGCCACCTCACCAACTCTGCTGAGGACCTAGAAAGGTCTGAAAAATCTCGGAGATAACTTTCTACCTCGGCCAAATCTCTGCAAACCTGGTCAAGGTGAGACCCATAGAAAGACGTGGTCGCCATCCTCGAACTCTAGAGGTCTCCGTCTCCTTTCAGCATACAACTTCTTCCTGCTTTGTGAAGTCTTCATCTGATCCTGGATGATCTGCACCTTCTATGTGGTAGCCCATACCATCTCTGGTTCCACTAGTGCTGACTCACCTAGGTCAATCCAGCACAAGGATGATCTGCAAGGTCGCCCGTATAACACCTCAAAAGGTTCCATCCCTATGGTGGAGTGATAGTTGTTGTTGTACAAAAACTCCACCAAAGGCAAGTGATCCTCCCAGTTGTGACCAAAGTTGAGGACACAAGTGTGAAGCATGTCCTCTATGGTCTGAATGGTCCACTCAGTCTGACCATCCATCTAAGGATGGAAGGCGATGCTCAAACGAAGTTGCATGCCAAAAGCCTCCTACAACCCCTTCCATAGCCGGGAAGTGAAACGTGCATCACGATCGGATACAATCTTCATGGGTACTCCATGTAGCCACAAAATCTCATACACATAGATGTGTCTCAAGATTTCCATTTAAACCTACTCTTTGATTAGTAGGAAGTGGGTATACTTGGTGAGTCGGTCGACGATCACCCAAATCGTGTCATGACCTCTGGATGTACATGGAATTATTGTCAAAAATTCCATGGATATACCATCCCAATTCCAATTTAGGACCTCTAAAGGCTGAACCAAGCCTACTGGTACCTAATGATCCACCTTCACTTGCTGAAAAGTGAGGAACTAAGAGAAAACTCTACTACTACCTTCTTCATTCCCAGCCACCAGTACTGTCGTCGAAGGTCCTGGTACATCTTTGACACTTTTGGATGTACTGCTAGAGGGGATCTGTGGAACTCCCTAAACACTTCCTTTTGAAGTGACACTGGTACCATGGTACGTCCTATGAAGAGGATGACGTGCTCTCCACCTTCATAAAATCCATCAGGTGCCTATCATGTGGATATCTGAGCACATCATGTCTCGTAGTCAGTGTCCCCACGCTACGCCTCACTAACTCGCTGAAGAAGTGAGGGAGTGACTATAAGAGAATATAAAAAGGATGCTCTATCTCTATCCACAAAGGATATCTACAAAGTAGCCAACTGCTCAATCGCCTCACCTAGTAGTTGTATACCAGATCTCTTACTGAGTGCATCTGCAACAATGTTCCCCTTCCTATTATTATAGACTATCTCAAAGTCATAGTTCTGGAGGAAATCAAGACAATTTCACTATCTCAGGTTCATGTCCTTCTGAGATAAGATATACCTGAGACTCTTTTGATCAGAGTAAATGGTAAAATGCTCACCCATCAGATAGTGTCTCCACATCTTCAAGGTGAATACCACTACTAGTAACTCCTGGTCACGGGTAGTGTAGTTCTACTCATGTTGTCTCAACTACTGAGAACCATAAGCGATCGTTTCTCACTCCTGCATCAGGACACATCTGAGTTCGGTCCCTAATGCATCGCAATAGACTATGTACCCTACGCCTTCTTCTGGAAGCCTCAAGATGGGGGCACTAGTCAGCCTCTAACTCTACTATTGAAAGCTCTGCTGGCATCTCTCCTACCACACAAAGGGTTTCCCCTTCTTCGTCAAGGCTGATAGTGGTGCTGCAACTCTGGAGAAATATAGCACACCAGCCAAACCCAGGGAACTATGTACCTTCGTCACACTCCTAGGTGGCTCCCAAGAAAGTACTGCCTCAATCTTCACTGGATCCACTGTAACTCCAGCCGCCGAGATGATATGTCCCAAAAAGTGAACCTATTGGATCCAAAACTGGAACTTCAAGATCTTACCATAAAGCTGGTGCTCTCAGAGTGTGTCCAGTACTACCTACAAATGATAGGCATGCTCCTCCTCAGTAGTCGAGTAGATCATAATTTATTTGATGAAGGCTACGACAAAGCGATCAAGGTACGGCTGAAAGATCATGTTCATGAGTCTCATGAACATTGTTGGAGTGTTGGTTACGCTGAATGGAATAACCAAGAACTCATAGTGGTCATACCGACATCTGAAGGTCATCTTTAGCACATCCTCATCTCGAACTCTGAGCTAGTGATAGCCTGATCTGAGGTCTATTTTTGAGAACCATTGTGCTCCCATCAACCGATCAAATAGGTCATCAATCCTCGGAAGTGGGTACTTATTCTTCACGATCACCTGTTTCAGGAACCGATTGTTGACACAAAGCCTCAAGATCACATCCACCTTCTTGGTGAACAGTATCAGGGCTTCCCAAGGTGAAACACTAGTCCGAATGAATCTCTTCCCCTGTAAGTCCTCTAGCTGTACCTGCAGCTCACAAATATCTATGGGAGCCATCCGATATGCTAGTGTAGATATCGATGTCATCCCAGGGTAAAAGTCAATGTAAATTCTACCTCTCTACGAGGGGGTATACCTAGAACACATCAGGAAAGACATCCGCGTACTGGTCCACCACTACAGGATAGCTCAGACTCTCCAAATCAACTACTCTGATGGTAAGGATATCCAACTGATGAGTGATCGGCTGCACTCTCCTCTGTGTAAGTCCATCTTGTGCTACAAAGGATCCTTTCTCACTATTGAAGGTAAACCTAGTCCCATCCGTTTGGACACACCGCACTTTGTGCCTAATACATTCAATCTGAGCATGGACTGTAGATAACTAGTTCATACTCAAGATGACATCATAAGGCCTCAACGCCACTACTAGGATATCCCAGCCGAATCTCTTACCTCTTAGTGTAAGCTCTCACTACTGGTACCAGTGCGTAATCATTGAATCTGATCCTATAGGATTCTCTAGACATAAGGAACGATCCAATGGATCTGTCAAAATCTTCGAGCTCCGAACGAGGGCAATGGAAATGAAAGAGTGACTGGAACATGTGTCTATAAGTATTGCAGCTAAGGTGGAGTAGACAAAGATCGTACCTCGAACCATCTCCAGAGAACCATGATCATAAGCCTTATCTGTCTGGAGATGAGCTCTCCCATGTCCACCTACTCCCTGTGGTCGGGGTGTACCTCCTGGTGGTGGTGGCGGTAACACCTCGAAACGTCGTCCACCGCCAGTTGTACGACCAGCTCCTCTGCCACGTCTGCCTACACCATATGGACCGCCTCGATCGAATCTATGTCTCTGCCTAAGCGGTCCTTTGACCATCTTCTGATCATCTGTACAGTGGGCCGTACAGTTACGAGCCATGTGACCCTTCCCAATGCATGAGTAACACTGTCCACTCCTGGTATGTTTGTCTCTGCTTCGGGTGCCCCGCACAACCGATCCTAAATCATGTGATCGTCCACCTGTAGGTCTGTTCCTCTTAGACCTCTGCGACATATGTTTTCTTCCTGCTGTATAAGACTCTGCTATGTGTCGACTGGTGGTGGATCTCGCTGCTGGAGACTGCTCAGCAAGGAAACTCTCCACTATGAGGGATCTCTCTAACACACCTCCTACGTCCGGATGCTGAGTGAGATCACCGAAGCCCTAATCTCCCACCTGAGTCCCTGCTCGAAGGTCTAGGCCCTGAAACATAGGTCCCACACCATATCAGTTGAGTATCGTGATAGGTCTGTGAACCTCATTGAGTACTGGGCTACAATCATGCTGCCCTGCTGTAGATGAAGTAGCTCTTGTATGCGCACTGCGTGGAGAGTTTCTAGAACAAACTCTGCCCGAAACAGGCTCTTGAAGTTTTCCCAGAGAAGTGTCACCTCATCATAAACCTGGATCATCAAGCTCCACCATTTTTCTACTGCTTCCTATAGAATTTTGGCGGTAATAATCACCATGAGGCCTGATGGTGTCCCTACTAGTCGGAAAACTCCCACCACAACCTTTAGCCAATCCTCAGCCGCCTGTGGGTCCGTCTCTCCCCTGAACCTAGGTGGCCTCTGGCGCTGGAACTCATGCAATTATTTCAAGCGGTGTACAATGTCTGCTTCTGGGCATGGAGGCATCGGTGGCCCAATGGGAAGTGGTACCGCTGGTGCCTCCGCTGGAAAAGGGCCCTGCACTGAGGCCCCGTCTCTCGGTGGGCTATCGGTGTGTACGACTCCTGAAACTCTAGAAGGTTGTCTACGTGGAGGAATCCTAAAAAGGAACAGCTTCTCTATGGTTAAAAAGGTATACCTGGTGATTTTTCCTGTTTGAGATGACTTAAATAAAACTTTTAAAAACACACACGCAGTCAGTGTTTTTGTGCACTGAGTCAGAAATCAAAAGTTAGGGTCTTGGTGTATGGACACGTCGTCCGCCGCACCAACACTGGACTCCCTGAACTGAGAACCACACTCACTACCCTTAACACCATTGCTTCATAAAAAATAAATATCATAGTCCTATGTTCTGCAGTATAACCCACTCCTCTGATACCAATTTTTCACGACTCGTCCCCTGGGGCTCGTGTTGTGACTACCCCAAGCCTGCCTTCCATAGGCCAGGGGCTGGTGACTAGAACCAAAGGTGTAAATACCTAAACTAGGAAGGCATTTCCTTTATAACCTGTAAACACACACAACAGATCACACAGGTGGATAAGAAACACTATGTAAAAATTTATAACCAAAGAGTGCTGGAAGTAAAAAAGGTGTAGGAAATACAAGACCAACTGTAAAGTATAAGAAACTGAAAGTACAAATACAACTGAAGAAAAGAAAAATATCTGTTGGGTTATCCTCCGAGGGTCCTACCTGAAGGGTACATAAAGATTGCCTCCTCCTCAGTATTCCACGTTCTTCCGTCTCCTCTGTGTACCAACTCGTCATATGATCCACCTTCCGGTACCGTCCAGTCCCAATACTCTCATCCTCGATCAGCGTTGTCTATCATCTGCATCCAACACAACAAGGTGTGGGAATATCCCATGTAGGGGTGAGTATAACAATACTTAGTAGGGACCCTAAGACCCTCAATGTCTCACAAAATCCAACAAGTATAAACAACAAAGAAAGAAATTAACAGATAACCCAACTTAGGTATATGCCCATACATATACCTAAGTTATCAAGTAATAATCTCAAACATGATGAAAACACAAAAGTACTAACTCAGCTCAACCAGGATTTTATTCACATTATCGAAACCTTGGCTGCTTGAGAACTCCTACTCAACCGAGTACAGCGGGCCTGCTGCGTCACACAGACGTGCTTCCCACAAACCTTGTACTGCTGAGGTACTCCTCCTGTTGAGTACTGTGGGTCTGCTGTGTCACACAGAGGCGCTCCCCACCGTGGGTCGTCCACCACACCCAGGCGCTCCCCCTCATATCCTACAGAGGTACTCCTCCTGTCGAGTACTGTGGGTCTGCCGCATCACCAAGAATTTTCTTCCTCCATGGGTCTACCGCCATAACCAGGTGCTCCCCACTGGGCTAGTAGAATCACTCCGAGTCAAACGGTCAACATTCGTCGGGTCTCATCCAGCTACTAGGTCTTTGTACTCTGCTCGCTCGTCAATGGAAGGATCTGCTCCATTAGCTATTGGTCGATACTCCAACTGTCACTAAGTCCCATGAAGAAGTATCCCAAAGGTCTTCCATGTCATATGGGTCTCAACGCAATAGACAACGCATCAATCGGACGCCCGGTCTGTGAGTTATTAGCCTTTTAGTCCCGGGGGCCCGGTTGGATTCGTGCACAATCCGACCTGACTGTATCTCAACTATACCCCAAACTTCAGTGGGGTATACTCAAAGGGGCCATCATACTCCATGATTACCAGTGCTGTAGACGGTTCCTCAAACGGATGTCTGGTGCCAAAGATATGGCCAAAAGAAGGTAAAGGGCCATAGTGAGCCCATGTCTGGTCCGAATCGGTCGGACCGACCCGGTTCGGGTCGTCTCGGCCTAACCTGTTGGGTATGGCCTGGCCTGTTGGGCGGGCCAGCCCGTTAGGTTCATCCCGGCTTACTGGGCCCAGCCCAGCTGGCCGCGAGGGCGCGAACCGGCTGCGGGTCGGCGCAAGGGCGGTTTGGCCCAAAGGGCGCCGCGAGGGGCCGGCTTGGCCCGGAGGGTGTTGCGAGGGTGGTTTGGCCTGGAGGGTGCCGTGAGGGGGCATGACTCGGGGCATATCGACCTAGAGGTCGGGGCCAGTTCAGCCAGCGGCAACGCGGGACGCGTGGGGCGCGCGGACGGCGGAAGTAGCAGGGTGTGCGGGGGCGCGCGGAGCCGCTGGGTGCACGGGGTGCGTGGGCACGTGGATGGAGGAGCCATGGGGCATGCGTAGGTGGCAGGTGGGTTGTCCAGGCACTACCTTGAGGGTGCGGGTGGCTCGGCCGAGGTTTCCATGAGGGCGCGGCGGGGCATCAGTGCCGCGGAGCGGTGTCGTGCGCCGTTGTCTTTATCGTGGCCGGTGGAGGTGTTGGCATCCGTTCTTGTTCTCCTCCACGTAGGTTGTCGTCCTTCTCTATCGTGGAGAACACCAAAGGAGATCGGCGGAGGGTTCGGGCCACATTAGTTTGGCCCGCACCCTCCGCTTTTAGAGTGGTAGAAAGCAGCTCTACTTTAATCATGAACCAAGAATGAGGATAATAATTCAAAAGATTCAAGAATTCAATAATAACCCCTACCTTGTTCATTGTTCATTTACGGAGTCGTGGGGAAGAAGACGGATCATTGGGAAAAGACAGACATCGGCATTTTCCTCGATCGTCAGTTTGTGCGTCGGCTCGTCATAGTCGAAGACGTCCTATGTCAGAGGAAGTCCCAAGGAAGAAGGTTAAAGTCGGGGTCGACGTTCTTCATCTATGGAGCTTTATTTGTCAGTGGAACGTGTTCTTCGTGGAGGAAGCGTTCTTCGTTGGAGAAGATTTCTCTCAAGATCCCTTCCCAATTCTCTAAAGCCAAACCTTTCCCCAATTCCACCATGAAGGAAAAAAAATAGACAACATCAAAACAATTGATAGGATTTAATTTTATGTTGAAACATAAAATTAATTAATATCATTTAATTTTATATTGACACATAAAATTAATTGATATATTTTAATTTTATGTTGACACATAAAATTAATTGATAGCATTTAATTTTTATGTTGACACATAAAATTAAATTGAAATAATTTAATTTTACATTGACACATAAAATTAATTGAGGGAGTTGAGAGGTTTCCTCTCCCCCCCCCCCCCCATTATGAGGGATAAATCTCAGGTGGTCCCCACCACCATAAATCATGGGAGGTTAAGATGTGGTGGTCCCCACCACTATAACCTCTCATGGGAGGTTAAGGTGTGGTGGTCCCCACTTCTAACTTCCACATGGGTGGTTACAATAGATAAAAATAAAATAAAACATGTGTTTATTTTACTTTATTGTTTCCACGAAAAACCCAAAAACTAACTTTCACCCTTGACCAATTGTCGTCGAGGTGAAAGTCTCTTTAAGAGAATACTGACGCTGTGAGTTCAACCGTGTCCTTGGATTTCAATTCTGAGCACCGGTTCAAAAGTTATAAAAACTCGTTGGAACTTTCACTGAACGTACCCAAAAAAAACTTCAGAAATTGATTACAAGAACATCGGGCCTCAGAATTACACGCCTTCAATTTTCTCGGACTAGTAAAATTCCCATTTAATTAAAAAAAATTACATGGAAATTCCAGGTCTTTACAACAATCATTCCAAGGTTTATTTGCCTATTTGGAAGTGAGGATACTGTAGGTAAATTGAAATTCTACCTAGATACAAGAAATAAATATGGTAAACTACTTCTCTAGTGAGACTCTCCTCAGTATAAGAAAATTGATCATGAATATCCTGAATTTTTAGATAGGTCGAGAAATATTTTTATGGCATTATCTACAGATGGATTGAATCCTTTTCATTTTCAAAGTAGCACTCGCAATACATGGATGGTTATATTGGTAAATTATAACTTTCCACTATGGTTATGTATGAAATGAAAATACATCATGTTATCTATGATTATATTAGGACCAAAATAACTGTATAATGATATTGATGTTTATTTGGATCCATTGATCAAGGATTTGAAATTTTTGTGGGATTCAAGTGTTACACTGTATGATGCTTACAGAAATGAATATTTAACATTGATAAAAATGTTGTATGGGATAATAAATGAATTTCCTTCTTATGAAAATTTTTCAGGATATAGCATTAAAAGAACTCAAGGGTGTCCCGTTTGTAAACAAGATGCATTGTTAATTAGATTGAAACATTCATCAAATATTGTGTTTCTAGAAAATTGTAGATTTCTATTCTGATGGCATAAATACTGATCTTAGATGACATCATTTGATGGAAGTTCATAATAACATACAAAACCATCTCCACTAGAAGGTGATCAACTATTTGAGAAAGTAAAATATGTGGACACTAATTTTAGTAAATCATTTCCGTAAAACCTTATGAAAACTAGTAGGATAAAGAGATGTGTTTTTTTTAATTACCATACTGGAATTTTCTATATGTCATAAATTATCTTGATCTCATGAATGTTGAAAAGAATTATGTAATAGTGTCATCGACACATTTCTAAATAAACCCGAAAAAACAAAGGATGTAATTAAGTCGATGTTGGACATGGTTGGCATGGAAATACGAGAAGAGTTAGCACCAGTGAAGGGTGAAGAATGGTATTTTCTTCCTCCAGCTACTTACACTCTTTCCAAGTAGGAGAGATTGGTTTTTAAACTTCTTGAATGATGTAAAGATATTAGAGGGTTATTCATCAAATATCAAAAATATTGTTTCAATGACCAATTTAAAGTTAAAGTATCTGAAATCACCTGAATTCGATGTTTTGATGCAAGATCTAATTCTTATAGGTTTATGTTTCATTTTTACCAAGAATGTATGTCATACATTAACCAATCTCTATATTTTCTTCAAATATATATGAAACAAAGTTATAAACCCAGCAAAATTACTGACTATGGAAAGAGAAATTGTCATCATATTATGTGAATTGGAAATGTTCTTTCCCCACAAAATTCTTTGATATGATGGTCCATTTGATGGTTCACATGGTGAGAGAGATTTGACTATGTGGTCCTGTACAATATAGATGAAAGTACCCCATTGAACGGAATATGATTATTTTGAAAGGGAATGTAAAAAATCAATTTCCACCATAGGGTTGTATTATGGAGAGATATATTGTCAAGAAAACTGTTGAATTCTGTACTGAATAACTATCTGGTGTGGAAATCAATGGTCTACCAAAATCTCTTCACATTGGGCATTTTGAGGGATGAAAAAAATATTTGGAATAGATGTTTCCATAATCAATATTATAGATCAGGAGTAGGATTGCCTTCTTGTTTTTCATAACAGTTTGGATGTTTCCCCATATGTTGAAATCCACAAAGAAATTCTTAGGAATTTGAATACCTCAAGGGATGAAAATGGATATAAAATACACATAATCAATAGTTTATTGGATGGTTTTGGGACCATATTTTTAAGGAGTCAGATGAAAATCCAGATTCAATTTCAGAACGACTTTGATGGATATCTAGAGGAATAAGTGTGTATGTATTATCTTATAATGGTTATGTAATTAATAGTTATATGTTCTATATAGATGAACATGATAAAGACAATACCATGAAAAATTGTGGAGTTACACTTGTGGCTGAAGCGATTCATGTTTCTGGTACTAAGGAAAAAAATCTAATTTACATGAATATTTCATACTTTGGAATCATCAAAAAAATATGGGAGTTGGATTATACAACATTCCAAGTTATGGTTTTTCAATGAAAGTGAGTTGATAATAGGAGTTTTATTAAAATATATGAATTGGGATTCATGAAATTTTATTTTAGTAAGGAAGGGTACAAAGATGAATCATTTATAATGACATCACAAGAAGTACATGTATTTTATGTTCCAAATCCTGTAAACCGAAAGTGTCCAATTTTTCTATAATTGATCAAAACCAATGAAGGGTCAGATGAAAAATTAATTGAGGATAACCCTTTCATTAGGATGTCACAATCATTTCAAAGAGGTCCCAATTTTGATGAATTTTTGTATGTAAGAGGAGACCACAATGAATGGATTTGGATAGTTGATAGAGGATTAAAATCCCTTCAACCTTTAAAAAAGAGAGTTCAATAATCAGGTCATATTTTTTTTGTAATATACATTGTGTTACCTCATGTTAATATATTTTCACTACTATATTTATATAATCTAAATTAAATGTTAAACCAATTTTTCAGATAATGACTTCTGCACATGCTAGTGCTCCCAATCCTGAGGAGCAATGAGTTTATCAACATGTTGTTGCTCACAATGAAGAGAAACAATGACTTTATGCACATTTTGTTTCTCAACCTGTCGTTTCTCCCAGTGCATAGGTACGGTGACCATATACATATGCTGATGCTACTGCTATAGAGGACAAAAATATTGACGTTGTCGAATATGAGGAAATAGTAGGTGATGAAGGGCCGGTGAAGTAGAAAAAATAGGAGCATCGTAGTTTGATGGTCTTAGCAAAAATCATTGAGGTGAAAATAAAAGGCATCAAATACGAGGTCAGATGGAATGTGTGAGGAAATTTTTTTAACCCCAACAAGTTCATGTTCAGTAGTTACATTGGAATCTTCGCTCAAAAATGTGTGTCGATTGATGTATATTTGTGGCACCATGTTGTGTCCACGCTTAAGAAACTGATTTGGGAAAAGATTATAGTAACATTATGATATCATTTCTTTATTTTACTAAAAAATAAAATAACAAAACACTGACTTACTCTTAATCATCCCTTTAATAGTTCATTTATAGTATATGAATCCCAAAAAAAATATGAATTAATGCTTGCTGGAAGGATTCACAGAGCCTTTCATACAATTCTAACAAGACATCATCTTAAAGATGTTGAAGAGAAAATAAACTTGTACCCACCACTTATGTATGCACACTTTATTACCCAAGAATCATGGGATGTGTTTAATGGTCTTCGTGTAGATGTTTCTTTTCAGGTACATTGTGGCTAGTAATACATTTGTTAACAATATGTCTATTCATCACTTTGATTGACAACTTTTTGTTTATGAAATTGAAACTGATTGCTGAAAATAAGGAATGGGAAACAAAACCAATGTACCCCTACTGTAAAACAAGGATGGGGTATGATTCACTTGAAAAAAAATGGTACGTATTTTAAATCAACTTTAATACTTTTATGTGAAATGAAACAATAATATAATTATGTTCCTCTATTTATATTCATATTGATGACTCCAAATCCAAAGCCACTTCCATCTCATGCCTTGTTGTATGGAATGAGTCGCGTGTAAATAAATATGAGATACAAATAGATTAAAACACATAAAATTATGGGAAACATGTGTAGGTATGACAAAATTAAAAAAACTTTAAATTGTTATTACATAACAATGACTACTTTTTTTAAAAGGCTGGGGCTAAAGCCTCAATTTATTATTTAATTAAAAGACCTATTTAGACTGGGTAGATGGTGACCCATTACATAGCCTGAAGGCCCAAGGCCAAGTGTCCTGAATACAAGGCTTGAAAGCCAATTTTTTTCCCAAAGGACCCCTCGGTGAACAGTACTACTACAGTACTCACACTGCTACAGTACCTACTATAGTACCATCACTGCTACAGTTCTGCCGCTACTACAGTACTGCTACAGTGAACTACTACATTACTGCTACAGTACCCAGAAATTTTCCCCTACCCGTATTTGATCCTGGGTCTTTTGGATGCCAAGAAGAAGAATGTACCACTAGGGTACAAGCTCATTAGCATAACAATGACTACTTATTTTCCTATATCTTATATCCGACATAGTCACAAGAATCATCTAAATCTATACTAGATGAATACCTACTATCTATGGCCTTTAAGTGTCCAAAATAGTATGGCCACATTAGAGGTGCGGGTTTTGGGGTGACACCCCGAACATATTTTGAGAGAAAAGAAAGAGCATAAAAGTGAAAAAAATGAAACAGATAAAAGAAAGACTATATACCATTGAATAACAATTCCAATGGCAAACAGAGACTCTAGAAACTTTTATGGGGGGGAATAGAGAAGAAAAAAATCAAGAAAAACCATTGCATGAGGACCCCCCCCCCCCCCACCAACTTTGAGACAAGGCATTCCCCTCAAAGAGATATCTTAGTTGCAATAATCAATATTATAATAATTGTTTCTATGAAATTTGAATCATACAAATACCTTTCATGTACTGATATTCTATAAGGTGAAAATGACTGTGATTTATATCTATCAACACCCACCCATCACCTTGTAGTGAGGGCTATAATCTTCAATATCCAAGACAATAGTCTACACAACAGACCACTTCCAACAGGTCATTTGAGAGTGGAGATTAGCATAGCTCATGAGTTGAGTGTTGAGATACATGTTCCACTTGATGAAGATGATATTCATATGGTCGACCAAGTTGTTGGAGCATTTGTTGCATAACCATCACATATTTTAAAAAGACATTCTGATAAATAGGTATTCATTTCCAATTTATTTTTCAAGAAAAACCTTTAACAATTAATAAAAAAAGTTCTGAACTGATGAATGTTATTATAGAATGTCAAAGGGAAGATGGTGAAATGAAATAATGATGGAAAACCATCTAAAGAATCAACCAACTGATCTAAAAGATATTCTGAAAGAATTTTTACTCCACCCATTCAATATTCACATTTACCATCATTGAAGGTTCATGTGGATACAAAGTTAAAAAATGGTTTTAGTCACAAAGTTGATTTTGAAGAAAATATGTACAGAGAGGAAGTTCAAGACTTCATTGGTGTTGAAAATGTAAGTGAAATCCTCAACTATGATTGGATAAGTTACTCAGTTGTAAATGTATACATGAGGTGTGTTTTCATAATTTTATTTTCCAAGAAGCTTATATACTATGTTAATTATGACTAAATACATTTCATATTTTTGATAGATGTATATATCATAATTAATTTAAGGTATTTTCCCATTAAAAATCACTTTTCGTCCCTCACACCACCTCTATAGAACAACCAAAAATAGATTCCAAAAAAGGGATGAAATAGTGGAAGGCCTGGTCAAATAATTTGAAGTAAAACTTTCAGATGAAAAAACTCTTCTTAAAACCAACTATGCAGGGGTAAAACTCTACAATGTAATCCTATCATGTATATTTTCATTTATTTTATTATTTATTCCTTTTAGTGTTTTTAGGAAACATTGTATGCTCATTGTGGTCAATTTGGATACTCCAAAGATTTATTTCCTAGGTTCAATGCATGGATACCCAACAAACCGACCAGACATGATGGAATTTGTCAATAAGTAATACACTACATCCAATTTTTTAGAACTAAACTTAAAGTTATATAATTTAGATTATTATTTAATGAGTTTTATGTTATGATAGGGTGGTGTGTCATTATTGTGAAAAACAAGGAATGAGACTAGGGGCTAAGCACAAGGATGCTGAAAAGTTCTATAACTAGAAAATTATTTTGGTATATATAATAAGAGTTCACTATCCAAACACATTTAGGAACAAATTACTTATTTTTTTTTTCAATTTTTCTATAGTGTCTTAAACAAACAAATATAAAATATTATGGTTATTAAGTTTGTAAATTTATGAGATATATCATACTTCATCAACAAACTAGCATACCCAAAAAGATATTTTCAAAGTTAATTACTATTTAATTTAAAATATTTATTAATCCTCTGTGTATTTATATTTTTCTAGTACTATTATAACTATTGAAAAGACTCATATTCACAAGACGATATGGATTTTCTTAGAAATGAATGGGAAACATACCTAATAGAAGAATGTACACAGATATCATGAAGATGTGACTTCCATAGAAGTAGTGGATTGTTTCATATTTATGTTAAATTTACTTATTTTTAGTATTACTCACATAAGAATTTTTTTCTTAGACATGTGGATTCCTTTGTTCATGTTGGATTTTTTTGTTTGAAGATGCTCATTCTCATAAGGGATTAGGCTTCGAGACTGCAACTGAGATAATGGAAACAAAGAAACGGGTCAAGAATGTATACAAAAATCATGAAAAGGTGAATTACTACTACATATTTAATTGTTTTTTTTTCATTCTTTTAACTAAAATTTGTAAGTTAATTTCCTTATCATTTTTATCTAACACTTATTTAGTTATTTTATAGATCTTTATGATTTTCATTGAATCTCTTTGTCGAGCTTCCAATGAGACCTAAAGTTGATGTTATTTGGTATAAAAACCATTCTCGTTGAAAACTATAAGATTAGAGGAAGCTCATGTGCTCATTTTAGTGACTTCTAGTGATATAATGGGCACATGAGATTTCTCTACTCTCTTGGCTTTCAACAACAAGAAAGTTTTTTCCACTAAGAACATAGAATCAATATGTAGTATTGACAGTTTGATAAATAAAGGAAATAGAAATCATGATAACACTGGTAGTTAAGGTTTGTCTCAATACTTTGGGATGTGTACCATTCATCCACATCTCAATATGACACATGGTATGACAAGTATGACTATATGTGCTTCTTTCTATTTAATATTGACATAAATTTTATTAAAAAAGACAACCGACCTACTCAAAACCGAGAAAACCTATTCATATTATTTTTATAATTTATTAAAATACTCCATAATTCATTTTTGGCATGTAGAAATCATCGAAACCTTAATATGGTACACAATGTGGTCGGTATGACTCAAAGTATAAATTTTTATTTAAAATTGACATTAATTTTATTAAAAAGAAAAATTAACATTCTAAAAATTGAACAAATAAATTTTTATTGTTTTGATACTTTAGAAAAATGATCCATAATTCATTTATAACATGTATGATTCAACAACACCTCAATATATTTCACAGTTTGACCGATATGACTAAAAGTTTGTCCATTTATTTAAAATTGACATTAATTTTAGTAAAAATAACAAGTGACATACTGAAAACTAAGAAAATGCATTCACATTTTTTTTGATACTTTAGGAAAATGGTCCATAATTCATTTGTGGTGTTTAGGTATCAACCTCACCTCAATTAGTCGCACATCATGACCACTATAACTCTAATTGTTTCTATCTATTTAACATTGACATTAATTTTAGTAAAAATAAAAATTTACATTTTGAAAAATGAGAAAACTCATTTGGATTGTTTTGATACTTTAGAAAAATGATCCATAAGTAGTTTTTGATGTGTATAAATCAACCACACCTCAATATAATTAATTTTGTGACCGTTATATCTCAAATTTCCTATTTTTATTTAAAATTGACATTAATTTTAGTAAAAAGAACAAGTGACATAATGAAAACAAAGAAGATTCATTTTTATAGTTTTGATAATTTAGGAAAATGATCCATGAGTCATTTTTTATGTATAGGAGTCAACCGTACCTCAATCTGATGCATGGTGTAATTTTTATGACTCCAAGTGTGTTTTTTTATTTAAAATTGACATTAATTTAAGTAAAATGAAGGAGTGACATACTAAAAAATAAGAAAACACATTCGGAATGTTTTTATACTTTATAAAAATGACCCATTAGTCATTTTTGACGTGTAAGAATCAACTGCACCTCAATCTGACGCACGATGTGATCGATATGACTAAAAGTGTTCATTATCACTTTATAATTGACATTTTAGTTCAAAAAATTTCACTCACTGAAAACAAAGAAAATGTGATCTGATTGTCTTACTACTTTAAATAAGTGATTTATAAGTCATTTTTTACATTTATTAAGTAGTCTCGCATAAAACTGACTCATGATGTGACGGTTATGACTCAAAATGCGTGTTTTCAGTTTGAAATGAAATTTTAGTAAGAAAACAAAACTATCATTATGAAAACTGAGAAAACGCATTTGGATTGTTTTTATACTTTAGAAAAATGATCTATAAATTATTTATAACATGTAGGAATCAACTTCATATCAATATGATGCATGGTGTGAACAATATAACTCAATGTGTCTCCTTTTATTTAAAATTGATATGAATTTTAGTAAAAAGAACAAGTGGCATACTTAAAACTAAGAAAACAAATTCTGATTGTTTTTATAATTTAGGAAAATGATTCATGGGTCATTTTTTGACGTTTAGGATCTAACCACACCTCAATTTGATGCATGGTGTGACCGATATAACTCCAAGCATGTATTATTTTTTAAAATTGACATTAATTTAAGTAAAAAAGAACAAGTGACATACTAAAATCAAAGATAATGCATTTTTATTGTTCTAAAACTTTAGTAAAATGATCCATGAGTAATTTGTGAAATTTAAGAATCAATCGCACTTCAATCTGACTCACGGTGTGACCGGTATGACTAAAAGTGTTCGTTATCAGTTTGAAATTGACATTTTAGTTCAAAACGTGTCACTCACTAAAAACCAGGAAAACACACTCCAATTGCCTTGATAATTTTGGATAGTTATTTTTAAGTCATGTTGGACGTGTATGAGGAAGTATCACATCAAACCGACGTATGATGCGACCGGTATGACTCAAAATATGTGTTTCTAGTTTGAAACGACATTTTAGTAAAAAAACACAACTGTAATACTGAAAATAGAGAAAACACATTCAGATTGTTTTTATAATTTATTAAAATGACATATTAGTCATTTTTTATGTTTATAAATCAACCTAACCTCAATATGAAGCATGGTGTGACCGATATAACTCTAGGCATCTCTTTTTATTTAAAATTGACATTAATTTTAATAAAAAGAACAAGTGGCATGCTACAAAATGTGAAAACATGTTATGATTGTTTTAATAATTTAGGAAAATGATATATGATTCATTTGTGATGTGTAGAAGTCAACCCCATCTCAATCCAACTCACGGTGTGGCCACTATGACTCCAAGTGTGTTTTTTATTTAAAAATTACATTAATTTAAGTAAAAAGAACAAGTGACATACTAAAAACCAAGAAAACACATTTTTATTGTTTTCATACTATAGTAAAATTATCCATGAATCATTTTTGATGTGTAGTAATCAACCACACCTCGATTTGATGCAAAGTGTGACCGGTGTGACTAAAAGTGTCATTTATCAGTTTAAAATCAACATTTTAGTTCAGAATGTCT
The DNA here is from genome assembly GCA_963277665.1 of Viscum album. Taxonomy (NCBI): domain Eukaryota; kingdom Viridiplantae; phylum Streptophyta; class Magnoliopsida; order Santalales; family Viscaceae; genus Viscum; species Viscum album. Next base: position 247,155,721 of record OY728153.1, on the reverse strand, counting down.
CACTCACTGAAAACCAAAAAAATGTGCTTCGATTGTCTTGATAATTTATGACAACTATTCATAAGTCATTTTTGACGTGTATGAAGAAATATCACATCAAACCGATCCACAATGTGACTGATATGACTAAAAATATGCATTTATAGTTTGAAATGATAATTTAGTAAAAAAAACTTAATTTTCATACTGAAAACCGAGAAAATGCATTCAGATTGATTTTATACTTTATGAAAATGGTCCATCAGTAATTTTTGATAGATAGGAATCAACCTCACCTCAATCTGAGGCATGGTGTGACCAGTATAACTCCAAATGTGTCATTATTTAAAATTGACATTAATTTTAGTAGAAAAACAAGTGACATACTCAAAACTGAGAAAAAACATTCGGATTGTTTTGATATTTTATGACAATTATTCATAACTCATTTATGACATTTAGGAATCAACCACACCTCAATAAGACACACAGTGTGACCAAAATAACTCCAAATGTGTACTTTTTATTAAAAATTGATAGTTTATAAATGTATTCTTTCATATTAATTTTTAATTTATTTATTTATAGTATTACTAACAAAATATTTGTTTTCTTATATAGGGGTAATCTTTTATCAGGTTGAGATACTTTTTTTGGCAACTAATACCATGAGGGGATATTTTTTGGAGGGGATCACGGGCTTCAAAAGATGAAACATTAATGTTTTTAATATAGCATCCTGCCTTTTTCTTACATAAATTTACATTACATTTTACAAATAGAGGATCTTTAAAGTTTATTGTCTTAGAGGAAAGGTACATAATACATAAATACTAATCCACTTGATAGGATTCTTCATTTTTTCATCCTAAGTAAAATTACTCCAACTCATAACATGAGGACATACATCAAAGTAAAGGGTGAGCAGAAGGTCTAGTAAGGGAAAACAAGTGAAATAGTTTACATGTGAACATGAGAAATATCAATAAGAACATGAGGAATATCATAAAGGAATGATAAAAAGACATATCATAATAATATCTTGAATAGTAAATTGAAAATTTGGCTATCACAATCAATTTATAAATTCATAAGCATATCACCAACGTCTATCCCAAAGGTGTCATAAAAATTACCAAGGTTATTCACCAAGGTATTATAAAATGTGTAATCTCGAGAGATTAACTTCTTTACCCAATGGATTGGAGAAATTTTAGGGAACACCCTTAATATTTATTTATTTTCATGTGATCCACATGGATCATAATCAAACATTTCATAAATAACCCAAATCTAATAAAATAAATGGGTTTCATATCAAAATTGTGGCAGTTTTAAAAAGTGTTTGAAAACATGATCCTTAGGTCATTTATAACCCATAGAAAGGGAATGAGGGTTTTATGTATTTAAATTCCAGAATCAAATATATAATTTTTACTTCTTGATGAAAACCCCTGGAAATAAAATATTTTTTGGTATTCACATAAATAAAATAAAAAAAATTCTTAAAAAAAGAGAGATTTTGAGACGAAAATTATGCAACAAAATAGCTACGCAGCATGGTTTTAGAAAACATTGAAAAGATAAGGGAAATGGGACACACATTAATAAAATACTCATAATATATTATAGGGATATAATAAATATTAAATAAGAACATGGTATGTAAAATTGTAATAAATACCACATAAAATATAACTTGAAGGGAAAAGAGATGATGAAAATTCCCTTACCATGAAGAGTAACTTCTAAAACTCAAGGATCAAGACCATGAGGGATTGAGTAAACATTGGGAGGACTCCTTGGGAGGTAATACTATTATAGATTCAGGTGGGATTATTTTGGAATGAGATAAAATGAAATAATGTCTTGGTATTTATAGTAAAAGAGAGGGTGTTTTTTATTAATTTTCAAGGACCCCTCATCGGTGGTATTTGCAAAACCATGGGTTTTCCCACGGTATTTTCCCACTATTTTGGCCACTTGGGACACCTAATATAATATTTTAATTAAAATGAATCTAAAATAATTTTAAATTACATATTACATCAATATGATGTCATAAAACACACCGAAAACTCAAAACTGTATTTTTACTATTCTCTGAAAAACAAAACATTTAATAAAAATCCCATGAATTCACCCTAACCTAATATCGATGTTATGAATTCAAAAATGAACTAAATTTTATGAAAATAATTTTCTAAATATGATAAATTTAATTTTTAAGTAAAATCACTATTTACCCGAAAAAATTCTAATACTTAACTAATAATTTCAAAAAAATATTACTTATACTATTATATCACATTACCATTAAAAATGCCTAAATTATATTTATATTTTCTTAAATTAGGTTACTATTCCATTGGTAAAATTATTATTCATAAGGTTAATATTACTATTCATAAGTTACTATTCATCAAAAATAAGTTGATTATATCACACTCTAAATTTCTTACTGATCACAGCTATAGATGTCCATTTTTTGAAAATCATTTCACACTATCAATTATTTAAAGTATAAAAAATATTTTAAAATACTCTTTTTTTAATATTCTTCAATAATATAAAACTTCTTAGAAAAATACGAAAAATTTATCCTGGATTAATTTTGACATTTGAAATTCCAACATGATGCTTATTTTACAATAACAACAATTTTATTTATACAAATGGATTAAAAAAAGTAACTATGCCCTCGTTACATAACCTCTTATAACACCTTAATATGACCTAAGATTAAGGTGTGAAATGGTGATAGAATCTTGGGGCAGTTCAAACAACATTTCTTGAGTGGTGATTTCTATCAACTTGAACTTCTCACATAGGTGATTTCGTTCAAGCTTAACAAGTTGAAGCTTGGCTTGGTCTTGGTCCAAACAAAATATCAGTGACACTGCCTCCTTCCCAAACTCTAAAAAATGGGATTTTTAAGACCCGAGTCTACTGGATGAGGTCATCTACTCTTCTTTCTGTATTAATTATCCATGATCATTTCTATTTATAAACAATAATCATAATGTTAAGAGTATAGTTTCCAACTGTCATATATACCAAGATTCATAATTTACCAATTTTTATATAACGGTTGAAACCAAAAGGTCACTTTTTAATTATACTCACTTAATTAATAAAAGGATATAGTTTTGTTGAGTAAAAAATTAAATAACACACAAATTCAAGAAACAAAAATTATTCAAAATTTCAGGTCGTTACATTCTTCCCCCTTAAGAAATTTTGGCCCCAAAATTTCAACTCGTACCCTCAAAAGAGGAAAGGTGTAGGTACTTATGTCTCATAGTCTCCTCTGGTTCCCATGTGGCTTATTCATATTTTTGGTTCCTCCAAAACACTTTAACAAGGTGGGTAGTCTTTTTTCATAGAACCTTGTCTCTATGATCCAAGATCTCCACTGGTTGCTCCTCATAAGAGAGGTCATCATCCAATTGTACCACCTCTAGATTTAGTACATGTGAAGGGTTAGGTATGTACTTATTCAAGAGGGATATGTGGAATACATCCTAAACTTGTACTATATTTGGAGGAAGTTCAAGGTGATAGGCCATTGCTCCTACGCGATCAAGGATTTCATAGGGGCCAATGTACCTAGGGTTGTGCTTCCCTTTCTTCCCACTCATGACTCTCTTCCAAGGTGAAATTCATAGGAAGAATTTGTCACCAACTTTAAACTAAAAGTCCCTTCGACGGTTGTTAGCATTACTATTCTACCAACTCTAAGAAGCCTTTATGTGTTGTTGGATGGTATGAGCCTTTTCTATCATCTCTTTAATAAGATCAGACTCAAGAAGCTTTATCTCACCAACTTCATCCCAACAAGTATGAGTTCTACATCACTTCCTATATAGAGCTTCATAGGGTTCCATTTGAATGATCGAGTGGAAGCTATTTTTGTAATAGAACTCAACTAATGGGAGATTTTGATCTCATCCACCTTAAAATCCCATTGATCATGTTCTCATCACGTCCTCTAGTGTTTGAATAGTACTTTCAGATTAGCCATAATTTTGAGGGTGATAGGCCGTATTGAAATTTAATTTTGTACATAGAGCATGTTGAAGAATTCTCCAGAATTTTTATGTGAACCATGGATCGCAATTAGATATGATAGAAAGTGTAACTCCATGCAACCTTACCACTTCCTTCACGTAAATCCTGGAAATTTGATCAAGAGAGAAATCTCCCCGAATAGAGATAAAATGGGAATTCTTGGTGAGACATTCCACTATAACCAATATCGCATTATTTATTTTGTAGGTTCTTGATAGACTAGTGACAAAGTCCATAGTGATATTTTTTCACTTCCATGCCTGTATGGGTAGTGGTTGTAATACCCCTTTAGAAATTTGTCACTCTGTCTTCACTTGATGACATATCAGGCACCTTGTAGTGTATTCAACAATCTCCCCTTTCATATTATCCCACAAATAATGATCGCGAAGGACCCTATACATTTCCATGATTCCAGAACATATAGAGAATGTAGATCTATGAGATCCATCCATCAACTCCTTATTTATTTTTAGAATATATAGAACACATAGTCTTGTATGAAATTTTAGAACACCTTCTTGATCAATATTGAACTCGAGAAACTTCCCATACTTCAAAGCATCAAAATTATTTGGTAAAAATGATCTTATTTATAATTTTTCTTGATCTTATTTAGTAATGATGGTTGAGAAATCATTTGGGATAGGGTTGATGATGTCCCTTCCTTTACAATTTCCATGTCCAGTTTCACTAGGCATTTGATCAATGGATCTCTTTGAATCCTCATCATGGAAAAAACAATAGGTTATTTACTACTTAATGAATCAACGACTTTGTTTTCTCTTCTGGGATGATAATAAATTGAACAATCATAGTCATTATTAAGTTCTAACCATCTCCTATGTCCCTTGTTCAATTCCTTTTGTGTGAAAATATACTTCAAACTTTGATGGTCTGTGTATATATCACATTTTTTCCCATAAAGATAGTGTCTCTATATCTTTAGAGAAAAAAACCATATCCAGATCAAGATCATGCATAGGATAGTTCTGCTCACGAGTCTTCAACTTTTGAGATGCATAATTAATAACCTTATCATTTTTCATGAGGATTCACCCTAACCCTTTCAGAGATGCATCTCTAAAAATAAAAAATCCTTCTCCACTTGAGGGAAGAGTTAACATGGGTACTATAACCAATCTCTTATTTAGCTCTTGGAAACCTTCCTTACACTCCTTTGTCCAGATGAACTAGACCCCCTTTCAAGTTATCTTGGTTAATGGATTATAAAGTCATGAAAAGTTTTTCAAAAACATCCTACAATATCCCATTAATCCAAGGGAACTACGAGTCTCAGTTATTGTTGTAGGCTGAGGTCACTCCTCTATAACCTTTTTCTTTTCAGGGTCAATCGTGATTCCTTCATTGGTTACAATGTTTCCTAAGAAAGCAATTTGTTGTAACCAAAATTCATATTTTCTGAACATTCCAAAAAGATTATCCCTCCATAGATTTTTCAAAATAACCCTTAGATGATCCTCATGCTCCTCGCGACTTTTAGAATATATCATAATATCATCAGTAAAAACTACAAAAAATTAATCAAGGTAGTCCTTAAATACTTTATTCATCAAATCCATAAAAATAGTAGGACCAGTAGTCAAGATGAAGGGCATAACAACAAACTCGTAATTCACATATCTTGATCAGAAGACTGTTTTTGGAATATCTTCTTTCTTCACCCTCAATTGATGATAACCAGATCAATGATCAATCTTAGAGAATAATTGATCCCCACGTAGCTATTCAAATAAGTCATCAATTCTTGGAAGATGGTATTTGTTCTTTACTGTGATCTCATTCAGTTATTTATAATCAATGCATAGCTGCATTGATCTATCATTATTCATCAAAAAGAGAACATGCACTTCCCAAGGATACACACTCGGTCAGATAAACCCCTTCTCCAAAAGATCTTAGATTTTTTTCTTTAATTCCTCCAGATCCACATTTTCCATCCTATATTGGGTCACTGATATCAGATGAGATCTAGGTATGAGTTCAATGGAGAAATCTACCTCTCTTTCTAGGGGATGTCCATGTAAATCCTTAGGAAATACATCAACATATTCCTAGAAGATGAGAACATTTTCTATCCTTATACTCTCATTTCCTTCCCCATCGTCACCGATCAACTCTATAAAGAAATCTATAAGAGGTTCTTCTAGACAAATATCAGGTTGAGAAATCTCTCATTAGAAGATAAATATAGGTTTTTCATTCTAGAATACTAATATTTCCTTGCTTCTACATTTTATCTTAGCATTATACTTTGAGAGTCAATCCATCCCTAGTATAATGCTAAATTCCGACATGGGAATGACTACTAGATTTGTGATAAGATTATGTTGACTAAAGAAAATACTATAGTTTCTAAACACTAATGATGCTTGGATAATCCCACCAAGAGTCTTGACTGATAACTCTACATTTATAAATTTAGGGGTTGATTCTAAATTCTTTTCAAACTTAAAGGAAATATAAGGATGCGTAGAACTATAATCAAACAAATTACTTTATAGATTTGAGATAACAACAAGAGTACCTTCCACCACATCATTTGGAGCTTTAAAATCATCTATTGTGATAAAAAAAGAACAACCTTTCTCCCTTGTCCTTTGCTGAGACTGATGGTGATTTCCCTCCACTACCCTCAAATTTGGACAATGATTGGAAAAGTAAAAAAACTATCCACACATAAATAATTAGAATTCAGGTAGGGTCTGCACCATATTCCCCTTTTCATTAGTGTTGGGAAGTTGAGGCTTCAACTCACTACAAAAATTCCAAGCGATATGGTCATATTTTCCACACTTGTAACACTTACCGCTCTCGAGCATGAAGTTCCCTAAATTCTTCTTCCCAAATTTATTACACATGAGAAGTTTCATTTTCTTCCCTCCTCGTCCCTGATCAAAGATCATCTCCAAGCTTGGCTGCATTAATAACTTCTTTTCATTGGATTTTTGAGACCACTACATCTCACCAAACTCCAGTTCGACTTTCATAGAACTATACACGATCTCCTCATAGTTATCATAGTCTCAGTTGGCTTGATTCTTCTGCATATGAGATCTTAGTCCACTAAGGAATCTATCAACCTTCCCATTAGATTACATGAAAAATATTGAAGTGTAACAAGAAAGTCTTGTTAAGTTCATCTTGTAGCTTCCAACAGATTCATTCTTCTTCTTCTTCAGCTCGAGAAAATCCTCCATTTTTTCTCATAAAATGAGGGAAATACATATTGAATAAGATTATCTTAAAATATTCCAACTCCATAAATTCAATCTCTAATCTTGGCCTCATGATTTTAATCATTTCCCACCATTGATCAGCTTCTACCTCTAAGCAGTAAACATCTAGGGTGACCTTCTCTTGTTTGGAACAGCGGAGTATATAGAAAAGATCTTTTCAATATAGCTGATCCACTATTCAGTAATAAATGGGTCGGTATATCCACTGAACATTGGTGGTCATTGACACATAAAAGACTCAACAAAACTTTGTTCCATTCATGATGGCATCGGTCTCTCGGCTTGATTTAAGTGATTTCCCATAACTTGAGTCATTTAGTTCATTATTCTCATGAAAATTTCTATTCTGGATTCCATCAGAGGTTCATCAGCACATGGTTCATTGAGGTCACTATTTGCACAATTCCTCCTATTTCCCACCATTTTCTAAAAGAATAAACCTTAGTGAAAATATTATTTCGTTTACAAATCCTTTCACTATAAATGATTTTTATGTCTTAAAACTTCATGCTTAAATATATTATTCTTTAAAAACTACTACATTTCTCTATAAATCCTTCATAATGATTCATAAAAATCCTATGATTAACCAAACATATCCCCAGGGAGTGTCAAAATAGGAGTACAGTAAGGCCCATTTTCATGCACCAGTTCCCGTTCAAGTCTATCTCAAAATGGTGTTTTCAGTTTTTACCACTAGATACATTTGTTCCAGAGCCACATCCACTTGTTTTTATCCAAACAGGGATCTATTTGTTCAGAACCACCTACTTAATAATTTACTAAAATGACAGGAAGTTTTCCTATATTTAAACTTTTATATAGGGTTAATCCTAAAGTTTTCATATCCTAATTTCTACAAATAAGTAAACTATCCTTTGATACCAACTATAACATCTCTCATTTTTATTGCATAACTTTACATAACATTTTACAAATAGAGGATCTTTAAGTTTATCATATTAGAAAAAAGGTAGATAATACATGAAGAATAATTCACTTTAAAGGCTTATTAATTTGTTCAACCTAAGTACAATTACTCCAACTCATAACCTGGGGACATACATCAAAGGAAAGGGTAAGCAGAATGCCTAGTAAGGGAAAACAAGTGAAACAATTTGCATGTGAACTTGAGAAATATGAATAAGAACATGAGGAATATCATAAAGGCATGATAAAGATACATGTAATAATAATATCTTAAGTCATAACTTGAAAATGAGGCTAAAACAATAAATTTATACATTCATAAGCATATCACCAAGGTCCATCCCCAAGGTGTCATAAAAATTAATAAGGTTATTCACTAGGGTATCGTAAAACTTGTCATCTCTAGAGATTAATTTCTTTAACCAATGCATTAGATCACTATCAGGGAACACTCTTAATATGTATTTATTTTCATGTTATGCACATAGATCATAAATATACCAAAGAGAATAAAAGATATGGGTTTCATATCAAAATCATAACATTTTTAAAAAGTGCTTAAGAACATGATCATTATGTCATTTATAACCCATGGAAAGGGAATGAGGGTTTTATGTATGTAAATTCCAGAATCAAATATATAATTCTTAATTCTTGATGAAAACCCCTATAAATTAAACAGTTTTGTGTATTCACATAAATAAAATAACAGAATTTCTTTATAAAAAAAGAGAGATTTTGAGATGAAAATTCTGCAGTATAATGGCTATGCAACATGGTTTTAAAAAACATTAAAAAGAGAGGGGATGGGGGGAAATATTTATAAAAGAATCATAATATATTATAGGTACATAATAAATTATAAGTAATAACATGGTATGAAAAATTGGAAGACATACCACATAAAAGAGATCTTGAAGGGAAAACAAATGTTGAGAATTCTCTTACCTTGAAGAATAACTTCTAAAACTCTAGGATCGGGATATTGAGAGATTTGGGACACATTGGGAGGACTCATTGAGAGGCTATACTATCAGATCTTTAAGGGGGTCATTTTGGAATGAAATAAAATTAAGTAATTTCTTGGTATTTATAGTAAAAAAGAGAGTTTTTTATTTATTTTTAAGGACACCTCATCGATGGTATTTGCTAAACCTTGGGTTTTCCCATGGTATTTTCCCATTATTTTGGCCACTTGAGAAACCTCGGATAATATTTTAATACAAATGAGTCGATCAGTATTTTAAATTACATATTACATCATTATGATGTCATAAAATACACCGAAAACTCAAAAAACTGTATTTTTACTATTCACCAGAAAACAAAACATTTTATAAAAAATCTCATAAATCCCCCCTTACCAAATATCGATATTCTGAATTCAAAAATGAACTCCATTTTATGAAAATAATTTTCTAAATATGAGAAATTTAATTTTTAAGTAAAATCACTTTTCACCCGAAAAAATACTAATACTTAACTAATAATTTCTAAAACAATTATTTACATATACTATTATATCACATTACCATTCAAGATGCCTAAATTATATTTATATTTCCTTAAATTAGGTAACTATTCCATTGGTAAAATTACTATTAATAAGGATTATATTACTATTCATAAGTTATTATTCACCAAAAATTAATTTGATCCTATCAGACTATAAATTTCTTACTGATTGCAATCGTAGATGTCCATTTTTCAAAAATAATTTCACAGTATCAATTATTTAAAGTATAAAAAATATTTTAAAATACTCTTTTCAATATTCATCAATAATATGAAACTTAGAAAAATACTAAAAATTTATCCTAGATTAATTTTGACATTTTAAATTCAAACATGATGTTTATTTTACCATAACAACAATTTTATTTATACAAATGGATTACACAAAGTAACAATGGCCTTGTTACATAACCTCTTATAACACATGCATCGGACCTAAGAGTAAGGTGTGCAATGGTGAAAGAATCTTGGGGCAGCTCAGACAACATTTCTCATGTGGTGATTTCTATCAACTTGAACTTCTGTAGGTGATTTCGTTCAATTTTAACATGTTGAAGCTCAGCTTGGGCTTGGTCCAGAGCAAATCCCGGTGATGCTACCTCCTCCAAATCTCTGAAAAATGGGCTTCGTACGGCCTGAGTCTACTGGATGTGTTCATTGACTCTTCTTTCTTTATTAATTAACAATAATCATTTCTATTTATAAATAATAATCATAACATTAAGAGTATAGTTTCCAACAGTCATATGGACCAATGGTCATAATTAACCAATGGTTATATAACAGTTGAAACCCAAAGGTCTCATTTCAATTATACTCACTTCATTAATCAAAGGATATAGTTTTGTTAAGTATAAAATAAAATACCATACAAATTTAGGAAACAAAAATTATTCAAAAGTTTGGGTCATTACATTTAAATATTTGTTGGATAATTGTAAATGTAATTATTTTAAAAACATTGTTTAAAATGTATATAGTAGTGTTTGTTTTTTATATACTACGTGTGGATATTTTTTGTACTCATGATGTAAATTAAATGTATATAAAATTGTTTGAAATTATAGTTTTTTTCTCGGATTGAGGTTATATTAACAACACACTTGCAGAAAGTTAGGCCTTTATCAGCACTATTTCGAGCACTAATAAAGGGTGGCCTTTATCAGTGTTTTTTTATCGCAGATAAAGGAACCCCTTTATCAGTGTTGTGATTAAAAGTTCTTTTTTAGCACTGTTAAAATCCTTTTGGCATGCTGTAAAAAGACATATATATAGTAGTGTCATCATATCAGGACTTCCTTTGTCCAAGCTAAGAAAAAGAACCATCATACCATATGATTTCCACCGTGATCTAGTAGAGATAATCAAAAAATACCTAACTAAAATCATCTAAAACCATAGATTATGAAGGGAAACCAAAATAGAAGGAAGAATAAGGAGAAAAATACCTCAAACCAACACAAAAAATGTCATAAAACTGCAATGATCATAGGGTATCAAGGGAGGAATAGGTGGGAGAGGGGCTAGTCAAATGGCCCTCCCCACATGTGTCTCTATTTGATTGAAAAGGAGAGGGAGCGACTGGTAAATTACTAGTTAGCCCCTCTAAAAAAGGCACCCAGGTCTCATTATTGATGCGGCTATAAGGTTCATAACTCGACCACCACTTAATAAGAGGCAAGGTGTGAGGCCCTCTTGTTCTTCATGGTGAAATATTATATGCCTCACGCAACACCACTTGGCCAAGAGCCTCTCTTAGCCTGCTACTAGTCATGGTGTTACTTGTTTCAGGTTGCTAAATTTCAACACCCAGTCCACCCAGCCTTGCTTGCACATCCACCTGAGCTCCTATCACACCTCCCTGGCCTCAAACCACATCCAAAAACATCACCTTTGATATGTTTCAAATCTCAGAATTCCTATTTAAAATTCAATTATCAATATGACCCTTTCAAGAGAATCAAAATTCAAATTTCCCTTGAAATTCATAACAGGAAAAAGGTATGGGTCTTTTCACATGATGTCTGGATCAAGTGAATTATCAATAAAATAAAAGACCATATGTGTGTTATCATTTTGAGGGAAGGATTTTTTAGTGAAAAATCACTCTCACATCAGATTCAATGAGAAGAGTTGGCAATCATAACTCTAGTGGGATACTTCGATCAACAATTGATTTTAGGATGAAACATGATTTTAACTTATGGTTTAGGCCTAGAAGGTTTGGGCTAGGTGGAATGATCGTGATGTGTGCTAGGGTTGTGAGATGAGCAAGGGGAAGAGAGGTGGGGAAGAAGATAATGCAATGAAATGGTGATCAACCTATTTCTTTCTAGGGTTTCAAGAGGAGCGGGGCTGATTGTAATTAGGTTTATTAGATGAAACCATCATTCTTAAATTTATAATATCGATGATGGCCTATATTTTTATTGGTCATGGCATGTGCACTCTTTCTTTGTGGTATTCAATTAAATACACAATCAATTACTCTTTTTAGTTGAAACAAAATTAATAACACACGAAATTTATATGCAATGACTTCTCTATATGTGAATCTTTTGTATGAAGTAGGAGTACCATTATACCAGTAAAGCCAATCAAAGCAACCTAGAATCATCTCATTATGTAACATCTAATAGCTAGTTATAACCCATGCATGACTATAGGAGTGCCCTGTTGGGGCTGAACAGTGAGGTGATTACATAGATCATGCACATAATATGGTGAAAGCTTGAAGGAGAAGTGTTGTAAAATCAAGGCCATTGCTGCTTTGGCTTATGTCATTGCAAAATTTTTCCCAATGTACACTCATAGCCCAAACCCAAATGATAAAAAGGAAGGTTGAGTCTGCACTGCACTAGAGACTCAATCTAAAAACCTATCTTGTTTGAACTCATGAGCATCATCTCCCCATATGTAAATATTTCGATGAACTGGGATAATTGACACTGAAAGTATCACTCCCGTTGCAAGACTTAGCTCCCTGAGATTTGTTTCTGTATGAACAATTCTTACCAGCTCAGGTACCGATGGGTGAAACCTAAGAACTTCGAGAAAAATCATCCCAACCTTTTATAATTTCAACATGACTTTTTTGATGAAAATCATGTATATAATTGACAAGTATGTTCAAAAATTGTAATTATACTTAGAGTTTTTAGTCCGGGCATTCCATCATTGGTTGATTGGTTCTTCCTGAATATTTCAAAAACTTCTTTTCTTGCACGGTCTTGTCAATCTAGATGTTTTCTTTGTAAAATCATTGACCATATAAGTAATTAATTGGTGATCTCATGTCCATCAAAATAGAACAGTTTGAATTATCTAATGATCTCATCAAGATTCAGCCCCTTCTCCTTTTTCCCGCCATGTTCTTCAATTTATTGGGCATTAAGATTCAAAATTATTCCCAGCAAGTCATCAGTCTTACCTTAACCTCTCTTCATTTACCCATCTTTATTATGAATGATACCCGTTATCAAGGAACTGATTTCATAGTGGATTTTATTGTACCTCTTATTTGTTTTTATAGGCATAAACCTACACATGATTGAATTAGTTTTTTGTCATTGTGTGGATGATAATCTATGACTTTGTGAGGAAAAAAAATAGTGACTTGATGGGTAAATGCATTTCCTTTCATGCTATGTTATAACAAGATTGAAATTATTACCTCTGTCTAGGAAGGTGGGTAGAGCCGATAGCCTTCAAAAAGATAGCAGCTTGTTCTTTTAGAAGTTGTAAAATATTCCTTCCTTCTTCAAAGTTACTATCGAATGCCGCTCGAGAAATCACATATACATTGAAATTTTGGAACCATGAAATCAAGTCCACCTCACAACATCCCTTGTATCGTAGCTATACATAATTCTTATTTGATGAAGGATTTGGCCCATTTATCACCTTCATATTCAACCAGACCACTGACAAGGGAACTTGATAGTGAAGTCTAGCGCTTTTGAAAGGTTCAGTAGTTAGTGAATAAATCCCTTATCATTTTGGGATCCATCTCACAATTTGTCCACTGGTCCCACCCACAATAATTATAATTATTAAATAGTTAATTATATTGTACATTTACTTTTTATTAATATTTAATGGGGACGATTTAACTGGACCTGATTTTATGGGTATTATATAATTAATAATTATATTAATAATTAAATAATTAATTATTATATAATTAATAATTATATTACTAATTATATAATTATATTACAAATTAACTAGTTAATTATTATATAATTAATAATTATATTACTAATTGATTATTATATAATTAATAATTATATTACTAATTGATTATTATATAATTAATAATTATATTACTAATTAATTAATAATTATATAATTAATAATTATATTACTAATTAACTAATTAATTATTAACTATTTCTTATATTTTTAATCCTTGTTTTTAATTTTCATTTATATTGGTCTTGTAGTTTGTATTTTATAGGCTTTCAAAGCCACATACTTGAAACATTTTCAAGTTTCAAATTTGTGGTTCTGAAAGCTTTTAAATTATTATTCATCAAGATTTTTTACAAAATTATTTTTATTTTCAACTATTTCTTATGTGTTTAATCCATATTGTAAGTTTCATTCATATTGGCCTTATAGTTAGTGTTTTATAGTCTTTCAAAGACACGTACTTGAAACATTTTTATGTTTCAAATTGGTGGTTTTGAATGCTTATAAATTATTATTCATCAACATTTTTTATGAAATTATTTTTATTTTCAAGTATTTATTATATCTTTAATTCATATTTTATGTTTTATTTATATTGGTCTTATAGTTTTCATTTTATAGTCTTTCAAAGACTCCTACTTGAAACAGAATCCTACATCGGAAATGAAAAATGTTCTACGCAGGAAAGGGAGAACCTGAATCCCACGTCGGAAAGGTAGAATGATTTCCATGGCTTTCCCTCTTATAAAAGGGATCCATAAGTGAGAGTTTCTGTCAGAATCCAGACTAGTGTAATGGTAGTACTGCTGGATATTAAATAGTAGATAAATTCTGCTGGAGTTTTTTGTTTTATTTATATGTATATATTATATATATATATAAACAAAACAAAAAATTAAAATTAAAAATTAAAAAAATAGTACAAAAAAATAAAAAATTAGAAGTTTTTGTAGGATGTGTGAACCTCATTCACGCATCTTTCATCAACATCGCGAAGGATGTGTGAATGGGGTTCATGCATCTTTCAGCACGCATATGATGTGTGAACCACATTCACACATCTTCTTGGGATCGGGCATGTGTGAACGGGGTTCATGCATCTCGAGACCCATTTTTAAAAATACTGCTAAACTTATCCCATTTTGAAAAAAAAATCAAAAACCAATTTTTTAAAAATACCTTCTGTAATGGGATCCATCTTGTCCTGTTCATGTTTATTTATTTATATATTTACTATAAGAGGTAATTTCTTCTTTGGTGGGATCTTCTAGAATAACCATGTGTGGGAGCTTTTTAAAAAAATGGAAGAGTACAATGAAAATTTGGTGGCACGTATATGTCCGTAATCATGGTCTCCATATTTATAAAAAATACCTACAATTTAAAACTTTCTCCATCATTCGCATAATGTTTAAGTTATTCAAGTTTTAATTCCTTAAGGTTGGTGACAATTTATCTTTTTTTTAAGGT
Source organism: Viscum album (assembly GCA_963277665.1). Taxonomy (NCBI): domain Eukaryota; kingdom Viridiplantae; phylum Streptophyta; class Magnoliopsida; order Santalales; family Viscaceae; genus Viscum; species Viscum album. The sequence continues at coordinate 247,140,302 of OY728153.1, read as the reverse complement.
AAAATCATGAATCATATTATTGTTCAATCAAATCAAACAAACCAAGCCAATCAGAGAAAGAATCATCCCAACAGATGAAACTTTGATGTAACCCAAACCCCGCCAATCGATGAGAAACAGTATTTCCCCCACGCCCAATAAAAGAAAACTTACAAGCGGAAAAAAACACACCAATAGCCTAAAGTTTCCTCAAAATCAGCCCAAAAAGTTGGGAATCCTCCTCTTTCTTTGCCAAAGCACTAATAATAGTGGGGCAATCTGACTCTAGCACCACCTTTGTCCAACATTTATCCTGAGGAAAAAGGATCCCTTGCGAAAGAGAATACGCCTCTACCACGACATGACTCCATCCGAACTGGACATTCCTACAATGAGCCACCACCATTCAGTCGTCACTTTGCCTCACAATAAGCCCCACTCTAATATTTGATCTATTAGACAATGCTGCATCTGAGTTAATCTTGATGAAATCCTCTAGAGGGGGTCCAGATTGGTGGATCATGCTGCAGATGGGCTGAGGATTGCTCCTCATCAGTATCCCACCAGTGGTCAATCCATTCTGAATCCCTTTCAACCCAAATCCGGTCAGTAGTAGATTTCTTCTAAAAGATCCACTCATTCCTTCTGGTCGACACACTATGGAAAAAATGGGTATTTGTGAAGGGTTATTTGCGACGGGATGTTTACCCCGTCGCAAATAATGGTTATTTGCGACGGGGTCTTTCCGCCCATCGCAAAAGGTTTGGCGCGCATTACGCACCAAACTGTGGGTAAGGCTATTTGCAACGGGTCCCTATTCTCGTCGCAAATAGCTAGCGGCTGTATTTAGTATTTGCGACGGGCCACTTGCCCCATCGCAAATACATTACTGGCAGGTGGTATATGTGATGAGGCCCATCGCAAATACCCTCGTCGCAAATAATCTAACCTATATATACCCACATCCGCTTTTCTTCTCATTTCATTCTTTACTCAACTTCTCTCCCTATCTCTACAGAAAAATGTTCAATTAAAATTTTTCTTAGTTTAAACTTTCAAGTCAAAGCATTATTTGCGACTCTAATACTCTGAAAACATCAGTTAAGGTATTTATCTGTGTTTTTTTGTTGTTATTTAATTTAATTTATTTTTTGTTATTTATAATTTTTGTTAATTAGATGTAAATTAATTAAATTAGTATTCAATATATTTTTTTAGTATTTATTTTTATTAATTTTTATATCTAATTGTTAATTAGATATAAATTGTAATAAATAGTAATAATTAGTAATAAATTTTAATAATTAAAACTAAATTGTAATAATTAGTAATAAATTATAATAATTACTAATAAATTGTAATAAATTGTAATAATTACTAATAAATTGTAATAAATTGTAATAATTACTAATAAATTTTAATAAATTGTAATATTTTGTAATAAATTTTAATAATTAGAAATAAATTGTTATAAAATTTACTATTTATTAATAAATTGTAATAAATTTTAATAATTAGAAATAAATTGTAATAAATTTTAATAATCAGAAATAAAACGTAATAAATAGTAATAATTAGTAATAATTCGTAATAATTAGTAATAATTAGAAATAATTAGTAATAATTAGTAATAATTAGTAATAAATTTTAATAAATTGTAATAAATTGTAATAATTAGGAATAATTAACAATAATTAGTAATAAATAGAAATAAATTGTAATAAATAGTAATTAATAGTAATAATTAGTAACAATTAGGAATAAATAGGAATAAATATTAATAAATATGAATAAATTGGAATAAATTGGAATAAATAAGAATAAATAGAAATAAATAGCAATAAATAGCAATAAATAATAATAATTAGCAATAATTAGCAATAATTAGCAATAATTTGTAATAATTTGTAATCAATTGTAATCAATTGTAACAATTAGTAATAATTAGTAATAATTAGTAATAATTAGTAATAATTAGGATTAATTAGCAATACTTATGAATAATTAGCAATTATTAGGAACAATTAGAAATAATTAGGAATAATTAGCAATAATTAGCAATAATTATTAATAATTATCAATAATTAACAATAATTAGCAATAAATAGAAATAAATAGGAATAATTAGTAATAATTAGAAATAATTAGTAATAATTAGAATTAAATAGTAATAAATAGTAATAATTAGTAACAGTTAGTAATAATTAGTAATAATTAGTAATAATTAGTAATAATTAGTAATAATTAGTTATAATTAATAATAATTAGTGATAATTAGTAATAGTTAGTAATAATTAGCAATACTTAGCAATAATTAGAAATAATTAGAAATAATTGGACTAAATTTTAATAATTAACATTAATTAGCAATAAATAGCGGTAAATAACAATAAATATCAACAAATATGAATAAATTCGAATAAATAGGAATACATTAGTAATAAATAGTAATAAATAGTAAAAAATAGTAATAATTAGGAATAATTAAGAATAATTATAAATAATTAGCAATAATTAGCAATAATTATTAATAAATAGCAGTAAATATGAATAATTACTAATAATTACTAATAATTAGTAATAATTAGGAATAATTAGTAATAATTTGTAACAATTAAGAATAATTAATAATAATTAGTAATAAATAGCAATAAATATGAATAATTAGCAATAAATGGAAATAAATAGAAATAAATAGGAAAAAGTATGGATAAATAGGATTAAATATGAATAAATAGAAATAAGTTATTAATAATTACTAATAATTGGTAATAATTTGTAATAATTTGTAATAATTTGTAATAATTAGTAATAATTAGTAATAATTAGTAATAAATTGGAATAAATAGGAACAAATTTGTAATAATTAGTAATAATTAGTAATAATTTGTAATAATTAGAAATAAATAGTAATAAATAGTAAGAAATAGTAAGAAATTAGAATAAATGGGAATAAATAGTAAAAATTTGTAATAATTTGCAATAAGTTTCCATAATTTACCGTAATTAGCAACACATTAGCAATAAATAAGCAATAATTAGTAATAATTAGCAATAATTAGGAATAAATAGTAATAAATAGAAATAAATAGTAATAAATAGCAATAAATAGCAATAAATAGTAATAAATAGGAATAAATAGTAATAATTAGTAATAATTAGCAATAATTATCAATAATTAGCAATAATTAGCAATAATTTGTAATAAATAGTAAAAAAGAGTAATAAACAGTAATAAATAGTAATAAGTAGGAATAAATTAGAATAAATTGGAATAATTTACAATAATTTGCAATAATTTGAAATAAATTAGTAATAAATTAGAAATAATTAGAAATAAATAAGAATAAATAGGAATAATTATCAATAAATAGAAATAAATAGTAATAAATATTAATAAATATTAATAAATAGTAATAAATAGAAATAAATAGCAATAATTATCAATAATTAGCAATAATTAGAAATAATTAGCAATAATTGGGAATAATTAAGAATAATTAGCAATAATTAGGAATAATTAGTAATAATTAGCAATAATTATCAATAATTATCAATAATTATCAATAATTAGAAAAAAATAGGAATAATTAGCAATAAATAGGAATAAATTAGAATAAATAGGAATAAATAGGAATAAATCATAATAAATTCGAGTACATTGATAAAATAGCACAATTTCCATCGGATTAGAAACATTCCTTTTGATAGACGCCTCGGATCCTTCCAACATTCTTCCATTAAAATAAATATCAAAAATATGCTTGAACATACATTGGGGTGTATTTTTCATAGTGATTTAATTTGGAGAAAATTGAAAGGCGGTGATCCGTCGAACAAAAGAGGTTATTTTTTCTGATGACTCATCCTCTTGCAAATTTCTGCGGCTAAAATTACTACAAATAGTATGCTCTGACATATGAATATTCACTTTCGTATGCATGAGAGCATGGATAGCAGTGCGGTGAGGCATTCCTACTCTCCATCCTCATGTATACAAAAATGCATATTCGTATGTCAGAGCAGGCTTTTCATAGTGATTTTAGTCGCAGAAAGTTGTAAGGGGATGATTTATCCGGTAAAAGAGTTGCCACCAATCGATTGGAAATTATGTCACCGGTAATTAACAATAATTAGTAAAAAATACCTAAAATTATTAATAATTAGTGGTAATTAGTATAATTTTTTATAAATGAGTGTAGATTGGTATAAAAGCTTAAAAATAGTATAAATAACTATAAAATAATAGAAATTATTAGAAAATTTTAGAAAATTTAATTTAATTCTATTCCATTTTTGGTTAGTCTTTATCTTATATCTAATAATACAAAATAACTCATTACATTATATTTTTTAGAAAAATATGGAATGAGAAATTCAATAATAGTCATTATTATATGATCATACTTGGATAACTCAGCGCAATAATCCAAATAGTTTTGGTTTAAATCCTATATATTTTGAGGGTGTTCGTGTTTTCTTATCATTCGCATCATCGAAACCAAAATTTGTTTCAAAAGGAATAATTAAGTGTTCTTGTAAAAATTTTCATTGAGGACATATGACACATTTGACAATGTCGGAAGTCATTTATTGCATTTTGGATTTCAACCAGATTATTTTTTTAGTATCAACATGGTAAAAGTAATTCGAGAGAAGATATTAATAATTTGGTTCTTGATCCAGCACAGTTTCAAAATTTAACACATGATGCGGCAAGTCCATCTATTCAACAAACTAAAACTCAGGATGATACTGATTTAACTCCTTAGTTAGAACCATCTCATTTATATGAGTTGTTGAGGTCCGATAAGGATGCCTTATATCCTGGTTGTGGGATAATAAAGTTTGAAAAAGTTTCTAAATTTATGGCCATTAAATCAGATAATGGAATGTCAAATAGTTGTTTTTATTAGATATTCTTTTTGTTAAAAACACTACTCCCTAAAGGAAATGTTTTTCCTTCCAATTTAAATGAGAGAAAGAGGCTGGTTTGTAATCTGGGTCTTGGTTATCCGAATATTCATGCATGTCCAAATGACTGAATCTTGTATTATGATGAAAATGAGTTGTTTGATAGTTGTACTACATGTGGAAAATCAAGGTATAAATAAGCTCAACCAGGGAAGTTTGTATTTGTTCCTATAAAACAATTGAGATATTTCCTGCTCACACCCATATTGAAGTATTTTTTATGTCTCAAAACACAGCATCATTGATTTCATGGCACAAAACCAAAATTTCAACTAGTAAAAGCTTAAATCAACCCTCTGATGGTGATTCATGGAAACATTTTGACCAATTTCATCTGTCGTTTTCTTTAAAATCCCAAAATGTTCAATTGGGTCTTTCTACTGATGGTTTATGTCTGTTGGGTTCTTATGGTAGTCAGTATTCAGGTTGGAATGTCTTTATAACTCCGTATAAGTTACCTCAATGGATGTTGACAAAGGATCCATATATCTTTTTGACCTTATTAATTCCTGGTCATTAAAAAATGAATATTTATGTTTATATGAAGCCATTGATTGCTGAGTTAAATTCATTGTGGGGTAATGGTTTCAGTATATATGATGTTTCGATGAAATAGAACTTCTTACTGAAAGCTACATTGATGTAGACAATTGGTGACTTCTCAGCATATGGCATGTTATCCGTCTGGAGTACACATGGTCCAAAATCATGTTCGTACTATATGATTGAAAACAAAGCATATATAATCTTCAATGAAAAAAAAACCTTGTTTTTTGAATATCATCACAGATTTCTTCTATCCAATCATCCTTTTCAAATAAAAAAATATCATTTCAGAAAAAGAACAGTTGAAAAAGATGGGCCTCCAACAACGATCTCAGGTACAGAGTTAAAATCAATTGTCTCTTCATTACCTCTCATCACATTTGGACCAATAATAAACCAACATAAAATTGAGGGATTTAGAAAAGAGCACAATTGGATAAAACAGAGCATTTTTTTTTGGGATTTTCCATATTGTTCTGATTTGTTAATCCGTCACATGTTGGATGTGATGCATATTGAGAAGAAATATTTTGATAATTTTTTCATATATTTTTGGATACACTAGGTAAAACCAAATACAATATGAAGGAATGATTAGATCTTGCACAAATTTTCAAGCATCCAGAACTTGAACTATTTGAAAATTACAGATCACATAAGTTAATGAAGCCAAAAGTAGCTTATACACTATCCAAAGAGATTTATCTATTATTTTTTTATTGGATTACATATTTGAGTCTTCCATATGGTTAGGATTTTAATTTGGGCAGATGTACCAGAAATGGTCATATTTTCAGATTGAAAATTCATGATTTTTATGTTTTAATAGAAACACTTCTGCCAATTGAATTAATAGGTTTGAAAAATCCAATGATTTGGGATGTGATAACAGACATATCATATTTTTTTCAAGACATTTTTTCATAGAAAACATACTACGATGCTGTAAGAAAACTCTAAGAAGGTGTCTTTTTAATTTTATGTAAAATGGAAAAAATCTTCCCACCAGGTTTTTTTATTCAATGGAAAATTTGATATTACATTTTCTTCATGAAGAAAAATGTGGAGGTCTGGTGCAGTTCCAAAGGATATACCCATTTGAGATATGCATGTAGAAATTGAAAAAAAAAAGTACGTAACAAAGTATCAATTGAAGGCTCAATTATAGAAGCTTATTTGCAAGAAGAAATATCTTTTTTCTACTCTCATTACTTTCAATATAAATATCTATCAAAACAAAACTGCATGATCCATAATGAGGGAAATGTTGATGACTACATGAGGAATCAAATATCAGTTTTCAATCATCCTGAACATGGATTCATTGGAGTTCATGAACGGTGTATTTTTTATGATGAACATCATAGTGCTCTTACATTTATTCAGTTGAACTTTAAATAAATGAAACCATTTATACTATGAGTGATCCTATCACTTATTATATAATTTTTAAAATAGTAAATTAACTTATTTTATTTGTAGGTTATATGATAATCATATCAAGAAACAATTTCCACAAATTACAGCAGTTTCTCTTGAAGAACGTCGTTAAAAAAATTCATACTGGTTTTAAAAACTGGTAACGTAAATTATTTTTTATTTCACATAAAAAATAAATTTAATACTTGTTATGGAGATAATTGTTTTACAACTTTTTAGGTATCTCAACATGGTGATAAAATTGATAATCAATTGTCTTTATTGAGTAACCCACCATCCAAAATAGTTAAATCTTATAATTCATATGTGGTGAATGGTTATCGATTTCATACACGTTCATATGGGGAATAAATAAAATAATTAATAGTGGTGTTTTCTTGAGAAGATCTCATCATAGAGAAACAGAAGTTGACTTTTACGACATACTAGAAGAAATCGTTGAAGTGTGTTATCTGGGAAAACATTACGTAATGATGTTTAAATATCGCTAGTTGGATACTGAGAGAGGATTATGTGTTCATCTGATCAATGGAATTGTTGATATTAAATATAAAAGTCTTATTGCAGTAAATGAACCATTTTTATTAGATCATCAAGTACATCATATTTATTATGAAAATTAATGTGCTACTTCAAGGGAGTTGGGTGATTGGTGGACCATAATAAAAATTAAATCTCAATAGAATCAATTTATTAAAAGTGATTGTGGTTCTTCTAAAGTGAAAGGAATTGAAAATTTTCAAGAAACTACTTTGAATCTATATTTTACACAAATATACAAAAATATCATTGATGACACCCCCATAGTTAAGGAACGATGGTGATGATGATGTTAATGATGTGACAACTAAATTTGAAATGACAATAGATGATGAAACTAAAACTAATATGGAAATATATAATGTTGAGGCAGAAGAAGAAGACATTGACATCAACAGCTATGAAGATGAAGATGAAGATGATCATTGACATAGTTAAATGCTAGTTATAATCATATATAGTATATAACAATATATAATAGTTACTTTTAATTATTTTCTAACAATAATGATTTCATGTTTCAGATGGACGATGATCTGTTTCATATGTTACAGGAGGGTTATTTACCTTTGGATGAGCAGGAGGTCGGATCATCCAACCCTCGGATTATTGGAAGTTTAGGGGGCACCCAGTGGGGCATGGTCTTGCCAGGCCGATGATTCCTGACCCTATACCTGAGCGATGTCCACATCTTGGGTTCGATCCATGCATGCAGAGGTCTTGTTACCGGTGAATTTTAGTTAGTTTTCATTAATTTACTTATATTCTAATTGTTTGATTAATTATTATTTTTTCATAGCTTTACATATATAGTGGTTGGACTGGGGAGCGCTATATTGTGCAATTATTTTTCTGATGCATGGGTGTCATGGGATCAGATTCCCGTCGATGTTCAGCAGTGAATGTTTGAGCATTGGATGGTATGTAAATAAATAATATTTATTTTTTAATTAATTTAATTAATAACTTGATGTAATAAATTATTTTTAGGTTTTATGGTATCCCATTGAAGAGATCATGTGTGAGCCTATTTAGAAGGCATGACAGGGAGCTATGCGTATGCATTGCACACAGTTTTTTCACAATTTAAAAAGGAAATAAATGGAGAAAGCAGGAGTGAATTAGTTTGATGAGACATTTCGCATCCATCGACCTGATTATATTTCATCTCAGGTTTGGGATGGATTATGTACACACTGGTTGAGTAGGTGATTTTAGAGTAGATCATAAGTAGGTTGGAGAAATAGGGGGAGATAGGAGGTGACACATCGAGCTGGTAGTTGTATGTTCAGTACACATACAGATCATATCGTAAGTACATTTTTTTAAAATATTGTATATAACTTTAAATATAAACTATTTATTTTATATTCATATAGGTAGTCACAAAACCTTATATTATGGAGTTTGATGTTTATAGGAGGATGTACAGTGATCCAGCCACTGGTGAGATTAGAGGTTCTCACCAGTGTCAAATTGTGGTCAATATGAGTCTTTTTAGTAGTAAAGTTAACTACAAATAATATTTTAACTATTTTAATTTTAAATTGAAATTGAAGGAGTTATATGAGGTCGCAACGTATCAGACAGATATTGAGAGTCAGGTTGAGACCGATGGTCAGACCAATGCCCCTCGATTTGATGCGGTAGCATGGATGAAAGAAATTCAGTATAGCTTCGAGAAAGGCTGAGTTGTTGGTATCAGCTCTCGAGTGACCCCTGGGGGTTTTTATGGGACCTATGTGATGTCAGTGACTAGCTCGAGAGGAGCTTGTAGAGAGTCATCATCATCTCATGTACTATATCAAGAGCAGTTGTGTGATTAGAGTGAGGTTATAGAGACTATACATAGGTAGTAGTAGGAGATGCGTAAGTGGCAGCAGCAGCAGTAGGAAGAGATACTCTAACAGTAGTAACAGCAGCAGCAGATGCAAGATGAGATGCGTCGATGGTGGTAGGAGTTGGAAGAGGAGTAGATAGAGTACATACGATGTATGAATCACAATTTAAGGATGGAGTTCCATCCACCATCTCCTTCAGCTCCTCCAGATGACCACCCCCCTGATCAGTGATGTATTTTTTTATTAGGAAACATTTGAATGAATTTTTCTGTAATTTTAATAGTTTTAAATGGTGTGTGTTTTATATTGTCTTTGTGAATACTTATGTTTTTATTATATTACTAATATTATTATTTCACTAATATTAATAATATTATTATTATATTAACTAATTATTTTATAATTAATTTTATTTTATGAATATTAATATTATTATTTTATTTATAATAATATTATAATATATTTATTATTTTATTACATTAGTATTATTATTTTATTTATATTAATATCATATTAATATTAATATTATTTTAATTTTTAATTTTTTTTAAATTTACTCACTATTTGTGATGGACCATCGCAAATACTAATTGTTATAGTCTGTCACAAAAAGATATATTTGTTTTATATTTTGAGGGCTTATTACAACGGACCATCACGATTACTAATTTTGACGGACCGTCTCAATAGATTAAAAAATAGGGAGGCTATTTGCGACGGGTCATTGGCCTGTCGCAAATAGTTTCTTAAAAAATGATGAATGTTTTTTATGACAGGCTATCACCCCGTCGCTACAAAAAAAAATTGCAATGGTCCATCGCAAAAAAAATATTTACGATTTCGGTTACCGCACGTGCCATTTGTGATGGGACCCCGTCACAAATGACCTGTCACAATAATCTATTTTTCCAGTAGTGACAACAACCATGCAAGTGTATAGATCTTCTTGATCATGTTTGAATCCATGGAGGCCACCCATCCATAAAAGATCTTGGCTAAACTTAAAGAAGGTAGAAACTTTTTTGAAAACCCTAGGGATCATTCCTTTCACACCCCTGTCACATCACGATAAAACCATATTGGTTGCAGTGGTGTTTCAGAGTGAAAATAACACAACAGCCACAAGTCATCTTCGTCCATATGGCACCTGGCTAAAATATCGCAAGTAGGAAAAACACCCAAACATATCTGGAACCAAAATAATTTCACTTTAGGTGGGATATCCAATGCTCACAACTTCTTCAACCGATCCTCTGAAAGAGGTTTAGAATAATGTCAAACTAGCATTCTGTACCCTGAGTGAACTGAATACTTCCTCGTTGCTTCTCCATTCCAACAGATGTAATCGCAACCCAGCCTCGACATGAGTTAAATCCTAAGAATATGTTGTTGATTGATATCATTGAACCAGAAGATAAGTCTTTCCCTGTACCAATCCTTAAGAGAATCATTAATGAGGTCTTAGACTCTAGAATCTTCATGACCCAGAACAGCTGTTGATGTGACTCTCATAAGGTTCCCCTCTAGCAGCCAAAGATCATTCCACGCATTAACTGAGATTCCATCAGCAATCCTCCAAACACAACCCTTATAAATAAGTAGAATTTCACCCCAGATACTCCTCCACAAGTATTTAGGTCACGGTCCTAGATGAGCGCACAAGATATCAAAATGGGGAAAGTACTTTTCCTATAAAACATTAGCAAAAAGGCTTGAGTGGCAGGTCAGCAGATGTCATCCCTTCTTTTCTAGTATAGATTCATTGAACCACTTCAGGTTCCTAAATCCAAGGCCACTACAAAACTTGGAAACACATAATTTCTCCCACACCACCCAATGAGTATTATGTTTAACTTTAGAAGATCCCCACTAGAAATTATCAAGATGAGAGTAAATATGGTCCACAAGAGTATCTGGGAATTTGAACAACAACATTGCATATGACGGAATAGCTTGGGAAACAGATTTCACCAAGACTTATTTCCCAGCCTTTGAAATCATTCTTCTAGACCAAACCCTTATCAGGTTATCCACCTTATCCAAAATTGAGGAAAAAAACTATTTCTTGGATTTCCCGACCAAAATTGGGAGACCCAGGTACTTTTGGTGCTTCTCAACCAGAGGAAATCTGCACAAACGATGGAGATCCTCTTGTCTTGACTGGGACATACCTTTACTAAAATAAAACTCTGTTTTTAGACATTTAGTCGCTTCCTAGATACCCTTTCATATAGACTGATATTCTTAAAAATTGCATGATATTCATATGGTGTGGCCTGCGAGAATAAAAGGAAATCATCTACAAAGAAAATATGAGAAATAGGGGGATCATTTCGGCATAGCTTTTCCCCATTGGTGACCCCTCGCCCTGATGAGTTCGTAAGAAAATAGGAGAAAATATCCACCACAAGGATGAAGAGTAAAGGAGAAAGTGGGTCACCTTGCTGTAAGATTATCGAGGGGGTGAAACTTTCCAAACATCTCCTATTGATATTGTTCATGTATGTTACCAAAGAGATATAGTTCATAAAATTAAGAGTCCATTTATCCCCAAACCCCAACTTCATAAGAACCAATTCTTGGAATGGACATTCCACTCTATCATAGGATTTCAACATGTCAAGTTTTAGAGACATCACCCCCTTATTTTCCTTAGATCGGGTCTTCATAGAGTGGAAAATTTAATAATTTGTGGCCGCATTATTAGTGATGGACCTCAAGGGGACAAAGGCACTCTGTTTATCGAACACCAAGAGTGGGAGGAACCTCTGTATTCTTTCCACCAGGATCTTGTAGAAAATTTTATAAATGACATTACATAGGCTTATGGGCTGAAATTCAATTATTTTCCAAGGAAACTAAGTTTTTGGAATAAAATTAATAACATTTTCATTAATATGGGACAACATTACGTAATGATGTTTAAATATCGCTAGTTGGATACTGAGAGAGGATTATGTGTTCATCTGATCAATGGAATTGTTGATATTAAATATAAAATTCTTATTGCAGTAAATGAACCATTTTTATTGGATCATCAAGTACATCATATTTATTTTGAAAATTAATGTGCTACTTCAAGGGAGTTGGGTGATTGGTGGACCATAATAAAAATTAAATCTCAATAGAATAAATTTATTAAAAGTGATTGTGGTTCTTCTAAAGTGAAAGGAATTGAAAATTTTCAAGAAACTACTCTGAATCTATATTTTACACAAAGATACACAAATATCATTGATGACATCCCCATAGTTAAGGAACGATGGTGATGATGATGTTAATTATGTGACAACTAAATTTGAAATGACAATAGATGATGAAACTAAAACTAATATGGAAATTGATAATGTTGAGGCAGAAGATGAAGACATTGACATCAATAGCTATGAAGATGAGGATGAAGATGAACATTGACATAGTTAAATGCTAGTTATAATCATATATAGTATATAACAATATATAATAGTTACTTTTAATTGTTTTCTAACAACAATGATTTCATGTTTCAAATGGACGATGATCTGTTTCATATGTTACAGGAGGGTTATCTACCTTTGGATGAGCAGGAGGTCAGATCATCTGACCCTCGGATTATTTGAAGTTTAGGGGGAACCCAGTGGGGCATGGTCTTGCCAGGCTGATGATTCCTGACCCTATACCTGAGCGACGTCCACATCTTGGGTTCGATCCATGCATGTAGAGGTATTGTTATCGGTGAATTTTAGTTAGTTTTCATTAATTTACTTATATTCTAATTGTTTGATTAATTATTATTTTTTCATAGCTTTACATATATAGTGGTTGGACTGGGGAGCTCTATATTGCGCAATTATTTTTCTGATGCATGGGTGTCATGGGATCAGATTCCCGTCGATGTTCAGTAGTGAATGTTCGAGCATTGGATGGTATGTAAATAAATAATATTTATTTTTTAATTAATTTAATTAATAACTTTATGTGATAAATTATTTTTAGGTTTTCTGGTATCCCATTGAGGAGATCATGTGTGAGCCTATTTGGAAGGCATGATAGGGAGCTATGCGTATGCGTTGCACACAATTTTTTCACAATTTAAAAAGGAAATAAATGGAGAAAGCAGGAGTGCATTAGTTTGATGAGACATTTCGCATCTATCGACCTGATTATATTTCAACTCAGTTTTGGGATGGATTATGTACACACTGGTTGAGTAGGTGATTTTAGAGTAGATCATAAGTAGGTTGGAAAAATCGGGGGAGATAAGAGGTGACACATCGAGCTATTAGTCGTATGTTCAGTACACATACAGATCATATCGTAAGTACATTTTTTAAAATATTTTATATAACTTTAAATATAAAATATTTATTTTATATTCATATAGGTAGTCACAAAACCTGATATTATGGAGTTCGATGTTTATAGGAGGATGTACAGTGATCCAGCCACTGGTGAGATTAGAGGTGCTCACCAGTGTCAAATTGTGGTCAATATGAGTTTTTTAGTAGTAAAGTTAACTACAAATAATATTTTAACTATTTTAATTTTAAATTGAAATTGAAGGAGTGATATGAGGTCGCAACGTATCAGACAGATATTGAGAGTCAGGTTGAGACTGATGGTCAGACCAATGCCCCTCGATTTGATGCGGTAGCATGGATGAAAGAAATTCAGTATAGCTTCGAGAAAGGATGAGTTGTTGGTATCAGCTCTCGAGTGACCCCTGGGGGTTTTTATGGGACCTATGTGATGTCAGTGTCTAGCTCGAGAGGAGCTTGTAGAGAGTCATCATCATCTCATGTACTGTATCAAGAGCAGTTGTGTGATTAGAGTGAGTTTATAGAGACTATACATAGGTAGTAGTAGGATATGCGTAAGTGGCAGCAGCAACAGTAGGAAGAGATACTCTAACAGTAGTAACAGCAGTAGCAGATACAATATGAGATGCGTCGATGGTGGTAGGAGTTAGAAGAGGAGTAGATAGAGTACATACGATGTATAAATCACAATTTTAGGATGGAGTTCCATCCACCATCTCCTTCAGCTCCTCCATATGACCATCCCCCTGATCAGTGATGTATTTTTTTATTAGGAAACATTTGAATGAATTTTTCTGTAACTTTAATAGTTTTAAATGGTGTGTGTTTTATATTGTCTTTTTGAATACTTATGTTTTTATTATATTACTAATATTATTATTTCACTAATATTAATAATATTATTATTATATTAACTAATTATTTTATAATTAATTTTATTTTATGAATATGAATATTATTATTTTATTTATAATAATATTATATTATATTTATTATTTTATTACATTAGTATTATTATTTTATTTATATTAATATCATATTATTATTAATATTATTTTATTTTTTAATTTTTTTTAAATTTACTCACTATTTGCGATGGACCATCGCAAATACTAATTATTATAGTCTGTCACAAAAAGATATATTTGTTTTATATTTTGAGGGCTTATTACAACGGACCATCACGATTACTAATTTTGACGGACCGTCTCAATAGATTAAAAAATAGGGAGGCTATTTGCGACGGGTCATTGGGCCGTTGCAAATAGTTTCTTAAAAAATGATGAATGTTTTTTATGATGGGCTATCAACCCGTCGCTACAAAAAAAAATTGCAATGGTCCATCGCAAAAAAAATATTTCTGATTTCGGTTACCGCACGTGCCATTTGTGATGGGACCCCATCACAAATGACCCATCACAATAATCTATTTTTCCAGTAGTGACAACAACCATGAAAGCATATAGATCTTTCTGATCTTGTTTGAATCCATGGAGGCCACCCATCCATAAAAGATCTTGGCTAAACTTAAAGAAGGTAGAAACTTTTTTGAAAACCCTAGGGATCATTCCTTTCACACCCCTGTCACATCACGATAAAACCATATTGGTTGCAGTGGTGTTTCAGAGTGAAAATAACACAACAGCCACAAGTCATCTTCGTCCATATGGCACCTGGCTAAAAGATCGCAAGTAGGAAAAACACTCGAACAGATCTGGAACCAAAATAATTTCACTTTAGGTGGGATATCCAATGCACACAACTTCTTCCACCAATCCTATGAAAGAGGTTTAGAATAATCTCAAACTATCATTCTGTACCCTGAGTGAACTAAATACTTCCTCGTTGCTTCTCCATTCCAACAGATGTAATCGCAACCCAGCCTCGACATGAGTTAAATCCTAAGAATATGTTGTTGATTGATATCATTGAACCAGAAGATAAGTCTTTACCTGTCCCAATCCTCAATAGAATCATTAATGAGGTCTTAGACTCTAGCATCTTCATGACCCAGAACAGCTGTTGATGTGACTCTCATAAGGTTCCCCTCTAGCTGCCAAAGATCATTCCACGCATTAACTGAGATTCCATCAGCAAGCCTCCAAACACAACCTTTATAAAGAAGTATAATTTCACCCCAGATACTCCTCCACATGTATTTAGGTCACGGTCCTAGATGAGTTCACAAGATATCAAAATGGGGAAAGTACTTTTCCTAGAAAACATTAGCAAAAAGGCTTGAGTGGCAGGTCAGCAGATGTCATCCCTTCTTTTCTAGTATAGATTCGTTGAACCACTTCAGGTTCCTAAATCCAAGGCCACTACAAAACTTGGAAACACATAATTTCTCCCACACCACCCAATGAGTATTATGTTTAACTTTAGAATATCCCCACTAGAAATTATCAAGATGAGAGTAAATATGGTCCACAAGAGTATCCGAGAATTTGAACAACAACATTGCATATGATGGAATAGCTTGGGAAACAGATTTCACCCAGACTTCTTTCCCAGCCTTTGAAATCATTCTTCTAGAACAAACCCTTATCAGGTTATCCACCTTATCCAAAATTGAGTGAAAAAACGATTTCTTGGATTTCCCGACCAAAATTGGGAGACCCAGGTACTTTTGGTGCTTCTCAACCAGAGGAAAGATGCACAAACGATGGAGATCCTCTTGTCTTGACTGGGGAACACCTTTACTAAAAGAAATCTTTGTTTTTAGACATTGAGTCGCTTCTTAGATACCCTTTCATATAGACTGATATTCTTAAAAATTGCATGATATTCATATGGTGTGGCCTGTGAGAATAAAAGGAAATCATCTACAAAGAAAATATGAGAAATACGGGGATCATTTCGGCATATCTTTTCCCCATGGGTGACCCCTCGCCCTGATGAGTTCGTAAGAAAATAGGAGAAAATATCCACCCCAAGGATGAAGAGTAAAGGAGAAAGCGGGTCACCTTGCTGTAAGCTTATCGAGGGGGTGAAACTTTCCGAACATATCCTATTGATATTGATCATGTATGTTACCAAAGAGATATAGTTCATAAAATTAAGAGTCCATTTATCCCCAAACCCCAACTTTATAAGAACCAATTCTTGGAATTTCCATTCCACTCTATCATAGGATTTCAACATGTCAAGTTTTAGAGACATCACCCCCTTATTTTCCTTAGATCGGGTCTTCATAGAGTAGAAAATTTAATAATTTGTGGCCGCATTATTTGTGATGGACCTCAAGGGGACAAAGGCACTCTGTTTATCAGACACCAAGAGTGGGAGGAACCTCTGTATTCTTTCCACCAGGATCTTGTAGAAAATTTTATAAATGACATTACATAGGCTTATGGGCTGAAATTCCATTATTTTCCAAGGAAACTAAGTTTTTGGAATAAAATTAATAACATTTTCATTAATATCCTTAACAGAAGCCTTACCATACCACAAATCCTTCATCAGAAAGGTCACATCAGGGCCAATAATGTGCTAGAATATTTTAAAGAACATTGCAGGAACCCATCTGGCCTGGGCACTTTCGAAGGGTGAATGTGGTGTAGAGCCTTGAGTACTTCTTCGTCATCAATATCTCTCTCTAGAATGCGATTCAAATTAGCCATAACAATCCTCGGGATACTGTTGGTAACACATGGGGGTTTCCACACAATCCTCCTTGAAGAGACTTCCAATAAATTCCAAAACAATAGCTTGAATGCTTTCATCATCCTACTTCACTTTGCCTTTCGAGTCTTCGAGCTGAGAGATATTATTTTTCCTTCTCCAGGCAGATTCCAACTGGTGAAAATATGTGGTGTTTTGATCCCCATACCTTATGTGGGAGTCTCTAGCTCTTTGTAACTAGAAACATTCCATGTATTTAAGTGCAACATTCATATTTTTTCGTAACACAGATATTCTCTAACACCTTATCACTCCCAAGCATATTATAAAGGAATTTTAGGCACCGCTCAACATTATTGACCTGTTTTTCAGTATCCCCAAAACACTTCACACTCAAACTCTGTAGAAAATGCACTGTATTGTTGATATTAGAAAAGACTCTTCGATTATGCCCCTCCTAGATGGGGAAAACCACTCCTTCAAAGCTATCATCCTGAAGCCACATACTTTAAAAGTAAAAGAATTGCTCGATTCTCCTTTTCTCCCTATTCAGTATAGTGGAGATAAAAATTAGAGCTTGGTCAGATGTCATAGGTGATGAATGATTAACAGAGAAGTCACAAAAAAGGAATTTCTAATAATTAGACCCCATATATCTATCCAGCCTCTCACCAATGCTTCCTTTTAAAGATAGCCCCCTATACCAGGTAAAAGGAGGGCTAGAGAACCTGAGGTCATTGAGGGAATTCAGCACCAGGGAACTCCTAAATTCATCCATAGCCACTCTATTCTGTATCTATCCTCCTTCCTTTTCAGAGGAGGAAATGACCTCATTGAAGTCACCTCCCAACAGAAGGGGTCTATGGAAACATTCACGTAGTCTCCTCAGCAGCTCCCAATACTTTATTTTTTCTTCCATTCCAGGCCACCCATAAAATCCAATGAAGAACCATGAGGGAAATACCAATGCCTCCACCGTCACTGCAATATGGTTCTTGGAGAAATTTGAAATATTAATGCCAAGCACGTCATTCCACAGCATACAATGTCCCCCAGAATTCCCATGTCTCCCGACAGGGAACACAATATTAAATCCAATATTTGAACTCAATAGACTATCATCCTTGATTTCCAACATGGTTTTGGATACAAAAACCATGTTGGGGAATTATTTTTTACTCCAATATTAGAGCACTCAAACTTTTTGGGGGTTTCCAAGTCCCTGAAAATTCCAACATAATATTTTCATTGTCCTAGGTGGGATTGGGTAACTCCCACCTCCACCTTTGAAATTTTGAGAAGTGATCTATAACTGTCAACTTTCCATCTCTTTGGGAAATGTTCCACTGGTAGAGAATAGGTGGAACTCTCCTTAGTCCCACAGGGGATCACCTCAGGGCTACCAGACCGAGTGCCCCCTTTAGATATCCTCTTCCATGTCTTGTGATCCCTTGGTCCTGGTGTCATTAGGCCCAAATTTGCATCACTAACCTCATAGGGGTAACAATGGGTCACCCTAGGTAGAGAATTATTTGGATCTGGAGGATCAGAATATTTTAGCATCAATCGAGGGGGTAAAGAGGTTATACATGTTGTCTCTGAATACATCCATTCACCACTTAAAATCTTTTGATTTGGGGGGGACTATATATCGGTCGTATAGTTAGTCTATCCTCTGGTGGTGAAGTGATAGGTGGTTTCACACTTTCAATTGTCTTTGGGTGCTCATTTTGCTGAGGGATCACACATAGTGGCCCCAACATTATGATATTTCTCTCGCATCCTTTAGTATGCTCTTTATGACCTTTAGCTAAGTTATCTCTATCTTTATCTCTGTCTAATTATGGAACATAAGGTATCCCCTAGGTTTTTGTAACAGCCCAAGATTTTATGAAAAATATTCTTTTTAATTTCACTAATGTTTTGTGTTGTACGCTACACCAAAAGGAGCTTGCACAACACGCATCCTTGACTTGCCTTACATTACACGCAATCGCAACCTTCCTCGATAGCGTGTGTAGTACGCAATACTGAGTTTCACGAAACAACGATATGCTATTAAAATATTATTAAAACTAGCCGTTATGAATAGTAATAACCACTTTTTAAATTTTAGAAATTTTAACTCTCAAAATGGACTTCATTTTTGGATTCGGAGTATCGAATTTAGCCTAAGGTGAAATTTTGGTACTTTTCGGATAACTTTCATATTCTGATGAATAGTGAAAATCACTAAATTATAATTAAAAACAAATTTTTTAATAGAAATAATTAATAGTGATAAATTATTAATTTGAGTTGTTTTAAAGTATATTTAGAATATATTTTTACAATTTAATACAATGTTGTTCATTTAATGTAATTTCACATTTAAACCAGACATAATGAAGTGTCAATCTTTTGATAGATATTGTTTCTTAAAAACACGCTATTTGTTTTAACAGCGGTATTTAATTATAAAATTAATTAATGCAACTTCTATGTTATGAATTTGGTAAAATAGACTTCATTTTTGAATTCGGAATATGAAATATATCTTAGGATGAAATTTTGGCATTGTTCTGAAAACATCAATTTTTGATGAATAGTGAAACTACTAAGTGGTAGGTTAAAAACTGAATTTTGCATAAAACTTAATTTTACCGCTTCTGTGAATGGAATTTCGAAAATCCGACAGACACGGTTAATATCAAGGACTAAAATGTGGTTCAATGAGATGCAAATAATTTTTGGTGAATAGTAACTTTTTACTTTTTTTTACCACGGTTAATAGTAAATAGGGTAACTAAGGGTAAATATGATATTACTATTACCCTAACACATGTCCTAATTCTATTGGATAAGTGTAATTCGACCAAAAACAACCTTATGAATATAATATGACCATTTAGGTCCACTTGGATTAGATTATGACATTTAATATTATTTTATTTAATGAGTAGTTAAAATAGTTAAAATCAAAGTTTAATAACTAAAACATTTTTAATATGGGGTTATACATAATATAAATTCGACTATAAATATTCATTAGAAAGATAAAAATATTTCCTACATAATGATATTTTATTTATAATTTTTAGACTTTAAATAAATTAATTTATATATGACACAACGATGATGCAGTAATTACCCTTTTAAGGAAATATTAACATAATTGATGTTATAAATGCTCAAATGAATGTAATTTGAGACTTTTTATGAATTACACTAATTTTCTAGGTTACTATGATATATTAGTGTTTATTTAATAAACTTTTTTCGAACATATAATTCTGTTATGACTTTCACAAAAATCATATATCAAATAGTGTCAAAATTGACACAAAATAGTTTTTAAATCAAATATTATATTATTAATTGTTATTTTATTCCTAAAAATCTAAGGTTAGGCCAAATGACATAGATAAGGATATATATATTAATAATAAACAATTTGGGGTTCGTTTGGCATGTTATAGTAAGTGTATTAACCATATAGTGAAAGAAAACCAAAAGACACGGTAAAAGTTAAATTATTTAACTCAGAGTTAAATCTAATTTATAAGGTTAAAATAATACCCTAAACTTGTCTAAATCCTATTTGTTGATAGGATTTCGACCCATCCCCACTTTAGCTTCGAAATAAGACCCTTTGGAACCATTATAAATTGATTTTGACTTTAATATAAAATAATATTTTGAGATATTCCTAAGGTGCCCCTCTCCTCCCTTATAAAAGGACACCCACTCCCCCTCCTCCTCACACCAATTTGAGCACTCAAGCTCGGCCAAACCCTGAAAAAATCTCTTCTCCACTTCCCTAACAACATCCTAGAGGTTTTGGTATTCCTCAAAGTCCAATTTTAGTTCCCTAAGAGGAGGTCTCAAAGAGGCGCTTCAAAGAAGAGGTAATTACCGTTACCAATTCTTTCATCTTTATTCTTCTTCCACTTCTTCTTCTTAGGTTGTTTCATTATGAAGTAATAACATCAGTATCACTCATATACTGATATGTTATTATAAGTATGAAACAACCCTATTTCACCATCTATCCATCCTACGGAAAAAGAAATCACCGCGCGTGCGTACGTACGGAATACCATCTCCACGCCGTGGTGTAATCTATTTTCCACCACCACCTTACATGGATGGGTATAATGGTGTAAAGAATAACTATACATAGTTATTACAACATCATATTGATTCTGATATATTTTATAATCCACTCCAATTCAATTCAATATTTATGGAAATGATATCATCGCTCATGCGTACGTACGGACTACCGTCTCCACGACGCGATGAGATTCATTCTCCATGTTAACCATTTAAGAATGATTATAAAGTATATATAAGAAATAATAATGAAATATATGAAATTATAAAGATACTGGATTTATGTATATATATATATATATATATATGTATTTCATCTACTTACTTCCATTCAAGACAATAAGGAAAGGAAAACAGTGTTCATGCGTACGTACGGACTACCGTCTCCATGAACGGTGTTTTTCATTTCGTTTATCTATCTATTATATATATATATATATATACTTAATATATATGATATATAAATCATATTTTATATTCTGGAAGTAAGTAAATCATGATATGAGTAATAATAATGTCAAGAACAACAAGTCAAAACACCTACGATAAATGAAACGATTTTACCCAAAACGCTTCTTTAACATGGAATTTACAAAAGAACGGGTAATATAATGTCATAAGTGAACCATATATGATATCATAACAATGAATATGATTTTGTAATAAGTCAATGACATTATTTAAATCATTATACAGGAGGTTCTGACACATACGAAGCAAATCGGACCTAAGGTAAGGGAAATATCACAATCTCATTTTTATCCGAGATTGTTTATTCGTAAGTATTTACTGGGGTGTATTCTATCATCCAAATCCATGTTTCATCAATATGTAATATTATTTCCATCCACCTAAAATTGTTTAAATCCAATTTTACCCTTCGGTGAGTTTTTAGTAAAAGATATGAAAGGAATCTTTTGTCGTTTTTCGTACGAGGTACTTTTTTGACTTTTCCGATAAAAGTACGAGAAGAATGTTTATTTTAACTTATACGGAACGAATGGATTTTTACGGTTTTATAAAGCCTTATTTTCGTGAACCTTCCTCCAAAATATTTCATGAATATTTTCAATAAAATCTCTTTCTTTTAAAATTGCATGATGTTTTGTGAAAAGGAATTGATTTTGAGGAAGAAAGGATATTTTCCTCAAGAATTAATTTCAAGTGTTTTATCAAAATTATTTTCCATCTAAGATAATAAAGGGTTCTGTTTCTATCCATATTTTTACATTAATTTGACTATGTTGTGATGGAATTATGTTTATGAATTCCTTTATCTTATATGAATGGTTTTATGATGTCATGTTGTTTAAGAATCCCATTTTTATTACATGGGTTATGCTATGATGTATGGTTTATGATTTTGTGGCACACATAATAATGGTATCATTATGAGATGGGTGGGACCTATATCTCCCTCCAATGCATTGGGTAAAGATTTTATATCTCATGAGATAGACATGGATGAAACGGTAGGTTATACCGGTTCAGTGAAACAGGACTGAAACGAAGGTTACTCGATTCAGAAAGGGACTTTGTCCACTAAGATAGTCTTGGAAATGAGTCTTGACTAACAAGAAATGATTCTATATGATTATGTGTGAATGCCGCAAAGTTTCATGTTTTAAGTTATGATTATTGTGATTACATTTCACTGCCATGATTTATCCCATGTTATGAAATTATGCTCTCTTTTGCAGGTTAAGATTTCCAAAATGTTATGTTCTTATGAATACGATGTGATTGATATTTCTTTTGTTTACCCTTACTGAGCATTTGAGCTCACCCTTTTATGTTTTCTTTTCCCCAGGATATAAAGAAAGGTTTTAGGTAAAAAAAGGGGAAGATCTTTATAGGAGATGTTGAAGATCTTTCACCACGATTAGAAGATTACGTTCCGAGTTTCCAAAGACACTAAACTATTACGATCCTTGTGTGTATGTACTAAGTATTCCGCAAATGTAATGTAATGTCCATGTACGTTAAGCTTAGGGTCTCTACAGTTGGTATCAGAGGGAGGTTTAGTCATCCTTTGGAAACTAGGATGCGAGAACTTTAGTGAGATCCCTAGAGATATTTATAAGGTATGTCTAGGGATGTCCCTAAGGATAAGTATACGTATAGGATACAGTCCTAGAACTAAAGTAACGATCATAGAATTTAACCTAAGATGTTAGATATCGGGGATACTCCACCTTTATTATGTTGTTTTCCCTAGCATGATTTTTGCCTCTCACACTATTCTTTTTTTGGGTTTTAGAAAATGGCTGGAAACAAGATGTTTCACGATAATGGAGGATATGATGGACAATGGAATGATATTCTTCATAATGAAATGGGATTTGGAAGTCCAAACATCATTATTATGCCGAATGAGAAATCTCATAATATGATCAATAAAGTAAAATTTGGTAAGTTTCCTGACTCGGCTAATAAGAGAAAGATGGAGTTTCATGATGATCATAGAGGAAAGAAAGTTTAATTTCCCCTATGTAAATCATGTGGGAAGAGGCATCAAGGAGAATGCTTCAAAGGAACTGGATGATGCTTTGGGTGTGGAAAAGAAGGACACAAAGCAAGTAAGTGTAAAGGAAAAGGTTCAGTTAACACCATGGATGAGGATAATGGTATTGCTACGACATCAACAATGGTTAAATGTTTTAAATGTGGAATGTACGGGCATTATGCAAACCAATGCCCTAAGGTAAAGTCTCATGAAGATAATCAGTATGGTCGTATGGGAAGTATTTATGTTGATGATGATGAAGAGACTACAAGTGATATGTGAGATGAAAGAATTTTTGAAACTCGGTCAATGGTTTAAGAATGTAGTGGAATGATTACATGTTTATCATGTGTAATGTTGTATAAGAAATCTCATGGTACTATGGAATAAAGAGACATCTAAGGATTGTTATACTGTTGTCTTTCCTTGAGTTATGAAAGTGTATGATTAATGGTACCACTATCCATGAAAGGTTATTCATATATTTTTGGAATTTAGATGATATGCGCATAATGAAGGAATAATAAGATAATGAGGTGTTTGATTGTATTCATGAGCTCATGACTGATATAAGGAGAAGGTTATATCATGGTTTGAGTATATAGAATTTTTGGATTTTGGTATGTGGAAAGAGTTAACTTTTAACTGCATTCATGTTTTCACTAATGTTCAATGGGTATTCAAGAGAATACATTATTAAGGCCTTTGAATGTTTGGAATGTGACCAACAAGACATATCTTATGATATATGGGGATTAACGACAGTATTAAATCTCTGGTAATCGTTTTCACTATATTATGAGAGTGGACTGTAGTATTATGGATAAGCCTAAAGATTAGAATGGATTATGTTGGACATAAGTTAGTATTGTTTAAGGATAGAAGATTTTTGATATTATTGATGGGATGTTATAGTAATGTAGTTTTAGAAAAAGGACAACCTGCAGGACGGGCGACAGCCCATCGCTTCAGACAAGGCTGTGGGAATCGAACCCACAACCGAAGTGCGACTGGCCTTTATCGCCTACCACTGGCCTACAGGAAGTCCCTGTTTAGTAGAAACTAGTTTTATTATATTAAGCAGTATGATATATGAAGTATAAGTCCATTTTAGGAACCATATATGATTTATCTCACTATAGATCGACTTATGTATATAATTTTTGCTAACCTTTTGTTTGAGATGGATGGAATGACCCGTCATTCTATCACATGATCAGCTAACACTTCACGAATAACAAATTCAACTTCATTTATTTAAGAGATGAAGTGGAAATTGTTCAAGGCACGAACAATAGTGTGATTGTACCAAAATAAAGTAAGTATTTATTCTAATTCAAATTCTTCAACTTTAGGGAAACGATCTTGAAAACTAAAAAAATGTTGTCCTAGTGATCTTATATCTTATTAATCGGATGGTACCTTAGATCGTCACAAATTTATGGATTTGTGATTGTTGGTTTTTCCATAGCCATGTTCTCTACCACTCTCCATCAGAACATGATGGTTAGATTTTTCTTCCATATCCATATTTTCACCTATGTGGAAACCCAGTGATTAGTTTATTTGGGTAACCGTTAAGTTTCATACTTTTGTTTTTAAATATTGGTTTTGGTATTCTTTTTTACGATGTGGGTTTCTATTAAAGAAACTTTCAAATAGTAAACCATTTATAACCCTGACGAATTTCGAGGGCGAAATTCATTTTAAGGGGGGTAGAATGTAACAGCCCAAGATTTTATGAAAAATATTCTTTTTAATTTCACCAATGTTTTGTGTTGTACGCTACACCAAAAGGATCTTGCACAACACGCATCCTTGACTTGCCTTGCATTACACGCAATCACAACCTTCCTCGATAGCATGTGTAGTACGCAATACTGAGTTTCACGAAACAACGATATGCTATTAAAATATTATTAAAACTAGCCGTTATGAATAGTAATAACCACTTTTTAAATTTTAGAAATTTTAGCTCTCAAAATGTACTTCATTTTTGGATTCGGAGTATCGAATTTAGCCTAAGGTGAAATTTTGGTACTTTTCGGATAACTTTCATATTCTGATGAATAGTGAAAATTACTAAATTATAATTAAAAACAACTTTTTTAATAGAAATAATTAATAGTGATAAATTATTAATTTGAGTTGTTTTAAAGTATATTTAGAATATATTTTTACAATTTAATACAATGTTGGTCATTGAATGTAATTTCACATTTAAACCAGACATAATGAAGTGTCAATCTTTTGATAGATATTGTTTCTTAAAAACACGCTATTTATTTTAACAGCGGGATTTAATTATAAAATTAATTAATGCAACTTCTATGTTATGAATTTGGTAAAATAGACTTCATTTTTGAATTCGGAATATGAAATATAGCTTAGGATGAAATTTTGGCATTGTTCTGAAAAACATCAATTTTTGATGAATAGTGAAACTACTAAGTGGTAGGTTAAAAACTGAATTTTGCATAAAACTTAATTTTACTGCTTCTGTGAATGGAATTTCGAAAATCCGACAGACACGGTTAATATCAAGGACTAAAATTTGGTTCAATGAGATGAAAATAATTTTTGGTGAATAGTAACTTTTTACTTTTTTTTACCACGATTAATAATAAATAGGGTAACTAAGGGTAAATATGATATTACTATTACCCTAACACATGTCCTAATTCTATTGGATAAGTGTAATTCGACCAAAAAAAACCTTATGAATATTATATGACCATTTAGGTCCACTTGGATTAGATTATGACATTTAATATTATTTTATTTAATGAGTAGTTAAAATAGTTAAAATCAAAGTTTAATAACTAAAACATTTTTAATATGGGGTTATACATCAGATAAATTCGACTATAAATATTCATTAGAAAGATAAAACTATTTCCTACATAATGATATTTTATTTATAATTTTTAAACTTTAAATAAATTAATTTATATATGAAACAACGATGATGCAGTAATTACCCTTTTAAGGAAATATTAACATAATTGATGTTATAAATGCTCAAATGAATGTAATTTGAGACTTTTTATGAATTCCACTAATTTTCTAGGTTACTATGATATATTAGTGTTTATTTAATAAACTTTTTTCGAACATATAATTCTGTTATGACTTTCAAAAAAATCATATATCAAATAGTGTCAAAATTGACACAAAATAGTTTTTAAATCAAATATTATATTATTAATTGTTATTTTATTCCTAAAAATCTAAGTTTAGGCCAAATGACTTAGATAAGGATATATATATTAATAATAAACAATTTGGGGTTCTTTTGGCATGTTATAGTAAGTGTATTAACCATATAGTGAAAGAAAACAAAAAGACACGGTAAAAGTTAAATTATTTAACTCAGAGTTAAATCTAATTTATAAGGTTAAAATAATACCCTAAACTTGTCTAAATCCTATTGGTTGATAGGATTTCGACCCATACCCACTTTATCTTCGAAATAAGACCCTTTGGAACCATTATAAACCGATTTTGACTTTAATATAAAATAATATTTTGAGATATTCCTAAGGTGCCCCTCTCCTCCCTTATAAAAGGACACCTCCTCCCCCTCCTCCTCACACCAATTTGAGCACTCAAGCTCGGCCAACCCCTGACCAAATCTCTTCTCCACTTCCCTAGCAACATTCTAGAGGTTATGGTCTTCCTCAAAGACCAATTTTAGTGCCCTAAGAGGAGGTCTCAAAGAGGCTCTTCAAAGAAGAGGTAATTACCGTTACCAATTCTTTCATCTTTATTCTTCTTCCACTTCTTCTTCTTAGGTTGTTTCATTATGAAGTAATAACATCATTATCACTCATATATTGATATGTTATTATAAGTATGAAACAACCCTATTTCACCATCTATCCATCCTACGGAAAAAGAAATCACCGCGCGTGCGTACGTACGGAATACCGTCTCCACGCCGTGGTGTAATCTATTTTCCACCACCACCTTACATGGATGGGTATAATGGTGTAAATAATAACTATACATAGTTATTAAAACATCATATTGATTCTGATATATTGTATAATCCACTCCAATTCAATTCAATATTTATGGAAATGATATCATCGCTCGTGCGTACGTACGGACTACCGTCTCCAAGACGCGATGAGATTCATTCTCCATGTTAACCATTTAAGAATGATTATAAAGTATATATAAGAAATAATAATGAAATATATGAAATTATAAATCTACTGGATTTATGTATATATATATATATGTATGTCATCTACTTACTTCCATTCAAGACAATAAGGAAAGGAAAATAGCGTTCATGCGTACGTACGGACTACCGTCTCCATGAACAGTGTTTTTCATTTCGTTTATCTATCTATTATATATATATATATATACTAAATATATATGATATATAAATCATATTCTATATTCTGGAAGTAAGTAAATCATGATATGAGTAATAATAATGTCAAGAACAACAAGTCAAAACACCTACGATAAATGAAACGATTTTACCCAAAACGCTTCTTTAACATGGAATTTACAAAAGAACGGGTAATATAATGTCATAAGTGAACCATATATGATATCATAACAATGAATATGATTCTGTAATAAGTCAATGACATTATTTAAATCATTATACAGGAGGTTCGGACACATACGAAGCAAATCGGACCTAAGGTAAGGGAAATATCACAATCTCATTTTTATCCGAGATTGTTTATTCGTAAGTATTTACTGGGGTGTATTCTATCATCCAAATCCATGTTTCATCAATATGTAATATTATTTCCATCCAACTAAAATTGTTTAAATCCAATTTTACCCTTCGGTGAGTTTTTAGTAAAAGATATGAAAGGAATCTTTTGTCGTTTTTCGTACGAGGTACTTTTTTGACTTTTCCGACAAAAGTACGAGAAGAATGTTTTTTTAACTTATACGGCACGAACGGATTTTTACGGTTTTATAAAGCCTTATTTTCATGAACCTTCCTCCAAAATATTTCATGACTATTTTCAATAAAATATCTTTCTTTTAAAATTGCATGATGTTTTGTGAAAAGGAATTGATTTTGAGGAAGAAAGGATATTTTCCTCAAGAATTCATTTCAAGTGTTTTATCAAAATTATTTTCCATCTAAGATAATAAAGGGTTCTGTTTCTATCCATATTTTTACATTAATTTGACTATGTTGTGATGGAATTGTGTTTATGAATTCCTTTATCTTATATGAATGGTTTTATGATGTCATGTTGTTTAAGAATCCCATTTTTATTACATGGGTTATGCTATGATGTATGGTTTATGATTTTGTGGCACACATAAGAATGGTATCATTATGAGATGGGTGGGACCTATATATCCCTCCAATGCATTGGGTAAAGATTTTATATCTCATGAGATAGACATGGCTGAAATGGTAGGTTATACCGGTTCAGTGAAACAGGACTAAAACGAGGGTTACTCGATTCAGAAAGGGACTTTGTCCACTAAGATAGTCATGGCAATGAGTCTTGACTAACAAGAAATAATTCTCTATGATTATGTGTGAATGCCACAAAGTTTCATGTTTTAAGTTATGATTATTGTGATTACATTTCACTGCCATGATTTATCCCATGTTATGAAATTATGCTCTCTTTTGCAGGTTAAGATTTCCAAAATGTTATGTTCTTATGAATACGATGTGATTGATATTTCTTTTGTTTACCCTTACTGAGCATTTGAGCTCACCCTTTTATGTTTTCTTTTCCCCAGGATATAAAGAAAGGTTTTAGGTAAAAAAAAAAGGGAAGATATTTATAGGAGATGTTGAAGATCTTTCACCACGATTAGAAGATTACGTTCCGAGTTTCCAAAGACACTAAACTATTACGATCCTTGTGTGTATGTACTAAGTATTCCGCAAATGTAATGTAATGTCCATGTACGTTAAGCTTAGGGTCTCTACAGTTTTGGACCATAGCTAGGGTCTAAATTGAATGACAATATTACTATCCCAATCCTCCATCTTAACTGCACAATCTTTATCAGCATGGCCTACCCATCCACAAAAGTAACAGAATATAGGAAGTCTCTCATATGCATAATAAATACACTACTTTGTATCATCTATTATGATAAAGGTTTCCCTAACAAGAGGGGCATCCACATCGATCATAACTCTTATCTTAACAGAAGGCCCCTAGAGGATGGGATCTGATCAATACCAATTCATAAAGGATTTGATCATGTCCCCTAGATCCTAGAGGATATGATCTATTCTTCCCCAAAACGGGATACTCGTAAGGTGTATCTAAAAGGGGGACTTGATAAAAGATAGATTCGGCAGGTCCACATCTTTTTCCAGACTTCCATTAAGAGTATATGATTATCAAAAGTCCAGGGCCTCCCCTGGAGAACCTTCCTCTTATCTCTATCATTAAATAATTTGAACACCATGAGACCTTATCCAACATATCGTACCACTACCTCATCCTATAGGTGCCACACCTCTTGAATAGTGTTATTTATGGCGATCATATTGAAGGATCTCTTGACCATGAACTTTCCGACTATGAGAAGATCCATCCGCCTCTCCAAAAAATCATCATCTTGGTTTATTACTGCTATTGGCTCATTCTCCTTCTCAGAAAGTGAGAGACCTTTCCATTTATGAATCAGGTCGTAATCCATTTTTCAACAGGAGGAAAAGCACCCATCAGCGAAAACCAAAAAAGTATAGATCTTCCTTCTTAGGTTCTTTACCATGAATAGCCCGACGAAAAATGTGGCCCCTTACAAATCCGTCAACATTTATCAATAACTACATACAGGAAAATTAAAATCCAATTCATCATAGGGTCAACCCTACCCAAGGTTGCAGATCCATCTACCACAGAAGAAGTGAATTCCTCCTTCAAGATTCCTTCACTGTTGTCAGCCCAAGAGAGACTTCACCAAAGTAGGAGCCTTCAAAATTTCAACCTGAGGAGCACAAACAAGGAACGCCATAAGAAATCTCCAGTATCTAGGCACGAACAATTTCGTAACAAAACCCCATAAATTGTCGATTTTGAAACCCTCATCGTTGATTCAAACTTTATGTTGACATTTACGGATCAGAGTTACAAGCCTTGAAACCCCCACCTTGGTAACAATTTATCTTCATTAAAGAAATTTACCAATTATAAAATTAAATATTTTCTATAATTTCTAACATTTGATATGGGAAGGCATCATTATCATCATCTTATAATAAAACTCCATATACTTTGTTTTAATAAAACCCTTTTCGTATTTTCGAGTTTAGAGATGAAATTCTTTTTTTTTCTATCATCGCTACAATGTATTTGAATTTTAAAAGAATTAGAAATCACTTTTATCAATTCTAAAAAAACATTAATAATAGAATTACTATGAAAATTAGTCATTTTTATCATAGAAAAAAATGATGATAAATGCCCATTTTATCAGCACAAAAAACGCTCATAAAAGTCAAAAAATGGAAATTTTACAAAGAATTTTTTTTTCTAGAAATTACCCCCTCCTTTAACAGCACTTGGCTAGCCTCCCAATCCCACTAATAGTGCTTTTCTAGCCTCCCACCACCCCCCTTAATAGTGCTCTTCCCTCCTTCACCCACATGCACATCCCTTCCTCTCCAAGATTTTGAACCTGAGACCTCCCTCGCATACTCCAGTGTCTTTTCCACTTATCTGTATTGGTTTGTTCTGTATTTTATAATATATCTATACATTTATATATTTTTTGTTACATTTTTTATATCCATATATATATATATATAAATATATTTATTAATTTATTTATTTATTTAAATACATATATAAAATATGTTTTGTGTGTGTATGCATGTGTGTGTTTATAAATGCATACATATATATATATATATATGTTCATCTAAAAATATAATTATACATATTTATATTTATTTACATGTATTATATATTAATATTTATATACATATATTAGAATATATAGAAATATATATTTTTTTGTCAACACTCGCACACAAATATATATATATACACATTATATATATAATAATTGTATAGGTATATAAATATTCAAACATTCATATTCAAAATAAAATCGATATTATTTTTTATATATACAATAATTGAATAGGTATATAAATATTCATAAATGCGTATTTTAAATAAAATCGATATTATTTTTTTTAGATAAGGTTTATATATTGAGAAATATATTTTATATGTAAATATATTTAATTTTTTATTTATAAAATTAAATTTTTATGTGTGAATAATATATATATATATATATATTGTTATATATTTGATTATAAATAATAGTACATTGTGAAAAATGATAACATTTAAAAACCATAATATCAATATTAATGTAATTCCTATAAATAAATTTAGTCTCCATTGAAAAGGGGAAAAAGACCCGCTTAAATTAGGCTAAAAATCCATCGAATGTTAAAAAATTGGGGTACCCCGACTAAAAACTCTATTTTTTAAGGTATTTTGAGCCTTTTTTAACTTGAAAAATATGACAAAGGGTTTACCCTTAATTATTTGTGCATATATATTGTTGCAGGATTCGATTTAATATGTGGTAGAGCTAAAATGGACACTCAGAACAAAATTTATGGTCATTTGAAGTTTGAGTTGCATTTTCAATTTATTTTTAGATATTTTTTTTATTTTTTTTATTTTAAAATTTTTATTAAATGACTATTACTTGATAAAAATTAAAAAATTATTAGTTAAGTTTTTTAAAATTATTTCATAAGTCTTTTTTACTAAATATCTTATATATTAAGTTTAAATTTCTATTTATCCTTCTCTAAAACAGATTTAAAAGATATATATTATATTTATATCAATATAAATATATTTATATATTAACATATTATTTTTAATCATTTTTTTATATATACCCTTTATCACTGCTAGTAAAAAAGTGTTGATAAAGGGGGGTCCCTTAAACAGTGCTAAAAAAGCACTGATAAAGGGTAGCGATGCGTAAAGAAATTTCTATGGTAGTGCGTCGTCCTTTTCATTTCTCCATCTTCAATTGTTAAAAATATTTTTTACACTTATTTAATTTTTTATTCATTATTTTTTATAAATTTTATTAAAATTAGGGTTTTCCACATCATTCACAGTTAAATAAAAATATAAATTCTGTAAAATCACATTAAATAGTACATGTAATTGTTGAAATTTTAGTAATTAAAATATATTTATATATCTTTAATTTTTTATTTGATAAATTAATTATTTAACTATGATTTTTGTAAACTTTAATAAAAATTAGGTTTTTCCCCATCATTCCTAATTAAATAAAATTTTCATATTCATTAAATCGCATTAAATAATACATGTAAAATATAACAAATTTTATCTCGTGTGAATTTTTATTATATTTTCATTAGATGAACTATTAATTTTAATTTTCATAATTTTCCCACAAGTATTCTGAATATTAAAAATTTAATTTTTTTTCATATAGTTTATTGAATTATAAGATTAAAATTCATGAGTTTGATAATTAAAATATTAATTGATAATTATTAATCAATTTCATGAATCTTTTAAATTTAAAATTTCTCCCATGGGAAATTTTATATTTTTGAAATTTATTTTAACATAATTTACTATATAAATTCTGTGATTTAAACTAATAAACATGTATTTAATTTGTAGTTATACCATCAGGTTTTTATAATATTCAAAGTTACATTCCTAAATTTAAGGGTGACAACTATAAAATTTGGAAGGAGAAAATTCTTCTTTGTTTGGGATGAATGAACATTGATTATGTCAATCGGAAAGAAAAATCACCTCCATTTAATAATGATAACACACTTGATGATATAAAATTATATGAACATTGGGAGCAGTCAAACCATATTAATATGATGTAAAAAACTAAATTATGTGCCAACAATCACGGTTTAGTCGATAAGTATAATAACTTTCATAACTTGCTGAAAGCTATAAATGACCACTTCATCTCTTTAGATAAAGCATTAGTAATCACATTAACCATGAAGTTATCATCTATGAGACCCAACACCATGAAATTTGTGCGCGAGCACATCATGGAGGGGAGGGATACTATGACTCAACTTTAGAATCTTAAGGTTGATACATACAATCCATTTCTAGTGTATTATATTCTCAACAATTTTCCCACAAGTATTATGAATATTAAAATTTTAATATTTTTTCATATGGTTTTTTGAATTATCAAATTCTAATTCATGAATTTATGAATTGAAAAATTAATTGATCATTCTTAATTAATTTTTTAAATCTATTAAATTTAAAAATTTTCCCATATACAATTTTTTTAGATTCATGTTAAAATATTTACTATTTAAATTATGTTATTTTGACTAATAAACATTTATCTAATTTGTATTTATACCATCATGTTTTTCAGATATTCAATGTGAAATTTCTAAATTCAAGGGTGTTGGGGCATCAGAATTTTGTGGCGACGAAAAACACACAAACAAAAGAAGAAATTGGAAGAACACAAGGAATTAACATGGTTTAAAAAGGGTTGCATACATCCATAGGAAAATAGTGGTACATTTGTATTATTCCTCTCTGGATCAAAGCTCGTAAGATATCACTAATTACAGATAAAAAATAATGAGATTTTTATCCCATTTTATAGAGGAAAGAACACTAGTTTCTTTTCAGTAGTTTGAATAGTTTATCTACTGAAAGAGCACTGTCGTGGGCGCCCTCAAATGATTGGTGTGATTTTGGGGTACTTAGGTGAATTAGAGTGGATGAACAAGGTCGTCTATCAAAAGAGTAAGTAGATTTAAAACAACTTTTTAAAGCTATTCTAAAACTAAAATAAAAGAGAAACAAACACTACTTTAAAGGATGTGGTTTAGTTATAGTTTATTAATCTAGAAGAAGTTTTCTAGAAGAAGATTGTATTTTTTTTTAGTTTTGAAATGAAGTTCGATTAAAATGACATAACAAAAAGATGTTTTTTTAGACAATATTTAAAAGACGTAATTGATCTAACTCTACCTCTTCAATCATTTATTAATCATTATAATTTAAATTAATATTCACTTAATTATGATCCCTTAATTTGTTAACCCTCGAACCCTACGAGAATTAACCTTACCACAAAGATGAAGCGAATTTAACCTTAGGCTAACTTCAGAACATGTAATCGCAACACCCTTCTTTGATTGATGTTCTAAGGATAGCTTATGGTCAGTGGAAAATTAAGGCACATATCCATTCTGGAAATGAGAATGAATTGTGTTTAGGGATTATATTTTAACTCTACAAATTTATCCCGTATGGTCTTGTATTACCGATTAAGATCGCGCTCTCACAATTTACACAAAATCCTAACCTCACGTGTTTTTGTGTTAATTGTTCAATTTCTTGCTTAGTTTCTTAAAATTTAAAAATACAATTCATGTATCATATTAAGTGAATTATAGTAGCTCATTGATTCAAAATAAATTAATGAATAAGGATATAGGTCGATCGATTACTAAAAGAACTACTCTTCCATGGGTGCTGTAATCATCGTAGAAGCGTTTTGCATGTGCAAAGGTTTATAAGAGGCATAACCCAATAACACTTCTACTAAAGAATTCTAGAACAAAGAGGAAGATTAAGAGAATAATAAATTTAAACAAAATAGAAGAAAATAGAATAAATAAAAGAAGAACAAATAAGTTTATTAAGAAAACACAAACATTACAACATGAGGAAGAAGAATAGGGCTTTGACGAAGGGATCCTTGCTTCAATAGATACCCTTATTGAATTGCTTGGATAATTGGAGTGGAACCTCTTATACTCTACCCTAAACTTTATAATTCACGTCCCAAACCCACCAAATGATAAAAAAACCAATTTATAGAGTGTTGGG
Organism: Viscum album; assembly: GCA_963277665.1. Classification (NCBI taxonomy): domain Eukaryota; kingdom Viridiplantae; phylum Streptophyta; class Magnoliopsida; order Santalales; family Viscaceae; genus Viscum; species Viscum album. The sequence goes on along the minus strand of OY728153.1, from coordinate 247,104,577 downwards.
GAGGCTAGATTCAAAGTGGTTTCAAGTGTGAATGAGAAATCTTGGACAAATATTTTATGCCAACTTGCACCGCCCATTTGACCACCAAAAAGCGTGAATTAACTATCCTTCCAGAAGGATGATTTTTTCCAAATCATGTCTCCGAGATTTCCACAACATTTGGGCTCAATCCAATCCCATATGAAGGAGTTATAGTTTAAATACATAAGCTTTTCCATTCTGGCGTGTCCAGCCCACCGTTGACTTTATGGCCCAATTACTCCATACAAATGTATTATTTTGATCTAGTGTCCTGAATGAAAGTTGTATCCCGTGAAGTAAGGAGCATAGTTACAAAATATTAAGTTCAAATTATTCAAATAAAAATATTTATTATTGAAATACTACAGTGATTTTGAAAGGGTAAAACTAGAATTTTCATCAAATATTCAAATGAATGATCTAATCCCAAATACTTTCTAATTGAACATATTTAACACAATGTGAGGAAATTATATCATTTATTATCAATAAAATATTAAACAAAATAGTGTTTTATCAACTCCCCCACACTTACCCTTTTGCACTCCTGGGCAAAACCTCATGTCAAGTAAACATCAATATCAAATCAAAATCAATTTTAAAACACATATCCTTGATATCAAACAATTACACACCAAGAAACAAAAGTTATCATGCCTCATAAAAAACCTTTATTTCAAGTTCTTAATTTATATCATTCAATATATTTCCACTTTATTTATCCTCCCCTGCACAAAACACTTACCTCGCTTGAATTTTCTCTTATCACACAAATATCAATTTTTTTTTGCAATGTCTTTCTCATCCAAACTCATACAAGGGTCACCATAGGCTTGATAAATTCCTAAATCGCTACCCGATGTGAGTCATGGACATATGTTTATCATGAGGACTTTTCAGGGTTGTTCTGTGGCTTTTATTTGGTAGGATTAAGTTGTGAAAAAATCTGAGGCTGAATGAGGAGGGCTTGACTCTTTTTGAAGCAAAATTGCATTAATCCAATTTTCACTTAAATATGGTCTTCTCCTCAATCCCCATAATATCAATTAAGCTCCATCATCATGAAAATTCATTGAAAGTTTACACCATTCATCATTTCATCATCAAAAATGTCAATCTTCTCAAACATGATTTTCTTGAAAGCTCTAGATAGGCACAACTTTCTACATCAATTAGAAGCTCCAGAAAAGGCACAGCTTCACTTATCAGGAAAGCTCAAGAAAAGGCAAAGCTTTCAATATAATGACTTTATTCAGCAGCAAACACATCTCTTAAAAATTTAATTTTCCACCCAAAGTTTCACAGAATGTCGTAGCACAACACAACATAGCTTCCCCCACACTTAAGATCAACTAGATTATACAATTTCACTTCAAGAGTTGGTTGGATAGGGAAAATTGGCTTGTAATGTGCCTAACCTAACAGGATATGCATGTATTCTAAGGGATAAAAGGATTAAATGTTCAAGGAAGGCCATTATAAAAAATGATTCTTTGAAATAGGGGCTTTAATACCAAAAAAATGCCTCAATCTTTTAAACATAAGTACCTCAAACCCTCAAGTTTTGACAGGAATAAATCAAATTCTGGTTAAACCAAGCATGGTTTGGTTCTCTCAAGAAGTGAGGTGAATGTAAAGAATATGAAAATAATGGTTCAGAATCCTCACAGGAAAGTGATTTCAAATAAAAAGACAGTGAGATGTGGCATGAAATTCAAAATTCAGTGTACTTTTCAAGAAATTACTAAATATTTGAACTTGAAACAATGTCATTTCAGTATTCATTTAAGCTTAGTTTCAAGGGATAAATTGTTTCACTCATTGATATGTATTTCAAAATTGTGATGAGAATCATTTCAGCTCAAAATTTTCAAAAACACAAAGAAAATTGAAAAATAAACACACAAAATTTGAAAAAACACACAATTTTTTTTAATCAGGAAAACAATTGAAATTACTAAACTAAAAGGTTCCCTACCCCATACATAAAATATTTCATTGTCCTCAATGTGAACCCATGATAAGATATATTCACATGAAATTCAAAATCTTTAAATAGGACAAATAATATAAAATTGAAAGGGTTAGGAACATCCTAATGTGCTCAAGTGATGATAGGGTCATGTAGTGTGATAAAATCCACTAAATTAGTAGGAAGTCCCTCAATGTATCTCTTCAAACATTTCCCATTGAATGTAAAGCTTCTTCCATTGTCCTCTTGTGTGATCTCTACTGCACCATAAGGAAAAAAATTAGATACAATATAAGGACCTAACCATCTGGAACGCAACTTACCAGGCATCAGCTTCAGTCGTGAACTGTAGAGAAGGACTTTCTCTCCAACATGAAACTCCCTTTGTTGGATTTGGCTGCACGGTTTTCTCCAAGATTTGTTTCAACTCACGATTTGAAGCCTCAGCCTGGCCATTTGTTTGAGGGTCGTCTGGTGTTGATGTTTTGTGTGTCAACCCATACTTTCGAAGGAGGGAAGAAAAATTCTGATTGCAGAAGTGTGTTCCTTGGTCACTGATAATGGCCTTTGGTACTCCAAACCTGCAAAAAATATGTGGTTTGACAAAGTCCACTACAACATGAGAATCGTCAGTCTTGGTGGCCTTAGCGTCCACCCATTTACTCACATAATCAACAGAAACCAAAATATATAAAAATCCAAAGGAACTAGGAAAAGGACCTATAAAATCAATGCCCCATACATCAAAAATCTCACAGAATAATATGGGTTGTTGGGGCATCTCATGTCTCTAAGAAATGTTCCCAGTGTGTTGGCAATGAGAGAATGACTTACAAAACCATGGGCATCATGGAATATGATAGGCCAATATAATCCAGAGTCCAAAACTTTTCTAGCTGTCTGTTGGGGTCCAAAGTGTCCACCACATGCAAGTGTATAATAGAATTCCAAAACAGACTCAAACTCATGATCAGGAACACACATCCTAATAACTTAGTCACTACACATGCACCATAAGTATGGATCATCCCAAACATAAAATCTTGACTCACTCTTTAATTTTTGGACTTGATGTTTCTCTAAATTTGCAGGGATTTCAGAGGAAACAAGGTATTTAACTAAATCAGCATACCAAGGATGCGTACCTGAGATGGAATAAAGATTCTCATCGGGAAAAGTGTCCCGAATTGATACCTGGTCCAAGGTTCCATCCTCTAGTGTGTGAGTAAGCCTACTCATGTGGTCTGCCACCAAATTCTCTGACCCCTTCTTGTCCTTTATCTCAAGGTCAAACTCTTGAAGAAGGAGCATCCAACAGATAAGTCGTGGCTTTGCATCTGGCTTCTTCAGGAGGTACCTCAAAGCTACATGGTCAGAAAAAAAAACTACTTTAGAGCCCAATAAATATGAACAGAATTTATCTAAAGCAAATATGATAGTAAGAAACTCCTTTTATGTGATTGTGTAATTTGATTGGGCTGAATCCAGTGTCCTCGATTCATAGGCGATCACATGTGAACATCCCTCCACCCTCTAAGATAAGACAGCTCCAACCGCAAAGTTGGAGGCATCACACATAAGCTCAAAAGGAATCTCCCAACGTGGGGGCTGTATGATAGGTGGATTGGTTAGACGTTGTTTTAGCTCATCAAATGAATTCCTACAAGAAACATCAAATACAAAATCAGAATCCTTTTGAAGTAATCTTGACATAGAAAGAGAAATCTTACTAAAATCTTTGATGAAGCGCCGATAAAATCTTGCATGCCCTAGGAAAGATCTAACATCACACACACGTGAAGGATATGGTAAGGATGAAATAATATCTACCTTTGATCTATCAACCTCTATCCCATGTTTTGACACTACATGCCCTAAGACAATGCCATGATCTACCATGAAATGACACTTTTCAAAGTTCAGGACCAGATTCTTCTCAATACAACGATTCAACACCTTTCCCAAACTAATTAGACATTCATAAAATGAAGACCCATATACTATAAAATCATCCATAAATACCTCCATGCAGGTCTCAATAAAATCAGAAAAAATACTCACCATACATCTCTGGAAGGTACCTGGGGCATTGAAAAGTCCAAATGGCATCCTCCGGTAGGAAAATGTGCTAAAGGGACAGGTTAATGTAGTCTTCTCCTAATCCTCTGGAGCTCTAGGAACCTGAAAATATCCAGAAAATCCATCCAAGAAACAATAGTGTGTTTTCCCATCCAGTCTCTCAATCATTTGATCAATAAATGGGAGGGGGAAATGGTCCTTGTGAGTGGAATGATTTAGTTTCCTATAATCAATACACACACGCCAACTGTTTTTCACCCTCATTGGAACTAACTCATCTTTCTCATTTTTAACAATAGTAACACCACTCTTCTTAGGCACAACCTGAATAGGACTTACCCACTGAGAATCTAAAATGGGAAATATTATACATGCCTCGAACAATTTCTCAACTTCTTTTTTAACAACTTCCAGGAGGGTGGGATTGAGTCTCCTTTGTGGCTGTCTCATCGGTTTAGCCCCATCCTCCAAGAGAATCCTATGCATGCAAATGGAGGGGCTAATACCAGATATGTCATCCAAGGTCCACCCAATCGCCCTGATGTTCTCCCTCAAAATATTCAAAATCTTTTCTTCATGTTCAAAAGATATATTGTTAGCAATGATAACAGGTAATCTCTCACCACTCAACAAGTATGAGTATTTCATATTTGGTGGCAATGGCTTGAGTTCTAATGAATGAGGGTGTAGTATGGATGGAGACATTGAAGGAACTGAAATATGTGCACAAAGAGCATCAGTATCAGAATAGACATCATCAAAATCAGAGAATAAAGCATCAAATCCATCAGCATACTCAACATCCATGTCATAATCAGAGTGAACCTGATCAAAATCAGAATATGAATCCACATCAAAATCAAATCCAAGAGAGGATTTTGTATCAGAAACATGTGTGGAAGTTCTCTTAGACATCAAACTCAAACCAATACTCATAATCTCCCTAAGCATAGGACAATCAAATTCCATGGAGTTTTTATTTGGTGGTTCAAAATGGGAGATAAAAAAAGCAGAATGATCCTCTGAGGGGTACTTCATGGATTCCATGACATTAAATACCACAACTTCATCTCCAAATTCCATGGAAAGTGTACCCTCATTGACATTTATGATAGTTTTTGTAGTTTTGAGGAAGGTCCTACCTAAGATAATGGGGGCATGAGAACTTAACTGATCATCCTCCATTTGGAGCACATAGAGGTCTGCTGGAAAGATCATGTCTCTTACCCGGACAAGTACATCCTCAAGAACTCCCGCTAGATATGTTGTAGCTCTATTCACCAACTACACCACTATTCTCATCGGTTTCAGCTCACCAACCTGCAAAGAAGAGAATACAGAGTGAGGCATCACATTTATGGAAGCTCCCAAATCACAAAGTGCATCAGAAAAGTGCAACTCCCCTATGGTACATGGGATGGTGAATGTCCCTGGAACCTTGTACTTTGTCGGTATTGCTAGAGTTGGTGTAATGAGTGATGACACATTCCTTCCAAGATTGATCCTCTCATTTCCCTTGAGCCCTCTTCGATTGGTACAAAGTTCTTTTAAGAATTTCGCATACCTTGGAATTTTCTTAATTGCTTCAAGTAGAGGGATGTTTATCTCTACACGCTTGAATGTGTCCAAAACCTCCTTTTTCATTGCTTCTTCAGCCATTTTTTGGTTTGAACAACCCTGTTTGGAAAAGGAAGGGGTTTAGGAGGAATATTATTAATCTTTTTCTTGCCTTTATCTTTCTCCTTGGATTGCTCATCATTTGGTATGGAATGCGGCTTCTCTGGAGTTTAGGTGAATCCTGGTGGAATGGTAGGTACATATGTATCGTTCATTTGCTTCCCACTTCTCAATGTGATGGCACTAACATTCCCCTTTGGATTTGGAGTGGGTTGGTAAGGTAGATTTCTGGAATTCTTACTTACAAGTTCATGGAGGGCGGTGGAAATCTGGCTCATTTGAGTCTTCAACTCCCTCAGCTCCGAACCTTGACTTTTCAGCTCATTATGTTGATTAAGAAAAATTTACTTCAAAAGGTCATCAGTGTTAGAATCTACCTTTAGTTGAGAATTCCCTTGTTGTTGACTTTTTGATTCTTGGGTTTCAAATCTCTTGGGGGTTGTTGGAAACCCTGCTGGTAAGGCGGAGGCTGTTGGAAGTTTGGTTGAAAAGGGGGCCTTTGTTGTTTTCCAGAGCCATACCTCATATCCAATTGATCCTTCCAGCCTTGGTTGTATGTTGGTGCAATGGAGTCATACTTCTTTTGGGGATATGGTTGTTTTTTTTGTTGCTGATATGGTCTCCCAGGGAATACTGCTGCACAATCTTCTGTTTCTTGGAGTTGTGGGCAACAGTCAGTTGGGTGCCTTTTCTCAGTGCAAATTCCACAAGGCCTTGAAGGAGTGGGTTGGGATGTCTTTTGAGCCAAAGGAATCTTCCTCACCATAGTGGTCAATTCTTCCAACTTGTTATCAATCAAATTAATTTCAAGAGAAGAAGGACTTACTTGATGTACTCCCCTGACATGTGGTGTACCTCTATCGCCAAATTGTTGGGAGTTTTGGGACATCTTGTCGATCAATACACATGCAGCTGCTGGTGTCTTTTCCACCAATGCTCCTCCAGCTGCAGCATCCACCATGCTCCTCTCCATAGGTGTGAGTCCTTCATAGAAGTACTAAATGAGGAGTTGCTCACTGATTTGGTGATGTGGACAGCTTGCACACAACTTCTTAAATCTCTCCCAATACTCATACATTGACTCCCCTTGTGCTTGCTTGATCCTTGAGATCTCCTTATGAATGTAAGTGGTCCTCGATGCTGGAAAAAATCTCTGCAAGAAAAGACGTTTTAAATCATTCCAACAAGTTACATCCTCGGGTTGTAAATAATACATCCAATCTTTGACATCTCCATCAAGTGAGAATGGGAATGCTCTTAATTTGATTTGATCTTCAGAAACATTTCTTGTTTTAAGGTTTTAGAAAACCACATTAAATTCTTTAAGGTGTTTGTTTGGATCCTCACCAGATAAGCCATGAAATTTTGGAATAAAGTTAATTAACCCATATTTTAACTCAAAGTCTGATTCGAGGTTCGGGTATGCAATACAATTTGGTTGATAGTTAATATCTGATGCATCCAATTCTAGAATGGTTCTATTAAGTTCATTTCCATTACTGTCATCCATTGGTTCTTGTTTTATTGTTGAATTTGAATTACTTCCAATTTCAATGTTCTGATGTTGGATTAATTCTCCAACTCGTTGAATGTTTAAACTTCCCGTAGACTGAGAATGTATGATTCGTGCCCTAAGGCTGCGTTCAATCTTAGGGTCAAGATCTAAGAGATCTTCGGGATTAGTTCATGTCATAAATCAAATAAAAATGAAAAGAAAGAAAGTGGACCATAGTAAAATAAAAATGATAAGTTTGAGTTGATTGTCCAAAAAGAAAATAAGAGGATGAAAAAAATGAAAACTTGAGAAAGGGGAAAGATGAAATAGAGAGGTGAAGAAAATAATAAAATTAAAAATAAATGAAATACCTCTAAATGGTTGAATAAATTACTTACCTCCCCGGAAACAGTGACAATTTTAAAGAGAACTATCGTGGGTTCCCTCAAATGATTAATGTGATTTTGGGGTACTTAGGTGCAGCAGAGTGGCTGACCAAGGTCGTCTCTCAAAAGAGGAAGTAGATTTAAAACAAATTTTTAAAGGTATTCTAAAAATAAAATAAAAGAGAAAAAAACTACTTTAAAGGATGGTGTTTTTTATAGTTTATGAATCTAGAAGAAGTTTTCTGGAAGAAGATTGTATTTTTTTTGTTTTTTGTTTTGAAATGAAGTTCGATTAAAATGACATAACAAAAAGATGTTTTTTAGACAATATTTAAAAGACATAATCGATCTAAATATACCTCTTAAATCATTTATTAATCATTATAATTTAAATTAATATTCACTTAATTATGATCCCTTAATTTGTTAACCCCCGAACCCTATGAGAATTAACCTTACCACAAAGATGAAGTGAATTTAACCTTAGGCTAACTTCGGAACATGCAATCGTAACACCATGCTTTGATTTATGTTCTAAGGATAGCTTATGGTTAGTGGTAAATTAATGAACTTATCTATTATATAAATGAGGATGAATTGTGTTTAGGGATTATATTTTAACTCTAAAAATTTATCCCGTATGGTCTTGTATTACCGATTAAGATCGCGCTCTCACAATTTACACAAAATCCTGACCTCGCGTGTTTTTGTGTTAATTGTTCAATTGATTGCTTAGTTTCTTACAATTTAAAAACAAAATTCATGGATCATATTAAGTGAATTAAAGTATCTCATTGATTCAAAATAAATAAATGAATAATGATAGAGGTCGATCGACTACTAAAAGAACTATTCTTCCATGGGTGGCGTAATCATCGTAGAAGCGTTTTGCATGTGCAAAGGTTTATAATGGGTATAACCCAATAACGCTTCTACTCAATAATTCCAGCCCAAAGAGGAAGATTAAGAGAATAATAAATTTAAACAAAACAGAAGAAAAGATGATAAATAAAATAAGAACAAAAAATTTTATTAAGAAAACACAAACATTACAACATGAGGAAGAAGAATAGGGCTTCGACGAAGGGATCCTTACTTCAATAGATACCCTTGTTTAATTGCTTGAATAATTGGAGTGGAACATCTTATCCTCTGCCCTAAACTTCCTAATGCACGTCTCAACCCCACCAAATGAGAAAAACACCAATTTATAGAGTGGTGGGGAGGCTAGGTTCAAAGTGGTTTCAAGTGTGAATGGGAAATCCCGTCCAAATATTTTATGCCAACTTGCACCACCCATTTGACCACCAAAACGCGTGAATTGACCGGCCTTCCAGAAGGATGATTTGTTCCAAATCATGTCCCCGAGCTTTTCTCAACATTTGGGATCAATCTAATCCCAGATGAAGGATTTATGGTTGAAATACATAAGCTTCTCCATTCTGGCGTGTCCAGACCACATTTTTCTTTATGGCCTAATTACTCCATCCAAATGCATTCTTTTGATCAAGTGTCCTGAATGAAAGTTGTATCCCATGAAGTAAGGAACATAGTTACAAAATATTAAGTTCAAATAATTCAAATAAAAATATTTATTATTGAAATACTATAGTGATTTTGAAAGAGTAAAACTGGAATTTTCATCAAATATTCAAATGAATGATCTAATCCCAAATACTTTAGTTACAAAATATTAAGTTCAAATAATTCAAATAAAAATATGTATGATTGAAATACTACAGTGATTTTGAAAGGGTAAAACTGGAATTTTCATCAAATATTCAAATGAATGATCTAATCCCAAATACTTTCTAGTTAAATATATTTAACAAAATGTGAGGAAATTATATCATTTATTATCAATAAAATATTCAACAAAATAGTGTTTTATCATCTACCCTCAAAATATTCCTCTTCTAGCTGCTTCAAAGTCTTCCTTGTTTGGTTGTCGTTCAAGGAAGATTCCACTGTTGACAAAACATTCTCCCTCTATTGATTTCTCCCTAATTGGGGGTGCCCCCACAAATCTCCTCCTCCCGACCAATTTGGGGTATAAGCTAGACATGTCATCTCCTTTCAGACGTCTAGCTTATCATTCGGTATAACCTTCATCATCGTGTCTATCCCATTATCATTGGTGTAGATTTTCTCTACTTTCAAAAAAAATTTCTTCCAACACATTTTGGATCTAGTGATATCGTACTTCATTGTGTTTGGACTTAGAATGAAATCCTGGGTTCTTACTGGGATGAATAATTCTCTAACTATCAAAATAGAGAATATAATTTTCCTGACTATGTCCTATCTCCTATAAAAAATTATTTATCCACAACATATCCATGTAACCTTCAGTAACCGTGATATACTCTTCTTTTGTGGTATACAAGGCAACACACTTATGAAGTCGTGATTTCCATGGGACTTCACTCCTACAAATGATATCAGGTACCCGAATATGGATTTCCTTATGTCTACATCTCCAGCCATATATGCATCTTTGTATCCTTCTAAAACAGGTTTATCACTTCCAAAACATAAAAAATTACTAGATGTACCTCGTAGATACCTCAATATTCATTTGACTTCTGTCCAATTATTCTTTCCCATATTTGATAAGAATATACTAACAATGCCAACAACATGAGAAATGTTTGGTATGGTGCACACCATGTAATACATAAGATTTTAAATTGATAACTGATAAGGAACTTTTTTTATCTTTATTTTCCCCTATTCATTTGAAAGAATCTGACATGTATTAAGCCTAAAGTGACTCACAAGTGAATTTATAACTATTTTCACCTTTCTCATATTAAATCTTTCAAGATCCTTTTAAATTCACCACTCCTGAGATAGCCAAATCTTGTGATTCCTCTTATCACGAGTAATCATCATACTAAGAATCTAAGTAGCGTCTCCCAAGTCCTTCATTTCAAAAGACTTGTTCAAATCCATATTCAACCTGTCAACCTTGGTGATATCTTTTCCAATAATCAACATATCATCAACATAAAACAATAAGATAATGAAATAACTATTAGAAAACTATTTTATGAAAACACAACGATCAACATTCGTCCTTCTATACTCATTTTTCTCCATAAATGAGTCAAATTTACCATACCATTTTTATGGAACCTCTTTCAAACCATATAAAATTTTCTTAAGATTGCATACAATGTTTTATTTACCTTTCAACTAAAATCCCTCTATATGATCCATGTATATCCTTATCAAGATCACCATGTAAGAATGATGTATTTACATCCAATTTTTGAATATTGAGGTTCAGACTAGTCACCAATCCAAGAAAAACTTTGATAGAAGACATTTTTACCATAGAAGAAAAAATTCCATCAAATTCAATACCTTTTTCTGACTAAATCGTTTTACAACCACTTTGGTTCTATAGCGTGATTGTGAGCTATCATCTTCTCCTTTGATTTTGTATACCCACTTGTTCTTGAGTGTCTTCTTTCCATGTGGTAACTCTAATAAATAAAATATATATTTCTTGTGAAAGGATCTCATCTCCTCTTGTATGGCCTTCTTCTATTCCATCTTCTGTTGACTCCTGATCGCATCATCATAACTATCTGGCTCTCCCCCATTGAAGAAAATCACAAACTGATGTGGTGAGTATCTATAACTCGGTTTTCGTTCACTGGTGGATATCCTCAACTGCACTTCAGGGGGTAATTATTCTGGAATATCATATGATGGAGATATATTAGTTTATGGAGACATATTACCTGGTCATGATGTTTCATTAGTGTCGCATATCTCTCTCACACTAGATGGTACTAATGGTGGTGATACTGGTTCCATATTGACTAGAATTTCCTCAGACTGCAACTTCTCTGCATTTTCTAGCCCCTCAAACTCTTCAATTGTCTAATCCTCAAGAAACACCACAACTCTTATTTTGATGATCCTCCTATTTATAGGATTCTAGAGTTGGTATCCAAACTTTGGATAATCATATCCAAAAAAGATACACTGCTTTCCTTTTTCATCTAGCTTTTCCCACTCATCTTTTGGAATGTGAACAAACTACATATGCCCAAATACTCTCAAGTTATTATATAAAACATCATCACCTACCCAAAACTTTTTTGGAATTTCATAGTGGAACTGATGCAGAGAGGTTGTAAGATCAACTTCGGTCCTCATTGCCTCCCCCCAAAATGTGTTTTCCAGCTTTTCATTTGACAACATACATCTGACTCTCTTGCAAACTGTTATGTTAATCCTCTCAGCAACACCATTATAATAAGGTGTATTTGGTACTGATTTTTCAAGCTTTATTTTGAAACTCCTATAGTACTCCTCAAATATACCATGATACTCTTCTCTATTATCTACTTACACACACTTTAATTGTCTTGTTGTTTCTCTTTCCACCTTCACATGAAACTGCTTGAAAGCATCCTACACTTGATATTTAGTTTTCAAATAAAAGGCCCAAACTTTTCTATAATGATAATCTATGAAGGTAACAATATAAATATCACCTCTCATTTACTTAGTTCTCATCATGCATATATCAGTGTGAATCAATTCTAAAAAAATTCTTTTCTAGGCAGTAAATAACCACAAAATTATACTATGTGTTGTTTTCCCATGATGAAATCAACACAACTATCCAAATGTGTACCTTTTATTCATGGTAAGAGATTCTTCCAAGAGAGAATTCTGATTTCTCTCTCACTCATGTGACCAATCCATTTGTGCCAAACTTCTGTTGAAACATATTTTCTAGCTGCATTTACTTCTCCTCCACACGATATTACATCTATGAGATAAAGAGAAGTATATTTATTTCCTTTAGAAATAACCAAGTTACCTTTTGTAATATTCCATTTCCCATCATTGAAGTAAGTAACATATCCATTGTCTCCAAGAATTCCAGTGGATATCAGATCAAGGTGAATATCAGGAACATGTCTCACATCCTTATAAAATAACCTACATCCAATATTAGTTTCCAGAAATATATTAACAATAACAGTGATTTTGGATACACCATCATTTACCATATTCACATATCTAAAACTAACTGAAGTTTAAGATGAGAAGAAATATCTTCTGGTAGTGAAATGGTAGGAGGCGCTAGAATTGATCGCCCATGTCAAGTCTTGGCTTGCAAGACTGACCTGATTATCTTCCTAAACAATAACAATTTCTTCATTGAAAAATGCAACATCATTATTTTGGGTCTTACCATTTTGATTCCTCTTCTCTACCTTCAACCTTATAAACTCCCAAATTAAGTGTCTAAGATTTCCATGGGGGTGTAACTTCATGTCATATATTGATCAATATTTTGATCACTTCCTCCTTTTGAGACTTTGGTCACATGGTTCTCTTTCTCTGTTTCTTCCCTGCCATTTCTTCTTCCCTTGTGTTTCAGTGATAACAGCATATGATTCAGGTGTATATCCCTCATCTTTCCTTTGGGACTCTTCATTTAGCATTCCGCCTTTCACCATCTCCACAATGATAGTTTCATATGGAGTTGAATTGTTGATCAACACAATGATTGTGTCCCCCATCTTTGGTAAAGAACATAACATCAAAAGTTTTAGTAAATCATCATCAATAACCATTTTCATGTAATTAAACTGATCAGTAGTACATTGGATCTCACTCATGTGCTCTGATACATTGGTCCCATCTTTGTACTTCAATTTGACAAGATGACGTATCATGTTTTCTTTATTTTGCATAGTTTTCCTCACATACATATTTTCTAATTTTCACCAAAGAATGGAATAATTGTGATCATTTTCAAAATTTTGGAAGATACTCTTGTTGATACACTATCTAATTTGGGAAAAACATTTCCTATTGAATACGACCCCCACTGCATCAACTAGAAGAGTACTGGCTGATATCTTCTCACTGAATTTACCTCTTGTTGATGATGTCTCCTCTTACACTGAAATGAGATTAGTGGTCTCTGCTATTGGTTTCTAAAAATATTTAATATATAAAATATCCTCCATTTTGGGTTTCTATATGAAATAATTAAAAGAAGTAAGCTTAATCATATTAACAGTATTTTCATCCATTTATTCAATTGGAATTTTTAAAATCTAACCATATGGATGTGTCTGAAATGATTGAAATAGCTAGAATCAACTCTTGGATCGCTAAAAACAGACTTCCATTGGGAAAGATATAGCCAAAACAATTTCAATGGTCTAGATTGACTAATGATATGGTGCTGATGTGGCTTGCTGAAATAGTGTCTAGAAAGCTCACCAGAAATTCACCATTGGTGTGAATAGTACCGTATTTTCAGGTAAGGGGGTGCTGTAGCACCTGGGGTTTGACCTAAACTTTGGCCACCTCTACCAGCTTTTTTTAGCTCCGTTTTTTATTCTAATTGCGTCGTTGGAATCATCTCACCGAGCTCTTCATAAATCTGGTCACACACAAAATTCTGGTCACCAAAAAATCTTCTCTTCATGTCACTATTTTGACCCCGGTGTCTCTAATACCACTTTTTTGGGGCACCAGAAGCTCATGGTGATGAAAAAAAACAAAAAGAAGAAGAAATTAGAAGAACACAAGGAATAAACATGGTTCGGAAAGGGTTTCCTATTTCCACGGGAGAAGAGGGGTTCGTTTGTTTTATTCCTCTCTAGATCAAAGCTCAAAGGATCATACTGATTATGGATAACAAATCATGGTATTTTAATCATGTTTTATAGAGGAAGGAACACCAGTTTTTCTCTGATGTTTTGGGTAGTTTATCCACCCTTTAAATATTCATCCACTAGGTGCTTCAAATTCTACCTACTTTGGTTGTCATCGAAGCAAGATTCTATTGTCGAAAAAACACTCTTACTCCTCCAATTTCTCCCTAATTGGGAGTGTCCCTCATAAAGGGTGACAAATATAAAATTTGAAAGGAGAAAATTATTATTTATTTGGGATGGATGAACATTAATTATTCCATCCATAAATATAAACCATCTATAGTTAATAATGATAGCACACTTGATGAAATATCATTATATAAACATTTGGAGTCACCAAACACAACCACAGTTCAACCCTTTAATACCACACAAAAAGGGCTTTAACAACTTAAAAAAACTATAAAAAATGTTGTTGTCATCAACACCATTAAAGGGAGACACCCATTTATCAGTACTCAAAAAACACTGATAACATGGGACCTTTATCATCCAAAAAAAGTGATGATAAAGGTGAGATTTTATAAGCTCTAGAGATAGCACTAATAAAGACCCTACTATCACAGTGTTCTGTTTGAATAACAACACACTTTAGAAAACACACCTATATACAATTGTATGCAAATACATAATTTAATTGAAATAAATTTTACATCACAAATACAAAAAAACACTATTATATACATTTCAAAAAATGTTTTATATAATTAAATTTTCAATTACTATCCATAAACATTTAAAAACATCAATTTTTCATCATCTTTGACACCTGTGACCCCCTATCAAAAAAATTTGACCATAGTATCAGTTCTCAAACAAATCATCCCAACCCGAGTAAAAGAATCCAAATGTATTAGAAAAAATATTATGATAGTTTTACTATAAAGAAATAAATTAAACATAAATATAAAAGAAAACATCAATAAAATGTTGATTTCAAAAAAAAGGACACACTTAGAGTCATACCAGCCATACCATACATAAGACTAAGGAGGGGTTGAATCCTACATGTTACAAATGACTTATGAATCGTTTTTCTAATGTATCAAAATAATCTGAATACCTTTTCTTAGTTTTGAGTATGTCATTTATCTCTTTTACTAAAATTTCATTTTAAACTACAAATACACACTTTGAGTCATACTGGTCACATCATGGTCAGTTTGATGTGAGACTAATTTTTACATGTCACAAATAACTTAGGAATCATTTTCCTAAAGTATAAAGACAATATGAATTCATTTTCTTAGTTGTTAGTGAGTGACATATGTTTTGAACTAAAATTTCAATTTTATATTGATAATGAAGACTTTGAGTTATACTAGACACACCATGTATTATATTGAGGTACGACTAATTCCTACATGTCAAAAATGAATTCTGGATCATTTGCATAAAATATCAAAACAATATGAATGTTTTTTCTCATTTTTGAGTATGTCACTTGTGTTTTTTACTAAAATGCCAATTTTAAATAAAAAGACACACTTAAAGTCATACCGTTCACATAGTGATTTGGATTGAGGTGCAGATAATTCCTACACATCCCAAATGACTTATGGATCATTTTATAAAGTATGAAAAACAATCTGAATGTACTGGATCATTTTTGAGTATGTAACTTGTGTTTTTTACTAAAATTAATGTCAATTTTAAATAAAAAGACACGCTTGGAGTCATAATAGTTACGTTGTCCATCATATTGAGGTGAAGTGGATTTATATGCCTCAAAAATGAATTATGGGTCATTTTCCTAAAGTAACAAAATAATATGAATTTTTTTGCTCAGTTTTGAGTTTGTCACTTGTGTTTCTTACTAAAATTAAGGTCAATTTTAAATAAAAAGACACACTTGGAGTCGTATTGGTCACACCGTGTGTTGGATTGAGGTGAAGTTGATTATTATACATCAAAAATGAATTACGGATCATTGTTGTAATGTATCAAAGCAATATGAATACATTTTATCAATTTTGAGTATGTCACTTGTCCTTTTTACTTAAAATAATGACAATTTTAAATAAAAAGACACACTTGGAGTCATATCGGTCACACCATGTGTCAGATTGAGTTATGGATTATTTTTACACATTGAAAATGAATTATGGATCATTTTTATAAATTATCAAAATAATATGAATTTGTTTTCTTGATTTTTAGTGTATCATTTGTACTTTTTACTAAAATTAATGTCAAATTTAGATAAAAAGAAACACTTGGAGTTATACCGGTCATACTATGCATCATATTGAGGTGAGGTTAATTCCTAAATATCAAAAATGACTTATGGATCATTTTCATAAATTATAAAAACAATCTGAATTTTTTTCTTCATTTTGAGTATGTTACTTGTGTTCTTTACTAAAATGTCATTTCAAACTGGAAACACGCACTTTGAGTCATACTAATCACATCATATGTCAGTTTGATGTGAGATTGATTCTTACACATCCAAAATGACTTATGAATTGTTTTCCTAAATTATCAAGACAATCAGAGAACTTTTTCTTGGTTTTCAGTTAGTGACACACTTTTTGAACTAAAATGCCAATTTTAAATTGATAATAGACACTTTGAGATATATTGGGCACACCGTGTATTAGATTGAGGTGCGGTTGATTCATACACGTCAAAAATAACTTATGGATCATTTTCCTAAGGTATAAAAATAATATGAATGCATTTTCATAGTTTTGAGTATGTGAGTTGTCGTTTTTACTAAAATTAATGTCAATTTTAAATAAAAAGACACTCATGGAGTCATACCAATCACACTGTGCATTGGATTGAGGTACGGTTGAGACATCTGGAACTAGCCAGGGTAGGTATAGTTGGTCTTGGGTGTCATCACAGAACCCAAGGATCAAAATTTTTTAGTTATTTACATTATTCTCCAGTTATACATGTTTATATATATTCCTCACATTTACTTTCACTTACACAGAATAGATATACTTATAAATGTCATTGGTGGTGGTCTGATGAGTTGTACTCACACCCTACTTGGGTTTTCAATTGGTACCCGAGAAGACTTCATTGTTGTATGACTGGATAAGGGAAAAGCATGATGACATATGTGTAATTTGGACAGCTTGGTTGGAGTACATGATATTGGGACCAGGCTAGGACTCGGGACCATTTTGAGGAGCCTTTCATTTTTGATGATTTTGTTCTTGATAGGGTATTTGTGGATATAGTTTGTTGCAGTGTGACTGTTTGACATGTATACAGTTCATTTTGATATAGCATGGGTTTATGAATTTATATTGGAACTTGTTGTGATGTTTACCTACTATAATTTATATAGATGTATCTATTTGGTATATTATTCCTATTGTTGTTTCACTGTGATATGTGAGTATAGTCTCTACATCGCATCACCTTTAACCCACACTGCTAGTCACCAGCCTCTAGTGTATAAGGAGGCATGTTTTAAGTATAATGGTGACTTAGTCTAGTTACTATTCAAAGTGAACTAGGGTGCGGACGTTACAAGATCGCTAAGCTATTTCAAGAAAATATAACTTCGAAAACTATTTGTGTACATCTCATGCCTCCACATGATTATCCCTTTATAAATATTCTCAATATCCCCCACTTCCAAAATAAATCATACTCAAATAGCCATACACCCATGTGCTGGCCTACTATATCATCTGACTCGAATCAGCTCAAATCTTATCAATCATAAGCTGATTCTCCTAAACCACTGACCATGATCCAAAACAAGTTGACCTAATTTATCCAAAATCATCTCAATGTTTTCTTACAATACAAAAAACATCCCACCCATGTCAAGGCTACTCACATGAACACCCACAAAACCAAACATTTACACTAAACTAGAAGCATATACCCATTCTCTAACCATCTTATATCCAACATCCTCAAATAATGGTCCATAATCTCATTAGGAACCACACATGAAATCACAAGGGCTAAGAATCCTACTGATCCTACCTTCTGAAGCCATCCTTGATGCCAAAAAAACCCTAGCACTTTACCTCACTAAAGGCCAATCCATCTCACGTTCCTACATCACATACCCAGTAGCACCTTTTGTGCACTGATCTCATAACCTGAAGTATATACCTATGCTTCTTGTCTCTATGGGAACTCACAAATGCGGGCTAACCCCTCCTCAGGTTACCTTCACATATATCATAACTAACCACAACCATAATAATTGACTCACCAATATCCAAATACACATCTCAACATCCCTAGGCTCTCCTACCTATCTCATAAACCATGTCTCACATAGGTCATAGCTCACAAGGTGTCATCTATGATCCTGTATCAAAAATGTAAGGGCAACTCACTTTCCAAATCACCCACTCAAAGGTTATCACATATACATAACTGGAATCACATGTTGAACCATCACCGACTCCAAGGCATCAATCCTCACTGAGCATATGCATACGAGACTACCATTCTCGAGGATCAAGTCTCATCGGAATATATATAATTGTATCATCCAAGACAACTTGGGCCAAGGAAATAATAACCATATGTCTTGGTTAAGTAAAATGATAACAAGAAGCTATATGCAAAAAATATCTTATAGGTTTTTATTAAAACTTTAAATAACTGAACATATTACAAGATCACTAGCATGGGGTCCATTACTGGGGCCTCAAAGCCTATATCAAACCACTATGGGTCACTACACATCCCTTACATCAAGGGACTATATTGATGCCATCAAGGAGCATCCATTTTTAGACACTAATACAAAACATGCCTTAAGAAGCACTGGAATTTTGCAGCACTAGCAAAATGAGATGATAAAGTCTATCATTATCAGTGCTAAAATAAGCACTAATAAAGTGAGATCTTTATCTGCGCTAAAAAAATGCTGATAAAGGGCACCCATTATCAGCTCTTTTTTTAGAGCTGATAAAATGGAATCTTTATCATCGCTTTATTTTAGCCCTAATAAAGGTCCACAATAAAATGAAATAAGTAAAAAAATAAAATTTAAAAAAATAATTTCATTAATTAAATAATTAATGTTAAAAATGAATAAATTTAATATAAATATATATAAATTTTAAAAATTAATAAATAGTATATATTAAATATATAGATATGTAAAATCAATAAAATGAAATAATTAAACAAATAAAATTTAAAATGAGTAAATTAAGAAAAATATTAAACATTTTATTAATTAAATAATTATTGATAAAAATGAATAAATTTAATATACATGTATATAGATTATAAATATTAATAAATAGTGTATATTAAATATAAATATATAAAATTAATAGATTGTAATAATTAAACAAAAAAATTAAAAATGAATAAATTAGAAACTTATTTACAAATTTATTAATGAAACATTTGTTAATAAAAATGAATAAGTATAATATATATATATATATATTAATTATAAATAGTAATAAATAATATATATTAAATATATATATATATATAATTAATAAAATGTTAATTAAAAACATATTAATAGCTTATTCATTTTTAATGTTGTTTGATTTTTCAATTTAACATATATCAAATGTCGTGTGTTACATTGATTTTATATGTGTGCCTATATATATATATATAATTAATGCATTTTTATATACAGACGCACACACAAATATATTTACGCAATATATAGAAACACATACACCTAATATTTTTGTAATTTATTTAAATTTTAGTATATTTTATAATTTTCATTATAAAATTATATATTATGTTTTTAATCGATCAATTTTATTTATTTATTTTTAACACTATTACAGTCAGGGTATTAATTTTTAATATATTTTTATTTTTTGATTTGATTATTTTCTATTATTTATTTATATTTATTTATTTAATATGTTTAAGTATTTTCAGTATGTATATATATATATATCCATATTTGTTTAATAATTTATATTTAATTAAAAAAAATATCTGTTTTTTTTATATTTTTAAAGTGTACTCATTTTGAATTATTCAATTTCACTCATTTTTAAAATGCATGTATTTAAGATTATATATCGACTAATAATGTTAAAAATATATTTATAAATGAATATTTATAAATAAATATATTTATAAATGTATATTTTCTATATATATTTATATATTTATATATTTATAATTATTATAAATAAATAATTCTTATTTTTTAAAATTAGTATTTATATAATTATAAATAATTAATTATAAAATTATAATAAATTTATTTAAATAATTATAATTATAAATCCTTTATCAGCGCTAAAAAGATGTTAAAATATATCTTTATTATCACTAAAATGTTAGTTATGATAAAGATGTTTTTTATCAGCACTTTTTTAATGCTGATAAATCTTGAGCATTATCAACCCTAAAAAAGTTCTAGTAGATATCCCTTTTATCATCACTTGTCATTTTATTGCTGATAAAAGTGATCTTTATCAGTGTCTTTTATGAAAATGTTGTAAAAAGTGTCTCTAATCAATTTTAAAAAACAATATATGTGACTCGGTCACTCATGATTCTCAAGCTCTCGCGGAACTCCTCTACTGACGGTGCAACTCCTCTATGTTACCTCAGACAAATCAAGGTTGGAATCCATTGTATGTTAATTTCTACTTTTCCTTTATTGTTTTTTGATTTTTTGGGTTCCATATTTTTTTTGTGTTGTTCTTAACCATGAATAACCCTACATCTCATCTCCTTGCCAATGAAATACAACGAGTGACCCAGGGTGACTCTTGTGGAACATTGATACCTCAGTAGTCACTTCAACCACAATAAACCAATATATAATTATCATGCACAATTAGTAAAAAAGTATATAGTGTCGATTCAATGCTCATAGAGGATAAATATGGTCCTTCAATAGTGTGCGATATGATTCTCTTAAATTCTACCCTCATGCAATCTTTGATACCAAAACATCTCACTATTTTGTCACTTATTGTGTTATGGATCATATGGGACTACATGTTGAAATTGAACCTCATGTGTTGAATATTTGAACACCTCTTGGACAAAGAGAATTTCTAGCCTTTAACTCTGAAACATGTTCTATAATTTTCATTGAGGCTAAATTTATCTAGGATTTCTGTATTATTGAGTTTGATATTTTCAACCTGATTTTGGGAATGCATTAGTAAACATCCTTTAATATGTGCATCAATTTTTATACCTAATAATTTAGTTTCAAATATATATATGGTTTTGAAAATCACTTTAAAGGGTATTGGAATTTGAATGGGACTATTGGTACTGATTGTTGGGACTATGGTGGATAAAAAAAATATCCAAAATTGGAAGGTGAGGAATCCTTGAGTAGATAGAAGTGATGTCAAATGTTGGTGGGGTGAGATTCATTTCTTCAAGACCATTAGAGTGTAGGTATTACAATTACTCTTCAATTGAGGATACTTTTTTAGTGATTCCATTAGTATAGGTTCCTAGGACACTTTAATCTTTATCGCCTCTTTGATGTGAAAGATTTTTATCAATGTGGTTAGGTGGGGAACCTCTAATGGTCCTTTTAAGCTATTCCTTCTAGAAAGGGTCATTAGATGTGGTTGGTAGATTATTTATGACTGAGTAGTCTATGGATGATCCTATTCGGGGTTCTTATACAGTGATAAGTACAATCCTAGTATATTATACTCTTTTTGATGGTCTTAGGACATAGAAGCATAAGTAAACATACAGAAAAAAGTAACTAGTTTCAATTTTATTTATGAGTATCTTATCTCTCTCTCTCTCTCACCCTTACCAATACCTACACAATACTACCCCTACTTTGTGAACTCATTCCAGCTTCATATGAGACCATTGTGAACTGCATCTCCATATACAGTTGTGAAAGAAGCATACGACACATAATAGTCATGAGAAACATAAATAAATTTTCATAAAAAAGGACCATGGGTTTCAAAAATAAGTTTGTGTAAATAAGGATTCATTTTGGTAAGATAGATATACAATAAAATATACTCCATGAATAAAATTCCATAATTTCATGCATCTTTTATCTCCTGAATAGTTATTTCATTTTGTTTCTTGAGACTCATCCCCCATCTCTTTTGTATTGATTGAACTACTTCGAGTAGTAGTTATTTAAAATGATAATGGGATGAATTTTGGTTAGAGTATTTCAAGTAACATAGGTGGATGTTCACAAAATATGGGAGATAAATATCAGACAAAAAATGAAATAATAACTGTTTGGGAGGTAAGTCATCAAGGAACATTGGAACTACAATGATGGGATGAAGGCTAGTTTGAAAGAGGGAGTCTAATCCATCATCAAGAGATATAAGAAAATAAATGTATGAGGATAGATTAAATAAAAGTAGTGAAGGTTATTTGTACTGTAGTATTGAAGTATTATATCTCTCTTAAAGAAAATAATAATTTTCAAGCAAGATGCATGAAATTGTGGACTTTTATGCATGGAATGTATTGTATTGTTGTTATTCAAGAAAAATTAAATGTTTGACTACTCATGTAGATAATGTCTTCTACACACGATGATGTAACCAATCCCGAGGAAGAACATACTGTTGAAGATGAAACTATGGAATTATTAGGGGATCAACAACATGTTGATGAAAAAACGACGACGCGACATCACAATGTTGAATAAAATTATCAAGGAAATATTTTAGGGTATAAAATTTGTGGTTGGTTGAAATCAATGTGGCCAACCTATTGACCCTAACAAGTCAATGTTCATTAGTTATCTTGGGGTCACAACGAGTATGAATGTGTCGATTGATATTGATTCATGGTGTCGCGTCCAACCTGTAATGAAGGAAATCCTTTAAAAAGATATAACGGTAATGTTATAATACACTTTATCTATTTTATTGAAAAATTATATAATGAAACATTGATTTAATTTTCATTATTCCTTGAAGAATTTGTTTATTTTAGAAGATTTCTGTAAGAAATTTTTCTTAATGCCCATTGGAAATAGCCCTTAGATGATTCCAAACTCTTCTTACAAAGTTACATCTTAGGGGTGTTGAGGGGAAAATAAAGCCCCACCCATGACTTAGTTATGCACACATTATAATGAGAAATCATTTCAAGTTCATGTCAGTATATAACATATTATTTGAAATTATTTATTTTATCTAACTTGATTCAAAAAAAATTAATTTATGAAAAAGAAAAAGAGTGCTGAAAATAAAGAATGTGCATCAAAACCAATGTACCCCTATCGCAAAGCAAGGATGAGTTACAGTTAATTAGAGAAGAAATTTGTATGTATTTTAAATAAACAATAAATGTTTAATTATGTGATATGAACCCACATATGTTTATTTTTTTATATGATGATTGATGAATCAAAATCTGAAGTTACTTCCATCCCACATCATGTGTTATGGAAGGAGGTTTGTGTAAATAAAGAGGGTAAATTATTTGATGAAAACATAAAAAAAGTATTGGAAGTATGTTTAAGTATGACATAATTGTAATTCATTATGATTTATAACAATATTACATAAAAATATCATTTTGTTCATATTTTTTATATGGTTTAGACACAAGAATCAATAATGCCTATACCAGAAGAAAATATACTTTCAGTAAACAGCCTGAACAATATAGTCACGTTAGAGGATTAGGTTTTGAAGTCTCTCCTCAAACATATTTTTAGAAGATTAAAACACATGAAGATACATATAATATGATGAGATGATTGTAGACACAAATAGACTCACTAAAATATATTATTTTGTGGTCTGGTTTGGCTGACCAATGTATAAGAAATGATCAAATTGAACTAGTGGTAGAGCAAAGATCTGCACATGAACCAAATGATCCAACTATATTTGAGACTAGTCATTCCCCCCAACCATATACCTCACTTGGGGTAATAAATTTTTTCATTACTGTTTCTCCTAAATGTGAATCAGGAAACTTTTGATAACTTGATATTACTAAAATTCTACGGGGTATAATTGAATGTGATTTGTATCTATCAACACCCATGTATCACCATGTTACAATGGGTACAGTGTCTAATATCCTGGGATATAAGCTACATAATAAAGAACTCCCAAAAGATCATATGAGAGTGGGGATTGAGGTAGATTATGAGCTGAATACTATGTTTTCTATTCTACTTGATGGTTCAGATATTACAATAGTCAAAGCATCTATTGGAGCTTTCATAGCATAGACACCTAATCTTATAAAGATACACGTGGTACATCTTTAACAATTTTTTTCATATTAAAAAGATGTAACAATTGATGATAAAGGGTCTTTAGTGAGGTATGATATTATATATGGATAAAGCAGTGGGGAAACAGAAGGCCGAATCAAGAAAATCTAGTGAATCGGCCAAGAAAACATAAGAACCTTTCGAGAGTACCTTCTACCCGCCAGTTCCAAAGAAACATTTATTATCATTAAAACTTCATGAAGATACCACATTTAATAATAAAAAAAACCTTACATTGAATATGAAGAATAAATATATGGATATTACTTAACAGATGGAATTGGTCTCAAGACTCTAAATGAGGTTTTCAGGCATGAATGGTTTGGTGTCTCAGTTTTGAATACATACATAAGGTACATTTTCATAATATGTATGTCCAAATAGTGAGCTAATATATTTATTAAAGTTAATAACTATTCATATTTTTTACAGACGTTTATATCACAACTATATAAAGGGAAGATCGTGTGAAGCATTGCTTGGATTCATTAATCCTTGTATCATTTCTACATCATAAATTACTTTGAATGAGGAAGAAATTAATAAAAAAAAGTTCAGTTACTTAAAAATTTTAATAAAAAAGCATCAGAGATCAGACTCTTTTTTATGCCTATAATTCAAAGGTAAAACTCTAGAATCTAATCACATAAAATATATTTTAAATTTTTACATTACATAATTGTTTTTGTTTTTTAGGACTCACTGGATGCTGATAGCAGTCAATATAGACACCCCAAATATTTAATTTTTAGATCCAATGCAAGGATATGCAACCAATCGACCACAAATGATGTGTATTCTGAATATGTAGTACACTAAAATCAACATTTTATAGATAAACTTTGAATTATATGTTCATTTTTTGTTTTAACAAGAATTTTTTTATGATAGGGTGGTCACTCAATACAGGCTAGATTGTGGCATGAAGTTAGTGTCTGATGGGATAAAGCCTGTGGATTACTACAAATGGAAAAAATTAATGTATATATAGAAAGATTTAACTATCAAAACATTTCAAAACAATTTACTTGTTTTGGTCATTGTTTCTGTAATGTTTTAAACAAGATAATGGCATCGATTAAGGATATTATGTTTGCAATTTTATGAGAGAAATCATAAAACATGAAAATATCAGCATACCCTTACAGGTAATTTCTGAAGGTAATTATAATTTCATTAAATATATTTCATAATAATTTGTTTGTCTATATTTTCTCAGTAATATCAAGATTGATGAAAACCTAGTTACTCAAAAGAAGAAATCAATTTGTTTAAAGACAAGTGGGTTGCATACTTTTTGTCAGAATGTATGCTGATAATAAATTTAGGTGATTTCCTTCTATGTTTGTGATCTAGTACGAGTTATGACATTCGAAAGATATTTGGGGTGTAAAGAATTAGTGTTAGAATTCATATATATTATTTTTGATCTATTTCTCAAGGAAAATTACAATGGATTAAATCAATTTGTTTAGAAGCACTGACATGCAAACAATTAAATTGTTGGGAAATTGTGAATGTGGAGGCAGAGGCAAAGGCAGAGGTAGAGTCAGAGGCAGAGACTGACGCAGAGGGGGAGGTAGAGGTGAAGACCGAGGTGGAGACCAAGTCGGAGGAGGATAATTAATGTTGGCTTGCAAACAATAAAATTGTTGGGTAATGAATTAGAATGAGGATCATACCAAGATTGTGTTTGAGAACAATTGTTTAAAAGTGCGCACAATACTTTTCACTTAAGATAAGAACCATTATATTAGTGTTTTAGGTGAATTTTTGAAATAATGTTTTTCTCCACTTTTCTTGATAATTTGGTACTTTAATACAATGATTCATAAGTCATTTGTGGCATGTAGTAATTAATCACACCACAATTCAACTCATGGTGTAACCGATATGACTCCAAATGAGCCTTTTTATTCAAAATTTACATTAATTTTAGTAAAAAACAACTGACATACTCTATAATATTTTTTTCTTGTATTTATGTTAGAAATTTTATTTCATTTAAATTCAGTGTTGGTATCTTATTTTGGACATTTCTGTTTTGTTTCTGGTGATGCAATGTGTTGTTACAGCACACTGCACCTATTTCTGGTGTTGTAGTGTGTTGTAATATGACACTGTAGTTTTCAACTTTATTAGCACTACTAAATGCGCTGATAAAGATGGCCTTTATCAGCACTTCTAAAAGTAACAATAAAGGGTCTTTTAACAGTTATAAATAAAAGTGCTAATAAATAGTGTCTTTTATCAGCATTTTTATTTGCGCTGATAAAGATACCCTTTATCAGCGCTTTTCTAGAGCTGATAAAAGCCTTGGTCTTTTAAGCGCGTTGAGATTGTCAGTGATTTTATAGCGTTAATAAAGGCCTATTCTAGCAGTGTTAAAGGCGTGTTTTGTAGTAGTAAGAATACAAATGACCTGTCAACATAGAAAATATACAGTGGTCTAGTTGATTAGAATGTCACAACCAATTTATATGGGAAATTGTTATATTAGTTTTTTTTAATACATTAAACAACTAAAGTGATATCAATCACACATAGGCATGTGAATGTCATGTGAATCCTATGGGCCAATAATGATGCATGTACATGAGCCTCTTGCTAATGGTCCAAGATCTAAAAACCCATAAAAACCTAAATCAACAACCCAAGTGTTTCAAGTTAGGTGAAATCAAACAATTGTAAAAGTGGAAACCAAGAACAAAAATCTCATATCCTTGGTAACTTAAAATTTTTGTTGGAAAAGGTGTTCGTGACACACTAGTCTGAGTTCACTACAAAAAAATTGTAATTTATTGATGTTTTTTGAGTGACGCTTTTAAAAAACACCACTGATTTTTAAATTTAGCAATGTTTCGTGAAAAACATTGCTAAAAATATTTATATTTATATAACTCATTTACCAGCATCGATGTAAACACATATTTAGAAATATATATATATATATATATGTTAATATATATAAACATAGACACATATATATAAACATATATATAAAAATATATATCTATACATATAAACACACACATATATTTATATATAAAACCACATATATATTTTAAATTTAGTCACTTTTTTAAGAAAAAGTGGCTATTTTAGTGACATTTTTACAAGTGTTTTAAAACAAGGTAAATTATATATATACAAAGATACATACATACACATATATATTTATACACACACACATATATCTAAACACATATATACATAAACATATATATATAAAATATAAACATATATATATAATATAAAATATAAACATACACGCACACACACACACATATATATATAATATAAACAGATATAAAAAATATAAAATATAAACATATAGATATATAAACAAATATATATATATATATAATATATATATATATATATAAACATATAAACATATATATATATATTAATATATTTATATTAATATATAAAAAATATATATAATATCAAATTTTAAATACTGGAATATATTTATATATATAAATATAACATAATACAATTAAATATTTTAAATTTAGTCACTTTGTTTAGAAAACATAACTATTTTAGTGACATTTTTACGAGTGGTTTAAAACGTGACTAATTATATATAGGTGCGTGTGTATATGAACACACATATAAACATATATATAAAGATATAATATATATATATATCTAATATACATATATATATATATATAAACATAAAATATAAACATATATATATATATAATATACCCTCAGGGCTTAGTCTAGTGGAAAAAGGCCTTGTGGGGTGTTAGGGAGGTCTCGGGTTCGAGTCTCTTTGGCGTATTGAATGTGTGTGTTGGCGCATTTTCTTTTTAGTTTTGTAGTCCCCCTTTCTCGACCATTTGTAATATATATATATATATATATATATATATATATATATATATATATATTATACAATATAGACATATCTAAAATATAAACATATATATAATATATTACTTTTTAAATACTAAAATCTATATATATATATATAGATATATATAACATAATACATTTATATAAACAAAATTATAATAGGTGATTCGGTCTGCTTGTGATGCCGGAGATTGAGGGATTAATTCCTAGCGCATCAATTTTCTTCAGGATGTGGAGGTGGGGTGGGATGAGAAGGCCAACGGTGGTTGGTGACATGGAGGTGTGATGGGATGAGGCATGGGTACCGGGGTCGGGTTTAGGCGAGGGCGTATTTGAGGGTACATGTGTCATCGAGTGGCCTTTAGGACGTGGAGGGGTGAGGTTGGCGTACTAGAGTACAGGTTCAGGCAGGGGTCGTTGGGTGGGGGTGAGGTCGGTGTACTGGAGGGGGTATGAGGGGTCGAGTTCATGTAGGGGTCGTCGGGCGGAGGGTGATGTCGACGTACTGGAGGGGTTACGAGGGGTCGAGTTCAAGAGAGGATCGTCAGGCAGGGGTAAGGCCGACGTACTGGAGGGGGTACGTGGGGTCGGGTTTAAGAGAGGGTCGTCAGGAGGGGGTGAGTTTGACGTACTGGAGGGGGTACGATGGGTCGGGTTCAGGTGGGGGTCATTGGGTGGGGGTGTTGAGGACAATGTACTGGAGGGGGTACGATGGGTCGGGTTGAGGCTGGGGTCATCGGGTGAGGGGTGAGGCCGACGTACTGGAGGGGGAACGATGGATCGGGTTTAGGCCGGGGTCGTTAGGCGGGGGGCTGAGGTCGGCGTACTAGAGGGGGTACGATGGATCGGGTTCAGACGGGGGTTGTCGGGCGAGGGGTGAGGCCGGCATACTTGAGGGGGTATGATGGGTTGGGTTCAGGTCAGGATCGTCGGGCGGGGGGTGAGGTCCGCGTACTGTAGGGGGTATGATGGATCGAGTTTAGGTAGGGGTCATTGATAAGTCTATTTCATGCATATATTTTTGAGTGTTTGATGTGTTGATTTTTGTATTTAATTGATTAATCTTGCCAATTTGTGATTGTATTGAATTGATTTATGTTTTATGGTAGGAAACATCGAATATGCGAAAAAGGAATGAAAAGCGGTGGAAAAAATGAGCTTAAAGACACTTCGCGCTGCGAGTGAATCGAAGCGGCACAACACTAGAATTTTGAAGTCGAAGTTGAGCTGGAAATTCTAGAGCAGAGCACCTACACGTCATGTACCTTCAATACATGATGTGTATTTTCATATCGTTACATGATGTAGACCATGTAGAACAAGTCATGACGAGCATACATGTTGTGAACGACCAGTACACATCGTGTACCTTCAGTACATAGCATGACGGAAGTGAAAGTTCCAAATTAATGAACAAAATTCGTGCAAGAGTCACGCAGACACAGAGGAGAACGCGGCCCATTATCATAGGACTGGTACCTTCAGTACACGTCATGAAGAAAGTCAAACAATCAAAGCAACGTCCGCATATTCAATGCGACAGAGGAAAAACTGGATCCGAGGTACACGACGTGTACCACAAGTACACGTCGTGACTGGGGCAACACGCAGAGAAAATTCAGGGATGCATGGTTGCGGGTTTTGATGAAAAAATGCCTATAAAAGAAGACCCTTGCTGCACCATTTTGAGCATTCTGGATAGAGTTCGACGCCAGACACCCATCATACAAAGGCGCACCTGCTGCCCCCATTTCTGTAGGATTTTCCTTTCTTATTTTTCTACACATGTTCATGGTTAACATGAGCGGGTGATTTATTCGTGCAGAGACAAGTGTGATGAAGGGGAATTGAATGTAAGAAGTATTTTATAATAAATGAAATTCATGTTGGGATTGCATATTTGTTCTTCAATTCTCTCTCTTTCCTAAATTCTTCTTGCATAACCATTGTAAGTGGGGTTCGAGATTGAGTTTAACTTCTTTCTTTGCACATGACCATTGCCTAAATTGAATACATTTGTTTAATATGCGATCTAGATTTTAGACTTCCACCGTGACCATTGAGTTTTTCCTTTCCCTGTGTTTAAATAAGGTTTTGGGTTACCCATCCTTTGAAATTTGACGTACCTAACCATGATAAAAGGAGAAGTTAGGATAGAGAGTGTTTTTCATTAACATTGAACTCGCTAAGACTTGATTCCAATGAGTGCATAATTGTTAATTGATTATTTCATACCTTGTCATCCCATAAACATGGAATCATTGATGCCTGACACCCATTTTATATTTTCTTCTCCCCCATTCATCCACAAATCCTATTCTCAATAGTATAGATTTATAATATTCAAATCGAAATTAGTTTAGGTTTATTTTATTTAATTAATATTTTATTCAAACCCTATCTCTGTGGGTTGGACCTCAAACTTGCAAATTCTATACTACCCTATAGTTTAGCGATTTGTTGGTTTTGTGTTTATAAATTTCTAAATTCTGTAACCTGGTGGGAATTAATGATATCTGTAGAGATATCAGTCAGCGGGAAGCCTTCATGACGTGGAGGGTGAGGGGTGAGGCCAGCGTATTAGAGTAAGAGTTCAGGCAGGGCGAGGGGTCGTTGGGCAGGGGGTGAGGTCGGCGTGCTGGAGGGGGTACGAGGGGTCGGGTTCAAGCGTGGGTTGTCGGGCGGCCTTTAGGATGTGCAGGAGGAGGGGTGAGGCTCGGTGGAGTACGTGTTCAGGCGGGGGTGAGGGGAGAGGTCGACGTACTGCAGGGGGTACGAGGGGTCGGGTTCAGGCATGGGTCGTCAGGCGGGGGGTGAGGTCGCCATTAGTGGAGGGGGTACGATGGGCCGGGTTCAGGTAGGGGTCATCGGGAAGCCTTCAGGACATGGAGGGTGAGGGGTGAGGCCAGTGTATTGGAGTACGGGTTCAAGTGGGGTGAGGGGTGAGGGCGGTGTACTGGTGTACGGGTTCAGGCGGGGGTCGTCAGGCGAGGGGTGAGGCTGGCGTTCTGGAGGGGGTACGAGGCACCGGGTTCAGGCATGGGTTGTCGGGGGGGGGTATTTTAGACGTAGGGGTTTTTTTAATTTTTTTTTAATTTTTATGGGTTTAGGTTTGAATTTATTGGGGAAATAGGGCTGTCCAGCGCCAAATGAATTGGCGCTCGGCCCCGCACCACCCATATATATATAAAATTAACAAAATAAAATAAATACAATTACAGAAATATAAATATAATAAATTTAGATATAATAATTAATAAAATATAATATTATAAATACAAAATAAATTTTAAATATAATATAATTATATAATAAATTATAAATATAATAATTATTATATAATTACAAATATAATAAATATAGATATAATAAATATATAATAAATATAATTATATATTAAAAAATATAATAATTATATGAATATAAATATAATTATAATTTTATATATATAAATATAATAAGAATTATATAATTATTATAATTTTAAATATTATAATAATTATAAATATAGTAAAAATTATATAATAAATTACAAATATAATAAAAATTATATAATAAATTTCAAATATAATAAAAATTATATAATAAATTATAAATATTATAATTATTATATAATTATTATATAATAAATATAATTATATATTACAATAATAATTATATATTTAAATTCATAATAATTATATAATTATATAATTATAAATACAATAATTAAATAATTATATTGTATTTATTATATTTATTATATATATTAATTATAATTAATAATTATATAATTATAAATTTAATTATTAGATAATTATAAACATAATAAATATAAATATAATAATTATATAATTAAAAATATAACAAATATAAATATAAATATGTATTTATTGTATATAATTATTAGATAATTATAAATATAATAAATATAAATATAATAATTCTATAATTATAAATATAACAAATACAAATATAATTATGTATTTATTGTATTTTTTTATTATATTTATAATTATAAAATAAATATATTATATTTATTATATTAGTTATATTTATTTTAATTTATTAAGTATTTATAAATTATTATATAATAAATTATTAATATAATAATTATTATATAATAAATTATAAATATAATAATTATATAATTATATATTTATTATATTTATAATTATGCATTTATTTATAGTATATAATTATTCATAGATATGATAATTATACAATAAAGATAAATAATTACATTTTATATTTATTATATTATAATTAAAAAATTAATTTATTGTAATATTTATTATACATTTATTATACATATTTATTATAATAAATATACAATTATAATATCTATTATAATAAATTTTATTATAATATTTATTATAATAAATGAATAATAAATATTATAATAAATGTATGATAAATATTATTATAATAAATATTATAATAATTGTATAATAAATGTATAATAAATATTTATAATACATTTATTATAAATGTATATTTATTATAATAAATATTATAATATTTAATTATAATAAATGTATGTTTATATTTATATTTATAATAAATATACATTTATTTATTATAATAAATCTACATTTATTTTATACATTTATTATAATAAATATGAACAATAAATGTATAATAAATATTATAATACATTTATTTTTTAATTATAATATAATAAATGTAATATGTAATTATTTATCTTTATTATATAATTATCATATCTATATTTATTATATTTATAATTATATAATTAAATTATAAATATATGTAATATGTAATATAATATAATAAATGTAATATGATACATTTATTTTTTAATTAAAATAAATGTATATTTATAATTATATAAATGTATAATAAATATAAATGTATAATTACATATTACATTTTTTATAATAAATAAATAATTACATATTGCATTTATTATAATAAATAAATGTATATTTATAATTACATTTATAAATGTATATTTATTATAATAAATATATAATTATTGTAGTTATATAATTATTATAATTATATAATTGTTGTAAATATATAATCATCGTAATTATATACTTATTATATATATATATATAATTAATAAGGTTTATTTATATAAAGATATGATTATAATATTTATATCATTAGAATAATTATATAATTATAAATATAATAAATATATAATTAAAAATATAATAAATATATAGTTATAAATATAATAAATATATGATTATAGTAATTACATAATTATAATAAATATGTAATTATAATAATTAAAGAATATTTAATAAAGTTTATTTATATAAAGATAAATTATTTTAATAATGTTTATTTAAATATAAATGTATAAATTTTAAATATAAGGTTTATTTATATATAATTTTTTATAAATTTATAATTATTTATAAATTTATAAATTTATATATAATTATTTAAATACATAATTAAACCATGTCAAATTTATTTATAAATTTATATATATATATATAAATAAACATTATTAAAATTATTTATATTTATTATAATATATTATAATTATGCTTTTATTAAATTTATAATTATGTATTTATTATAATATTATATTATGTATTAAATTTATAATTATGTATTTATATTTAACAAGGTTTATTTATAATAAATATGTAATTATAATAATTAAAGAATATTTAATAATGTTTATATATATATATATATATATTTATAAATAAATTTAAGATGGTTTATTTTTGTATTTAAATAATTATGTATAAATTTAAAAATAATTTATAAATAAATTTAATATGGTTTATTTATGTATTTTAATACATAATTATAAATTTAATACATAATTATAATATTATAATAGATACATAATTATATTATATTATAATAAATATAATAAATATAAATAATTTTAAAAGGTTATATATATAATTTTAATAACGTTTATATATTTAATTATATCTTTATTATATTTATAATTATATAATTATTGTAATTATAATTGTATATTTATTATAATTATACAATTATTATAATATTTATTATAATAATATTTATCATACATTTATTATAATATTTATTATAATAGATATTATAAATGTATATTTATTATAATAATATTTATTATACATTTATTAGATATTTATTATTGTAAATATTATAATATTTAATTATAATAAGTATTTATTATAAATATAAATGTATTATAAATATTTATTATACATTTATTATACATTTATTATACATTTATTGTGCATTTATTATAATAGTATTTATTAAAACATTTATTAGATATTTATTATAATGAATATTATAATATTATAACATTATAATATTTGTAATAAATGTATAATAAATGTATAAAAAATGTATATTTATTATAATAATATTATAATATTTATTAGATATTTATTATAAATAATTAAATTTATTATAATTTTTGTATTTATTATAAAAAATATAATTATGTATTTGTTGTATTTTTTTTATTTTTATTATAATAAATAAATTTATTATATATATATACATATATATATATATATCGGGTTTGGGGGCGTGGGGTCAAAGCGCCACTTCAAGTGGCGCTTTGCCCTTTTTTTCTTCAGCGCCACTTCATGTGGCGCCGAAGAAACCCATATCCCCAAAATTTAAAAACTCTGCCCCATAAAATTAAAAAAAAAACCCACCCTCCTAAATTACCCGTTGTCGGGCGGCCTTTAAGATGTGTAGGGGGAGGGGTGAGGCCAGCTGGAGTATGTTTTTAGGCGGTGGTGAGGGGTGAGGCTAGTGTACTATAGTACGGGTTCAGGAGGGGGACATCGGGCGGGGGTGAGGCCGGCGTACTAAAGGGGGTATGAGGCTTTGGGTTCAGGCGAGGGTCGTCAGGTGTCCTTTTGGATGTGGAGGGTGAAGGGTTAGGCCGATCATGGGTTTAAGTTGGGGTCGTCGGGCGGGTGGTGAGGTCGGCATACTAGATGGGTTCCGAGGGGTCGGGTTCAGGCTTGGGTCGTCGGGCGACCTTTAGGGCGTGGAGGGGGAAGGGTGAGGCCGACTGGAGTACATGTTCAGGCGTGGGTGAGGGGTGAGGCAGTGTACTAGAGTACGGGTTCAGGCAGGGTCGTCGGGCAGCCTTCAGAACGTGGAGGGGGAGGGGTGAGGCCGGTGTTCTGGAGTACGGGTTCAGGCGGGGGACGCCAGGCAAGGGGTGAGGTCGGCATACAGGAGGGGGTATGAGGGGTCGGGTTCAGGTGGGGGTTGTCGGGCGGCCTTTAGGACGTGGAGGGGCGAGGTCGGTGTACTGGATGGGGTACGAGGGCTCAGGTTCTGGCTGGGGTCGTCGGGTGCGACCTTCAATACAGAGGCGTGTGGGGGGTATTTTTTTATTAGAATAAAAAAATATAAATTTTAAAAAATAAAAAAAATCCAATTTTAAATAAAATTAAAACTCAAAAATTACCCATGTTTTCTACAAACTTCGGTAAATTAAAATTATAAATTTAAAACAAAAATATTTGTCAGAAAATAAAAATTACAAGTTTAAAAAAATACCGACATTTTTTAGAAAGGTCAGTAAATGAGGTGTCGCTAAAAAAAATGTTTATGTCAGTAAATGAGGTGTGAGGCTAGTGTACCGGAGGTAGTATGAGGGGTCGGGTTAGGCGAGGGTCTTTGGGCGGCCTTCAATATGGGGGGGGTATGCAGGGTATATTTTTATTATAATAAAAAATATAATTAAAAAAACAATTTTTAAAAAAATAAAAAACTCAAAAAGAAAAATTTACCTACGTCTTCTACAAACGTCGGTAAATTAAAATTATAAATTTCAAACAAAAATATTTGTGAGTAAATGAAAATTATAAATTTCAAAAAAAATTATCAACGTTTTTTAGGAACACCAGTAAATAAAGTGTATTTAAATAGAAATAATTATTTACCAATGTTTATAAAAAACATCGGTAAATGCGGTGTCACTAAATAGACGTTTATTTACTGACATTTCTCAAAAACATCGGTAAATGAATGAGCAACATTTATAAACATCGCTAATTGGTGTTTTTTAGTGGGTTTATCACAAACTCTGACATGTCCCTAATCCCAATCTATTGTATCCCAAATAGTAATAAAAAAGAAAAGGATGCTCTGATACCACTTTTTAACACCTCATCAGTTGAAGACTTATGATTGATGTCCCGACCGTCATAGCCACATGACCTCGGGCATGCTTCCTCGTACACGAGAGGCTGCCAACTTGTAACAAGGGTATAAGATGTTACTATAGGGAAACTATAACCTCATACTAGAGTAAAATAACATCGTAAATAACTAAATTACATCCATAATAATAAACATTCATGAAAGTACGTGGAAGGAATAAACATATTCATCAATAATACATGAATGCAGAAGCATACAGCCAGACATACACATGATCATACCAATATACAACAACATTAATCATCCACTGATTTGATCACGTATACTTGATAAATAAACTAATAAAAGACATTCAGACTCTACTTCCATCCTCAAGTCTCACCTCATCCCGGTCTCAAAGTCTCACCAGATCAATCTCACTCGATCAAGCTACTTCGAGCCTTTGCCCAACCTGAACCTGTGATCTATGATGTCCGCTCGAGTACCCAAGTGTCATGGCCACCCAAGCATGATGTGGGTACAACTTGTTAGGGCATCAACAATAGGGTCCGTACATAACTAGTAAAGTCGTGTAGGCACATTTGATATGCCCAGCTGAATAAATAAATGTAGTGTGGAAGCATGAATAAATAACCATTGTCAATTCTTGGGTACTAACGTGACACCTGAGATCTACTATATCTTCTTTAGTCAGTGCTAAAGTGACCTTGAGAATATCAACCCCCTAGGGGGATCCACATCATATCTATGAACCATATCCAAATCTCATACTAGCTTCTTCCAAAATCGTGGTGTATTTGAACACAAGTAACTACCCAAGGAAAATATACCCATCTTATGAACATAGGAAGCCACTGATGATAAATATTTCCATCCCCAAAATAATCATCTACCTGGGGTCATAGCTCACTCAAAACTATCATCCTACACAGGGGCATCCAAACCTAGAGCCATATCTACCTCAGGTCGCAGCTCATTGGGAACAATAATCTATCATACACCTAGGGGGTCACATCCCCTACTCAGAACCTAGAACATGCCTCCATTACCAGGGGGTTGTATCCTGCCCCCAACACCTAAACCCCCATTCACATATCACATAGAAATATATTTAAATCACATATACCCATAGTTGTATACTCCCTAGAACCTTGCATAGAATGTTCCCAAGGTATCTCATCCCAGAACCACAGGTGTGTCACATGCATATAAATAAAACATATAACATGCACACTCGAAGCCACATCTCACCCTGGAACCTCATATCATGCCACACGAATTGGCCACCTGCTCAAACTCATCATGGGTCTCCCAAGTTAGCCTCTCTAATGCATAGCCCAAACCTCATCATGGGACCCACACCAAATAAAAAGTGTCTATCCTTGAGTTCAAAGGTGACACCTGAGATCAACAACATCGGTCTATCAGTACCACCCCTCTCTGGGGTCAACGCCATGCTAGACCACTCATGGAGGTCCCCTATGTCAAACCATAACACATACACCCACCACGGGTTCCCCAATCTCAATCTCAAATCTCGGGCCAAGCCCATAACTCAGAGGGCATATTGACCCTCGACATCACTGTGATCACATTTCGGTCTCACTGGCCTCATAGAGAAAGCCTCACTGGCACCACTCTCAAGAGATGGAATAATTTCCATCTCACGTCGCAAGACCTGGGTTGGTCCATTCACCCAACCTATCAACAAGTCCTACCCAGGGCATACCCACCTGGGCACTCACATGTCAGTGAGGAAGAAAGGCTCACCCCACTCTCATCTCAACTAAGCTAAGGGATTGAGGCATCTCAAGGTTCCAAAAAGGATTAACATGGTCAATCATTCTCATCTATCACACTCCTACCAAGAGGTCACTAAGGGAACCTATCACTAGGCCTGCTAGGTCTCGTTTATTTTATTTCATTCAATTTACATCCCTCAGGGTCCATACATCTCAACACATGCAATATCAGCCAAGCCCAAAACCATTGATGGTCGCGGTATCCTTCCAGTGCACATGGTTCATTGTGGCCTTAGCACATTGTTCATTACATTTATAGGCATTGCATTTAAATTAACCAATTTATTTAATTTAAAATGTCAAATTTCGTTGGTGGCGGGACAACATATCACATGCATACATAAATAAAATGAATTTACCAAAAGGGGTATACTCAAAGGGACCACCTACATCATACAACATTACCATTCTTCAAGAATAGCCTAATAATCTTCTCCCAAGATCGTTCATGCTTGCATCATCTCCCTAGCTCCTAAATAAATTCATAATATCAAATAATTAATTAAAACAAATTATAATAAATTATTCAGTAAATTTTATCAATTTTGAATCAATTTTAAATTCAATTTAATTAGGAATAATGCTTAAAAACAGACTCAACTATATCCACTCACCGAAACCTCGAGCAACGTGGTGCAGTCTACTCTCGACACGCCCCCGGGACTAAGGCACCCAAAAGAGTTATTGTTCTTTAATGAATTGATGAAATTTTTTATTTAATTTGGGGAAAAACCTATGAAAATTCATCGAGCGACAAACTTAAAACAAAATGGGAAGTGACTACATGAGATCATCATCTCAGGACATCCTCTATCCACACCGAGCAAAAGCACCATCATATAGGTTCTGTGAGCAGTGGTAGTGCAGGATGGACGATGACCAAATTTAATTTTTTCCATAATCAATGATCAATTTGAGATCTATACGAAGATTAATTTCAAGATCCATAGAATTTATTGAAAGGAATATACCAAGAAGAATTGTGATGGAACTGAGACAGAAGGATCGACACATATTTTTTATAATTAATTTAACTGGATAAAGAATTACCTCTAAGGAATTATTTCCTCATTGATGTGTTCGACGACATATCTATGGTGAACTTTCATTGCATTGTATAAACCAAGTGTAGATTTGCTCTAGTGATGATCCACACATGTTTTATGAATCTCCATACATCACAGAATGAATCTTCGGGTACTATCACAGAAGATCTTTGTGCTTGCGTTGTTCACCTTGATCGCCTCGAGAATCGCTTCCAAAGCTTTCTCCTTAATCCGGTGGAGGATGATTGCTTGCCGTTCTTAGGAGCATTCTTGGAGAAGGGATCTCTCTAGGCTTGAGAGGATTATCCTTGAATCATTGTTCATAACCAAATTGGATAATGAGAAAATAATATAATTGTGTATTTATATTTCTAGGGTAAAATAAAATAATTGCACAAGTTACTTTATTATTATTTAATCCTAGCAAAACCCCATGTAAAATATTAATAGTAATACTATTATTTCTTGAAACATTCTTAACTTTTGAATTATAATTAAATATTATTTAATTAAATAATATTAAATATTATCATTTCTCACCGAACCATTAAACTTAGTTTTCCATTCCTCCACAATATTTTTTGGGCCTTGAATAATGTATATTTATTTATTAAATAAATATCACTCCATTATTTTTTGATAAATAAATAAATATTATATTTACTAAAAATAAATAAATATTTATATGCAATCAAGCATAAATAAATAAGTATTAAACCACGAACATGAATAATATTTATTCAACCTGTTAAATAAATAATAATAATATGTTATTTAACTGAGATTTTGGAAACACCTAGTGTGTGACCCTCTAAGACTCCTTCTCAGTGGCATTAGGCATAACAGCCTAAAGTCTAAGTTTATCATCTAGAAATATGCCAAGGCACCCATAGATAAATAAGTTAATGCCACAATGACATGTCACCTCATACAAATTCTTACCGTGCAATATAATTCCTTCTTCACAATATCTCAGATCGAGCAGGTTTCATGTCAGTGTCATCAACCTATGTGATCGATTATCTCTTTCATTGAATTTCTAGAAATAGAACTTGGCTATCAATCACCATGGTCAGGGATTTATTTAGTTTATTCCATTTCAATCAAAGGTCCTGAGATATTAACTTTTGTTAAATAACAGAAAGAATAAATCCTTTCTCATATTATTTATTAATGCAATATTACTCATGATGGATCTAACATATCCTACCTCACCGTGAGAATTTGTCATCATGGTTTTTGTCAATACATCTAAGTGTGCAACACATAATAATCATTAATTATAATATTAAATTATAAGGTCCAATACACGCGTCCGCATATAGGAACATCCAATGACACGTATGAATGTGGATTTCCTACTGGCGGGTCTCTTTCTCATAATATCCTATTGGATATTACCAATGGCGTACAACATGAGAAGGTGTACCAAAGTCCTATGAGTCTCCACCCCTGATAGCCTATATTATTTGTGTCCCTCAAATGATATAATTTGGTTATAGAACATATATTCAAGAATAGTGTCATAGCACTTCCTGGTTCTCATCATAGTAGTGAATTTCTATGACATGTTAGTGTGACAACTACTATTAGGACAATATCAAATAATATGTCATACATAATAACAATCATGATATGATAAGTTTATAAATATTAAAACAAATACATGTTAATCATAAAGTATAAAGAAGTTGGTTCTAGGGAACTAACTCCAATAGACTCCGACTTGCACTAGAGCCAACTACTAACAACCTTCAATCTGCTAGCTATCACATGATATTCATGCTTCTAATGAGATATTCCTTTAGTTAAGGGGTCTGTAATGTTATCTTCCATGGGTAATCTACTCACAACAACTTCACCCATCT
Organism: Viscum album; assembly: GCA_963277665.1. NCBI lineage: Eukaryota > Viridiplantae > Streptophyta > Magnoliopsida > Santalales > Viscaceae > Viscum > Viscum album. Next base: position 247,063,362 of record OY728153.1, on the reverse strand, counting down.
GATAGAAATCCCTTAAGAGGTGATATTTTCATAGTATATGCTTTGTCTATTGGTGTGACCTTGTCTCTTTTTCAAGATCCACCACTGCAGTATTATCGCAATACAATGTTATAGGGTATTTACTTATGGGTACCACATTAGGATCCTGGACAATGTTCTAAATCCAAACAGCTTACTTAGATGCATCAGAAGTCGTTATATACTCAGACTCCACTATAGAATCAGTGACAACTGGATGATTTGAACTCTTCCAGCTCACAGCTCCTCCATTGAGACAAAAAACATATCCTGGTTATGAATTCATATCATTCTGATCTGTCTAAAAACTATCATCAGTATAACCCATGATGAACTTATCCTTGTATCCTCCATACACCAGGAACATATGCTTAATTCTTCTTAGATACTTATGGATAGCCTTAACAACAGTCCAATGTTGTTCTCCTAGATCTTCTTGACATCTGCCTACCATGCTCAGTGAATAAGAAACATCAAGTCTAGTACATAACCAGACATACATGATTGATCCTATCATTGAGGCATATGAGATCTTACTCATTCTATCTTTATCATTTTGTATCTGGGCACATTTTCTTAGAAAGATGTAAACCATGTGAAATAGGAACCAACCCCCTCTTAGATTGTTTCATAATAAATCTCTTTAGTATTTGGTTAATATATTTACTTTGACATAGTCCAAGTAGCCTCTTGGGTCTATCACAAATGATATTGATCCCTAGAATATAGGTTGTTTCACCTAAATCCTTCATGGAGAATCACTTGATCAAACAATCCTTAACTGACTATATGACTAGTACGTCATTTCCAATAAGTAATATGTCATCAATATACACTACAAGGATAACGATTGTATTCCGATTAAAACTTTTGTAAACACATGTCTCAAATTCATTATTAATGAAACCAATTTTTTTATGGATTCATCAAATCGAATATTCCATGACCTGGATGCTTGATTCAATCTATAAATGGATCTCTACAACTTAAAAATCCTTTTGGCATCACATGGAGTCACAAACCCTTTTGGTTGTGTCATATAGAAATCTTCCTGAAGGTTCATGTTAAGGAATACAGTTTGGACATCCATCTTCCAAATCTCATAGTCATGGAAAACTGTTATAGAAAGTATGATTTTGATGGATTTAAACATGGAAACTAGTGAAAAGGTTTTATCGTAGTCAATTCATTTATGTTGTTTAAACCCTTTATCTAGTACTCTTGCTTTATAGGTACTTACTTTACCTTCCATGTCCAGTTTTCTCTTGAATACCCATTTTCATCCAATAGGTTTTACATCAATTGGCGCATCGACCAGAACCCAAACTTGGTTCTAATACATGGAATCCATTTAATAATTCACACCTTATATCCATTTTGTAGGTTTTGATCTCTTTATTACCTCCTTGTAGGAGAGTGGTTCATCCTTGTCCAATAATAATGAGTCACCATCCTCGGTGACTAGAAAAACATATCTCTCTGGTTCCCTTACCTCTCTTACACTCCTACGTAGTAATTGTGTTTCAGTAACTACTTTTTCCATGGGGACATATGGAACTTGTTCTTATACACACTCTTGTGTATCTTGAGAATCAAATTCATCGATGTTAATCTTGATCCCACTATCCTTTTTTGAGGATGCTCTCCCTCTCAAGAAATACAGCTTGTCTGGAAACAATCACTTTCTTGTCTGAGGGGTTTTATAGGTAGTATCCCTTTGTTTCATTGGTATTCCCTATAAAGATACACTTCATGCCTTGGGGGGCTATTTTTTTGCCTGAGAAGGCCTTAAAAATTCCTCGCAATCCCAAATACATGTATGCGAAAAAATGGGTTTCTTTCCTCTCCATAACTCGAAGGGAATTCCATTTTTTGCTTTATTTGGTACTCGGTTTAATATTTATGTCATAGTTTGTAACACATATCCCCAAAAGGATAATGGAAGATCTGCATGAATCATCATCGAACTTACCATGTCTAAAAAGGTACAGTTCCTCCTCTCACTAACACCATTCCACTATGGTGTATAAGGGGGAGTGAGTTGAGATAGAATCCCAAAATCCTATAGAAATTTGATGAACTCTTAGTTAAGATATTATCTAACTAAATCCAATAAAATATTCTTTATCTTCTTACCAAGATGATTCTCCACTTCATTCTTGAATTCCTTGAATTTCTAAAAGGACTTGGACTTATACCTCATCAAGTAAATATATCCATATCTACTCAAGTCATCAGTAAAAGTTATGAAGTAAGAATATACACCTCTAGATTTTAGTGGAAATGGTCTACACACATCAGTGTGTACCAATCATAGAAGCTTTGTGCCCCTTTCACCATGTCCACCAAATGGAAGTTTGGTCATTTTTCCTTGAAAATAAGCATGAAATCTATCAAGTGGTTTTATCTCAGAAGAGTCTAAATAACCAGCTTGATAGATATTTGTCAAACATTTCTTGTTTACATCACCAAGATAATGATTCCAAATCTAGGTATTATATAAGTCACGTGAACTTGATTTTTGATCAATTTACAACACTTGGTTTTCATAATTTAATACATACAGACCATTATTTTAATGTTCCATACCATAACATATGTTGTTCTTATAAAGGAAACAACTTTTACTTCAGAACCTGAAAATAAACCCATATGTATCTAAACTTGATATAGAAATTATGTTTTTGGTAATAGTAGGTACATAATAACAATTATGTAAAACCAAAATCATTCATGTTGGAAATGAAAGGTGGTAGTTACCAATGGACAGAGCAACCAGCCTTGCACCATTGGTAGCTCGCAGATCCACATCTCCTCAGAAAACCATCCAGAATCTATTTGGTTCCTACATTTGGATACATATGTGAGCACCACAAGATGTATCTAATACCCAATGTGTATATACAGAAATATTTCACTTGATAATGAACACACGTTTAGATCTCCCATTCTTTTGGGTGCAGTTACTCTTCTAGTGGCCTGACTTGCCACATGTGAAACACAATGCCTCATTTTCCTTACCCTACCTTTGGATCTTCTTCTTCTTGGTGGGACTATGCTTGGGAGCTTTAGACTATTTATAAGTCTCGGACCCCTTTTCCTTTTCCTTCCTATTATTATTCACCATAAGGATTACGGGTTTGTCACACCCCATGTCCTTATCCACTTAGTGAATCAAGGTCAGAAGTTCCAATAGAATCTTCTCATTATTTCTCCTATTATATTTCAAAATAAAACTAGAGAAAGTCTTGGGAAGTGATGAAAGTATGAGATCTGTGTGAAATACATCCGAGAATTTAATCCCTAAGATGTTTAGGAAGTGAATGTAGACAATAAGATTGACTACATGAGGCCCAGCTAACACAGACTCTCCAAGCATAATGGTAAAAAAATCATTGGAGATCTCATACCTATCTTGTCTCACATTCTCTTGATAGAGATCCTGAAGGTGATACACCATGATATATGCATCCATTTACTCAAGTTTATTTAAAATATCATTTAACATGTATGATAACACGAAACACTGAACATTTTTAGCTTCATTCAGATGTTTCTCATAGATAGATAGTTCTTCATCACTTGCCTCATTTCCAGGCACAATTGGTAAATGTTCTTCTAGCACATTCAATTTCCTTTCATGGAAAAGGATGACCTGTAGACACCTTTTCCACTCCTGGAAATTAGTGTTGGTGAGAAGGTTTTCCTTCTCAAGTATGGATCACAATGATATGTTCGATTTCATTTTTAATGTTGTTTCTACAAATAAGATAAGTATATATTTAGTACTTTATCTGATAAATATAAACAAACAAACAAATATTATATTTATTATTCACCCACTATTTTATCGAAACCCAATAGCCCTGACCATTGGCTTCTGAATATCATGTTTCATAGATATTCAAGTGGAAATGATACATATTACCCTTCTCAATACCCCATATTTGGTTGGTCAAGAAAATTGAATGGTTTTATATAGGCATTCCAAACTCCAACTACATTAACTCATAGTTTATTGATCGGTTGAGTGGAATCCCCAATCCTGAAATCTTTAATTTGGATTTCCTCAAACTTTTCCTCTCAATTACACCGAGTCCTACTTTTTCACTCAATCCTTGATGTGAACCAAGTCAATTCAACCCAAAACCTCATGTTAGAATTCCCCGATAATTGAAAGCACCCCAACTTTGGCTGGTCAAAAACTTTGAACTATGGTTCGATTCTAACCGAAGTAATGGAAGGCTAAACAAACTCAATATTTTATTGAGGTATTTTATCCTTTATTCATAAATTTCCAGTTATTATCTTTATCACATGCTTGTTAATATTAATTGGGATTACTAAAATGATTAACCATGTCTTTAAATAATATTTATGCATAAGCCAATTTTTTTAGTTCCATCTTGCATGCTTGTTAATTTATTAATTATGTGATCATGAAAAAACATCCATAATGAATGACCATGAAACTAATAGAAATAAAATAAAGGGTATGATCATTACCTTTTTCAAATGTGATTTTATCTAGTGGTTGATAAACTAACCATTGACCTAGGGGAGAAACACCTTGAACCAATCTGAGAACCATGTTTATAGTTTTCCACTTGTCCAACTTTGTATATTTCTTGGATTGGTTTCACCTCAACTCATAACTTGAACCGCCTCCACTAGCTTGGGAGCTCCATCCATTACATATGTCTTTTACTCACATGCAGGTAATGGGAAAAAGGGGTTTACATAAAAGAAACCATGGGAACACAATCCCTACATAATAATGAGAAGAGAAGGCACACATGGCAACAATTTAATTTAATAATAAATAAAATGAAAACAACATCAAACAAAAGGTCTAGTCTATCTCATGATCATCCACATGCATGAAACGTATTACACGTTTAATAAAACTAGCATTCAATTCTTTAATCGTTCTTATTTAAAATAAATTGCACTCGAATCGATTAATTATTATCTTTAATTAATAAATCGGTTTATCTTAATTCTTATCTGAATTTCCTTGAGATTATCATCAATTATAATTTTAAACATATTAACTAAATTCATTTAAAATTAACTTTTTTACACAAATTTACCTTGGAGGAAAAATGGTGAACACCTGTCCAAATCTACCCAAGATATATTATACTTATATATTGTTTTACTCATGTGACATTTGGAATACACAACTTATCACATACTTTAACGATGTGTACTTCATGGATGATTACATGAATTACATGATTTTTCAGTCATGTGTTATGCTTCAATGCACCTAGAGTAAAAAATTGTAATATGACTTATACATGATATGCATATTGGAACATTACCCAGATATTAATTAAATATTTATTTATTTTAAATCTGCATAATTTGGTAAAAGTACAAGATGTATAGATCCAATCTACATGGTGTGTATGCCCTACACCTGCTATCCGAAGTAAATTCCTAGGGACTCGACACGTGAGGCGTACTTTGGAAATATTGGAGTACATGACATTTCTAGTGGGCCACACGCCATGTTGACTCCACATTACACGGTCACCGGTCAGGTAGGATGTTGATGTTATTAATATTTTAATATATTTTTACATACTCCCTTTACTGATTTTATATGAAATGTGCATAATTTTTGTGAAATATTAATGTTTAAATATTAAATATAATTTTTGAGAACTATTTGGATTTATCCAGATTCAAGTCTGTTTAATGTTTTAACAATAACTATCACTATACTAATCCAAATTGCATGATTCCTGTTTTTTAGGATTCCCAATTCAAATTAAAACATTTCATTAGAAGTCACATTTGGAAAATTCATCCATTTAGAGGGTCATATGGACCTCACAATATGGCCCAAGGAAACTGTGAAGAAACTGGACCATATATGAAGGTCGAACTACTGGGCTCAATCCAGAATCCCAAATACCTTAATTCTCCTCCCAAGTTCGGAGGCCATTTAAAGGAGTCCATGATAAAAATTTCAGAACCCAATCACAAATAAAAGGGGCCCAACTGATGCATTGAAGTCCAGCCCACCATTCAGGCCGGGAATTAAAAATATCACACTAATATTGAAATTTCTCATGATTTAGACATACATTAAAGCTTAACTTTTTCAGTGTGAAAGAGGAGATTCGTCCGGCCAACTTTGTTGAATAAATGATTTTTATTTGAGGGTATCTTACTATTCAAAAACCGATTCACATTATGGACTTCGAAAAAGTATGTATTGAAATGGAAAGATCATAATTTTTTACTAAAACCGCCATAACATTGGTTCAATTAGTCCAATGGCCGCCAAATTTTCACAGTAGACAGAAGACCTCTTTATCTACAACTTTTAAGAATCATATTTCTGAATATTAGGCTGTCTGTATGTACATATCGGCGAGCCAAGTGGAGGGGTATTTCTGGAGTGTAAAGAGTCCACAACCTTGGGCTATAAATACATTCCCTCCTCTCCTTTCAAAAGGGTTGGCACTTCAGCACTTAAGAAGGAGGTTTGGCATTACTATATCCTTGAAAAGGTTCTGGGAGGATATGATTTGATCTTTTTTCAATAAGAGAGACATCTCCTCCACTTCTCTTTCATGTTTGTTTATGTTTGCTTTCCATTGTAATTGTGTAACTTTGTTTTCATTTCAATCAAATTTTAGTGCTTGTTTCTTCTTAAATACCTATTATTCTTCTCCACCTTCTGTATTATAATATTAATGGTCTTAAAATATTTTAAATTCAGTTGAATATCCTTCCCTTATTTTTCTTCCTCATTCAATCGAAATTCCATTTTTGATTCTCAAAATCTTTCGTGTGTGTGTTCGGCACACTACTCTTTTCTTGTCCCTTTCTTTTTATAATCTTTTTAAATCATCACCATAAACATTAAACACAGATTTTAAACAATCCTAATGGATGAGTAAATCTCTCATTGGGGTGAGTTTTAATTTAGGTATGTTAAGCGATTGAGAGCTTTCACTCGATGAGTATTCGTTGAATTAACATTGTGTATGTTGAACTTAGCATGTCATGGATTAATGACTTGTTTTGTTTAACGTGTGGTTTCCATGGATTATTGGAACCATAAATATACTACCATAAACAAGATATGATCAAGATTAGAACCCTAAGTTAATTTAAGGCTTGGATTAAAGCCTTAACACTTGGGAATTCAAATCAACGTCAACTTGTGACATGATTGTTAATTTAAATGCAATATAAAGCAAAGCTCAAGGACATCACAAGCTTAACTAATCTAATGATGAACTCACCCCAATCATTATCATTTTGTTAAATCAATCATAATCAATTAGTCATTTCAATTAAGCTCTGCAAACAAACCCCCAATCAGAATACAATCAACTAAAAACAAACGACTATTTCAAAGTATCATCACTGAGGATTCGACCCGAGTGCTGCTATACACATTAGCAGAGCACCAGAACCTTGATCGGTCGATAGGTGGCAATCGGTCACGCGTTTCAGATGTGTATGGACTACACAGCCTGGACCTGACCTAAACAGACTACATTCCATGTTTAGTGGGCCACACGGCGTGTATTCTGACTGACCGTGTGTCAGTATATCCCAGTCAACACGTGGTGTAGGAATTAACTACACAGTGTGTAATTAATTCACATAGGTTAAGTAATTGTTGAATTAACTCGTAGTATATTGAACATAACTACACGATGTGTAACTCCAGATACATGGTGTGTACTGTTGTGTTATCCGGGCAGAATCCTTGGCACCTCTAGGTGAGTTCCTCGATTTTATTTTAATCATAAAATTAATATTTTCTATTAGATCATCAAGAAACAATGGAGGAAAAAACATATCTCCTAATTCAGATTAAAAGAACGATTAAAATTTAATTGAAAAACGAAATTATGAATGCGTAAATCAATAATGATCTTAAATAATTATAAACAATTATGTTTCCACTCTGATACCACTTGTAGGTTCCAGGCACAACGGAAGCACGGGAGGGATGATGCCCAACTTTAATTTTTTCCCTAATCAGTGATCAATATGAGATCTATATGATGACAAACTCCGTGATCCAAAAAATTAAGTAGACCAAGAATAATTACACCAGAACTAGGAGATAAGGATCAACACATATTGTTTATAATTAATTTAATTGGATAAAGAATTACCTCTAAGGAATTATTTCTTCGTTGATTTGTATGATGACAAATCAGCAGTGCACTATCATTGCGTTGTAGAAACCAAATATAAATGTCCTCTAGTGGAGATCCACATGTGTTCCAGGAATCTTCAGAAATCGCAGAAGGATTCTACGGGTTCTAGCACCAAAGATCTTTGTGCTTGCGTCGTCTGCCTTGATCACCTTGAGAATCACTTCCAAATAATTCTCTTTGATTTGGTGGACGAGTATTTCTCGCTGTTCTTAGGATCGTTCTTGGAGAAGGGAGCTCTCTAGGCTTGAGAGAATTCTCCTTGAATCGTTGTGAACAACCGAATTGGATAATGAGAAAATAATATAATCGGGTATTTATATTTCTAGGGTTAAAATGAAATAATTGCATAAGTGCCCTTATTATTATTTAATCCTAGAAAAACCCCATTCCAAATAATAATAGTAATATTATTATTTCTTGACACACGCTTGACTTGAAAATTATAATTAAATATTATTTAATTAAATAATGTTCAATATTATCATTTCTCCCCAAGACATTAAGATTGGTCTTCCATTCCTCCACAATATTTATCGGGTCTTGAATAATGACTATTTATTTATTAAATAAATATCACTCCATTATTCACCAATAAATAAATAAATATTATATTTATTAAAATAAAAATAAATATTTACATGCGATCAAACATACATGAATAATTATTAAACCACGTAAATGAATAATATTTATTCAACCTGTTAAATAAATAATAATAATATATATTATTTAACTGAAAATTTGGAAATACTTAATGTGTGACCCTCTAGGCCTTTTTCTCAATTTCATTAGGTGAACAGCCTAAAGTACAAGATTAGAGTCTAGCAACACGCTAAGAAACCCAAATAAAAAGAAGTTAATACCACAATGACATGTCACCTCATACGAATTCTTATAGTGTAATATAATCCCTTTATCACAATATCTCAAATTGAGTAGGTTACATGCTAGTTCCATCAACCTATGTGCTAAATTATATCTTTATTTTACTTTCCATAAATAGAACTTTCCTATTGATCACCATGTTCATGGATTTATTTAGGCTATATAATTTCTATCAAAGGGATTGAGATATTAAATTCTGTTAAATAGAAGAAGGTATACATCCTTTCTCACATTATTAATTAATACAATATTACTTGTGATGCACCCAACATATCTTATCTCACCACGAACATCTGTCATCATGATTTTCCTCAATACATCTAAGTGAGTGACTCATAATATTCATTAACAATAATCTTAAAGTCTAAGTACCAATACACACGTATATAAATAGAAACATCCAATGACATGTATGAATGTGAATTTCCTACTAGCAGGTCTCGTTCTCACAATATCCTACTGGATATTACCAAGGGTGTACTCCATGAGAAGGTGTCTCAAAGTCCTATGAGTCTCCATCCCTGATAGCTTGTATTATTTGTGTCCCTCAAATGATATCATCCTGTTATAGAATATACATTCAAGGATAGTGTCATATCACTTCATGGTTCTCATCATAGTGGGGAACTACTATTACCTTTTAGTGTGACAGTTACTCTTAAGACATTATCACATACTATGTCACTCAGAAGAACAATCATGTTGTGATAAGTAGTTTATAAATATTCAAACAATGAATACATGTTTATCATAAAGTAAAAAGAAGTTGGTTCTAGGGAACCCACTCCAACACATCATACCATATGGTTTCCACCGTGATCCAGTGGAAATAATCACCAAATACCTAATTGAAATCATCTAAAATCATTGATGATGAAGGGAAACCAAAATAGAAAGAAGTGGAAGGAGAAACATACCTCAAACCACCACAAAAACGCCACCCCCGACCGTTGGTAAATCAAGGGAGGAAGGGGATGGGGAGGGTCTGGTCGAATGGCCCTCCCCACATGTGCCTTTGTTCGACCAAAAAGGAGAGGGATTGATTGGTAAATTACTAGTCCTCCCCTGTAAAAAAATAAACCTAGGTCTCATTCGTGATGCAACCATAAGGTTCACGACCCAATCACCCCAGAGGCATAGGAAAGGTGACGGTCCCTCTTTTCCTTCATAGGGAAATCTCCTACACCTCGTGCGAAACCACTTGGAAAAGAGCCTCCCCATACCTCCTGCCAATCATGGTGTGACTTATTGTAGGTTTCGGAATTTCAACACCCAGTCCACCCAACCTTTCTCAGACATCCACTTTAGCACCTTTCACACCTCCCTAGCCTCAAACCACATCCAAAAACATCTCTTTGATATGCCTAACTCTCTAAATTCCTATTTTAAACTCAATTCTCAAAATGACCCACATGAGAATCAAAATTTAAATTTACCTGGAAATTCATAACCAGGAAAAGGTATGGGTCTCTTCATATGATGTGTGGATCAAGTGGATTATCATTACAGTAAAATTACAGATGTGTTTTTTTTTGTTTGAGGGAAGGATTTTTGAGTGCAAATTCACTACCACTTCGAATTCAATGATAATTGTTGTTTAACACTACTCTGGTGGGCTATGCCTATCACCAATTGATTTTAGGATGAAACCCTAGTTTGGATTATGGGTTAGGCCTAGAAGGTTTGGGTTAGGTGGAGTGACCATGATCTGTGCTAGAGTTGTGAGATGAGAATGGGGAGGAGAGGTGGGGAAGAATATGACGCAACAAAAGGGTGATAAACTTATTTCTTGTTAGGGTTGTAAGAGTAGGGTCAATTGTAATTTGGTTTATTAGATAAAACTGTCATCCTTAAATTTACAATTTCAGTGAAGACCTACATTTTTTATGATCATGGATTATTCACTTTAGTTTTTTTGGTATTTTCATAAATACACAATCAGTTACTCTTTTTATTTGAAACAAAATTAAGAACACATGGAATTCATATGAAAGGATTTCTCTCTATGTGAAGCTTTTGTACAAAGTAGGAGTACTATTGTACCAGCAAATCCAATCAAATAAACCTGGAATCATCTCATTATGTAACATCTGATAGCCATTTATAACCCACGTATGACTATTGGAGCACCATGATGGGGCTGAATGGTGAGGTGATTACATGGTGAATGCACATAAGATAGTGAAAGCTCGAAGGATAAGTGTTGTAAAATCATGGCTAGTGCTGCTTTGGATCTTGTCATTGCAAAATTTTTCCCGATGCACACTCATGGCCCAAAACCGAATGACAAAAAGGAAGGTTGAGTCCATAATGGATTGGAGACTCACTCTAAAAACCTATCCAGATTTAACTCATGAGCATCATCTCCCCATATTTCAGTATCATGATGAACTACAATTATCGTCACCGAAAGTATCACTCTCGGTGGAAGACTCTGCTCACAAAGATTTGTTTACGAATGCACGGTTCTTACCAGCTCAAGTACCAATGGGTAAAGCCTAAGCACCTCTAGAAAAATCATCTCATCCTTTTTATAATTTCAACATGGAATTTTAGATGAAAACCTCTTATATAATTTATAGTTATATTCAAAAATTGTATTTATACTCACAGTTTTTAGTCAGTGCATTCCATCGTTGGTTGGTTGGTTCTTCCCAAATATTTCAAAAACTTTTTCTGTTGCACGAAGTTTTCAATCTTGATGTTTGATTACTAAAATCATTATCCATATAATTAAGTAATTGGTGGTCTCTTATCCATCAAAATAGATCATTTTTCATTCTTTGATGATCTCATCAAGATTCAACCCCTTCTCCTCCTTCTCTCTATGTTCTTTAATTTCTTGGGCATTAAAATTCATAAGTACACCCATTAATTCATATGTCTTACCTTAAACTCTATTCATTGCCTCATCTTTTTTATGAATGATACCCATTATCAAGGAATTGATTTCATTGTGAATTTCATTATACCTCTTATTTGGTTTTGTAGGAACAAACCTGCACATGATTGAATTAGTTGTTCATTATAAAGATGATAATATTTGACATTGTGAGGGAAAAAATGTTTCTTTTAATACTAGATGGGAAACTGAATTGCCTTTCATGCTATGTTATAACAATATTGAAATTATTTACTCTATCTAGGATGGGGGTAGAGTGGATAGGCTTGAAAAATATAGCATCTTGTTATTTTAGAAGTTGGAAAATACGCCTTCCTTTTTCAAATTTACTGCCAAATGATACTCGAGAAATCACATCTCCAATGAAATTATGGAACCACGGAATCAATTAAAGCTCACAAAATCCTTTTTTTGAAAAATTTAATCCCACCTTATAAGCATCTCCTCACAAATTGACTGATCTTCAGGTAAAAAATTTTGCACCATTGCAAACAAAGTCCCGTCCATTTCATGAATAGATTATGAAGGATTTGAAAAATAAAACCAATTTAGGTATAGTTAATAAAATTCCAAGAAACTAAAATACCTTAATTTTATCGGTGTGAAAGAAGGGTTGATAATTTTGTGATTTTTTTCTAGCCTCCCCCCCTTTAACAGCGCTCGTGCGTGCCTTACTCTCCAGGGTTTCAAACTCGAAACCTCCCTCTCATACTCCAACACCTTTTCCACTTACTTGTATTTATTTGTTTTGTATTTTTTTATATATTTATACATTTATATATATATATATATATATATTTTTTGTTACATTTTTTTATATCCACACACACACACACACACATATATATATTTAAATACATATATAAAATATGTTTTGTGTGTGTGTGTTTATAAATACATACATACATACATATATTAATTAATTTATTTATATATATAAGTGCATTTATAAATATAATTATACATATTTATATTTATTTACATTTATTATATATTAATATTTATATACATATATTATAATATATAGAAATATATATATATTTTTGTCAACACTCACACACACACATATATAGCCTTTCTGAGTATGTATATATATATAGACACACACACATTATATATATAATAATTGTATAAGTATATAAATATTCATACATTTGTATTTTAAATAAAATTGATATTAGTTTTTTTAGATAAGGTTTATATATTGAGAAATATATTTTATATGTAAATATATTTAATTGTTTATTTATAAAATTAAATTTTATGTGTGAATGTAATATATATATATATATGATTATAAATATCAGTACATTTTGAAAAACAATAAAATTCCAAATCCATAATATCAATATTAATGTAATTCCTAGGAATAAATTTAGTCACCACTGAAAAGGTCAAAAATACCACCTTAAAAGAAGATGAAAATCCATCGAATGTTAAAAAATTGGGGTACCCCAACTAAAAACTTAGTTTTGGAGGTCTATTGAGTCATTTTTAGCCTCGAAAAATTAGACAAAGGGTTTAACCTTAATTATTAGGGAATAGAGCTCATCGTAGGCTTCGATTTGATATGTTATAGAGCCCAAAACGGACACTCAGATCAAATGTTATGGTCATTTTAAGTACAAGTTGCATTTTCAACTTATTTTAGAGCTTTTATTAATTTTTTTTATTTTATTATATTCAAATTGTTATTAAATAAATATTACTCAATAAAAATTAAAAAATTATTAATTAAAAATATTTTTTAAATTATTTCATAAGCCTTTTTTACTAAATATCTTATATATTAAGTTTAAATATCTATTTATCCTTATCTAAAACATATTTAAAAAATATATATTATATTTATATCAATATAAATATATTTATATATTAATATATTATTTTTATTGATTTTTTTAAATATATCATTTATCAATGCTAGTAAAAAATCGTTGATAAAGGGGGGCCCTTTAACAGTGCTAAAAAAATCATTTATAAAGGGTATCGCTACGTAAAGCAGTTTCTGTGGTAGTGCGTTGTCCTTTTCATTTCTTCATCTTCAATTGTTAAATAATTTATTTACACTTATTCAATTTTTTAGCCATGATTTTTTTATAAATTTTATTAAAATTAAGGTTTTCCACAACATTCACAATTAAATAAAAATATAAATTCAGTAAAATCACAGTAAATAATACATGCAATTGTTGGAATTTACGAAATTAAAAAAATATTTAAATATATTTAATTTTTTATTCGATAAATTAATTTTTTAACTGTGATTTTTGTAAATTTTACTAAAAATTAGGTTATTCCCCATCATTCCTAATTAAAAAAAAAATTCATATTCATTAAATCACGTTAAATAATACATGAAAAATATAATAAATTTTATCTTGCATGAATTTTTATTTATATTTTCAATAGATGAACTATTAATTTTAATTTTCCTAATTTTCCCACAAGTATTATGAATATTAAAATTTTAATATTTTTTCATATAGTTTATTGAATTACAAGATTACAATTCATGAATTTATGAATTAAAATATTAATTGATAATTATTAATTAATTTCATGAATCCATTAAATTTAAAATTTCTCCCATGGGAAATTTTATATTTTTGAGACTCATGTTAACATAATTTACTATATAAATTATGTGATTAGGACTAATAAACATGTATTTAATTTTCATTTATACCAACAATTTTTTCTAATATTCAATGTGACATTCCTAAATTTAAGGGTGACAAATATAAAATTTGAAAGGAGGAAATCATTCTTCATCTAGGATGAATGAACATTGATTATGTCAATCGGAAAGAAAAATCACCTATAGTAAATAATGATAACACACTCGATGATATAAAATTATTTGAACATTGGGAGAAGTCAAATTGTCTCAATGCGATGTAAAAAAACTAAATTATGTGCTAGAAATCATGGTTTAGTTAACAAGCATAATAACATTCATAACTTGTTGGAAGCTATAAATAACCACTTCATCTCTTCAGATAAAGCATTAGCAATCACATTAACCATGAAGTTATCATCTATGAGACTCAAAACCATGAAATGTGTGCGCAAGAACATCATGGAGAGGAGGGATACTATGACACAACTTGAGAATCTCAAGGTTGACAGATCTGAGCCGTTTCTAGTGAATTATATTCTCAACAATTTTCCCATAGGTATTATTAATATTAAAAATTTAATATTTTGTCATATGGTTTGTTGAATTATCAAATTCTAATTCATAAATTTATGAATTAAAAAATTAATTTATAATTCTTAATTAATTTTTTCAATCTATTAAAATTAAAATATTTCCCACATACACATTTTTTTAGATTCATGTTAACATAATTAACTATTTAAATTATGTGATTTTGACTAATAAACATGTATTTAATTTGCAGTTATACCATCGGGTTTTTTTGATATTCAATGTGACAATCCTAAATTTAGGGCTGTTGGGGCATCATAAGTTCCTGGTGACGAAAAACACACAAATAGAAGAAGAAATTGGAAGAACATAAGGAATTAATGTGGTTTGGTAAGGGTTACCTATGTCCACGATAGAAGAGGTGGTCATTTGTATTATTCCTCTCTGGATCAAAGCTCGAAGGATCACACTGATTACAAATAACAAATCATGGGATTTTGATCCCATTTTATAGAGGAAAGAACACAAGTTTTTTTTCAGTGGTTTGAATAGTTTATATACCCTTGAAATCTTCCTCCACCGACTCCTTCAAAGTATTCCTGGTTTTTTTTCGTCTAAGGAAGATTCCACTGCCAACAAAACATTCTTCCTATACAAATTTCTCTCTAATTGGGAATTCCCCCCACAAATATCCCCCTCATGACCAATTTGGGGTAGAAGCTAGACCTGTCATCTCTTTGCAGACGTCTAGCTTCTCTTTCGGTAGAAACTTCGTCGTCATGTCTGACCCATTATCATTGGTGTGTATTTTCTCAACTTTCAAATTTTTTTATTCCAACACATTTTTGGATCTTGTGATATCGCACATCAATTGTGTTTGGACCTGGAATTAAATATCGAGTTCTTTCTGAGAAGAATAGTTCTCTAACTATCACAATAGAGAATATAATTCTCTTGACTCTTTCCCATCTCCTGTAAAAACTTCGTTATCCACAAAATCTCCTTGAAACCTTCAATGACCATGATATACTCTAATTCTATGGTATACAAGGCAACACACTTCTAAATTCATGATTTCCATGAGACTTCTCCCCCTATAAATGATATCAGGTACCCGGATACAAATTTACTTGTGTCTACATCTCTAGCCATATATGCATATGTGTATCCTTCTAACACAAGTTTATCACTTTCAAAACATAAACAATGACTAGATGTACCTCAAAGATACCTCAATATCCATTTGATTGTTGTCCAATTTTCCTTTCCCAGATTTGATAAGAATCTACTCACAATGCCAACAATGCAAGCGATGTCTAGTCTGGTGCACACCATGGAATACATAAGATTGTAAACTGCTAACTAATAAGGAATTTTTTCCCTCTCTACTTTATCCTCAACTTTTGAAGGACTCTGACCTATATAAAGCCTAAAGTGACTCACAAGTGGAGTGATTACTAGTTTCACCTTGCTCATGTTGAATCTTTCAATAACCTTCTCAATGTACCACTCCTAAGATAGCTAAATCTTGTGATTCCTAATGTCACAAGTAATCGTCATACCAAGAATCTAATTAGCACCTCCCAAGTTCTTCATTTCAAAAGACTTGTTCAACTCCTTATTCTACCTATCTATCTTGGTGATATCTCTTCCAATAATCAACATATCGTCAACATAAAACAACAAGATAATGAAATCTTCATTAGAAAACTATTTGATGAAAACACAATGATCAACATTCGTCCTTCTGTACTCATTTTTCTCCATGAATGAGTCAAATTTCCTATACCATTTCCATGGAGCCTCTTTTAAACCATATAAACTTTTCTTAAGATTTCATACCATGTTTTATTTACCTTTCAACTGAAATCCTTCTGGATGCTCCATGTATATCTCCTAATCAAGATCACCATGTAAAAATATTGTCTTTACATACAGTTGTTGAATCCCGATGTTCAGACTAGCCTCCAATCCAAGAATAGATTTTATAGAAGACATTTTAACTATAGGAGAACAAATTTCATCAAATTCAATACCTTTCTTCTGATTGAATCCCTTCACGAGCACTTTGGATCTATAGCATGGTTGTGAGCTTCCATCTTCTCCTTTTATTTTTTACACCCACTTATTCTTGACTTAATTCTTTCTATGTGTTAACTCTACCAAATAAAATGTATAGTTCTTGTACAAGGATCTCATCTCCTCTTGTATGGCCTTATTCTATTCCATCTTCTGCTGACTCCTGATTGCATCATCATAACTATCTGGTTCTCCCCCATCAATGAGCATCACATACTCATGTGGTGAGTATCTATGACTCGGTTGTCGTTCATTGGTGGATCTCCTCAACTTCACTTAAGGGGGAAATTGTCATGGAATATCATATGATGGAGATAAATAAGTATATAGAGACATATTACCTGGTCGTGACATGTCATCAGTATCACGTATCTCTCTTACACTAGATGGTACTGATGGTGGTGATACTGGTTCCAAATTAACTATAATTTCTTCAGACTACAACTTCTCTACATTTTCTGGCCTCTCAAACTCTTCAATCTTATAATCCTCAAGAAACACCACACCTATGATTTTTACAATCCTCCTATTGATATTATAATAGAGTTGGTATCCAAACTCTTCATGAGAGTATCCTAAAAAGATACATTACTTTCCTTTTTCATCCAGCTTTTCCCTCTCATCTTTTGGAATGTGAACAAATGACCTGCACCCAAATAATCTCAAATTTTTATATGAAACATCATTACCCACCCAAACCCTTCTTGGAATTTCATAGTCTAGTGGAACTAATGGATATAGGTTGATAAGATCAACTAAGGTCCTCATTGCCTCCCCCCAAAAGGTGTTTTGCAGCTTTTTATTTGACAAACATACATCCGACTCTCTCACAAATGGTTCTATTCATTCTATATACAACACCATTATGTTGAGGTGTCTTTGGTACTAATTTTTCATCCAGATGTTGAATCTCATATAGTACTCCTCAAATATACCATGATACTCTCTTCTATTATCTGCTTTCACACACTTTAATCGTCTTCTAGTTTCTCTTTCCACCTTTACATGAAACTGCTTGAAAGCATCCTGCACTTGATCTTTAGTTTTCAAAGAAAATGAACTGACTTTTCTAGAATGATCATCTATGAAGGTAACAAAATAAATAGAACCTGTCATTGACTTAGTGCTCATCATGCATACATCAGTGAAAATCAATTCTAAAACAATTTCTTTTTTGGGCAGTAAATAGCCACAAAATGATACTTTGTGTTGTTATCCCATGATGAAATCAACAAAACTATCCAAATGTGTACCTTTTAGTCATGGTAATAAATCCTTCTTAGAAATAATTCTGATTTCTCTCTCACTCATGTGACCAAGCCGTTTGTTCCAAACTTCCATAGAAACATATTTTCTAGCTACATTTACTTCTCCTACACACGGTCTTGCATCTGTGAGATAAAGAGAAGTATCTTTCATTACTTTAAAAATGACCAAGTAACCTTTGGTGAGATTCCATTTTCCATCACTGAAGGAACTAAAATATCCATCTTCGTCAAGAATTTCAGTGGATATCGGATCTAGGCGAATATCAGGAACATGCCTCGCATCCTTTAACAATAACCTGCATCCAATATTAGTTTCTAGAAATATATTTCCAATACTAGTGATTTTGGATGAGCCATCATTTCCCATATTCACATGTCTGAAACTAACTGGAATGTAAGATGAGAATAAATATATTCTGGTAGTGACATGGTAGGAGGCTCCAGAATCTATCACCCATGTCAAGTCTTGGCTTGCAAGACTGGACTGATTATCTTCTGGAACAATAACGATTTCTTCATTGACAATTGAGACATCGTTATTTTGGGTCCTACCATTCTGATTCCTCTACTATGACTTCAACCTTATACACTCCCGAATGAAGTGTCTGAGCTTTCCACAGGGTTGGAACTTCATGTCATATCTCGTTCGAGATTTCGATCACTTCCTCCTTTATAGACTTTGGTCATATGGTTCTCTTCCTATGCTTTTTCCCTAACATTTCTACTTCCCCTGTGTTTTAGTGATAAGAGCTTCTAATTTAGGTGTATATCCCTAATATTTCCTTCAGGTATCTTCATTTAGCATTCTACATTTCATCATATCCACGGTGAGAGTTTCATCTGGAGTTGAATTGTTGATTGACCCAATAAGTGCATCCCATGTCTTTGGAAAAGAACTTAACATCAAAATTGTTAGTAACTCATCATCAATCATCATTTTCATAGAATTAAATTGATCAAAAGTACCTTGTAACTCA
The DNA here is from genome assembly GCA_963277665.1 of Viscum album. Taxonomy (NCBI): domain Eukaryota; kingdom Viridiplantae; phylum Streptophyta; class Magnoliopsida; order Santalales; family Viscaceae; genus Viscum; species Viscum album. Next base: position 247,043,878 of record OY728153.1, on the reverse strand, counting down.
CTCATGTGATCTAATACGTTGGTCCCATATTTGTACTTCAAGTTGAAAAGATTATGTATTAGGTTTTCTTTATTCTTTATGGTTGTCCTCACATACATATTTTCTAATTTTCACTAAAGAACGGAAACATCGTGTTCATTTTCAAAATTTTAGAAGATACTCTTTTTTATCCACTGCCTGATTTGGGCAGTGCATTTCCTATTGAGTACTACCCACCCTACACCAACTAGTGGAGTACTAGATGAAATCTTGTCACTGGATTTACTGCTTATTGACGATGCCTCCTCTTGCACTGAAATGAGCTTAGTGGTCTCCACTATTGGTTTATATAAATATTTAATATATAAAATATCCTCCTTTTTGGGTTTCTATATGACATAATTAAAAGCAGTAAGGTTAATCATATTAAAAGTATTTTTATCCATTGATTCAATTAGAATTTCAAAAATCTAACTATACAGATGTTTCTAAAATGATAGAAATAGCTGGAATTGACTCTTAGATTGCTGAAAATGGATATCGACTGGGAAAGATATAGCCAAAACAATTTCAACGGTCTAGATTGACTAATGATGTGGTGCTGACGTGGATTTCCAGAATAATGTCTAGAAAACTCACTAAAAATCCATTGTTTGAATGAATAGTATCGTATTCTCTAGAAAGGGGGTACTGTAGCATCTGGGATTTGAACTAAACTTTGACCACCTCTACCAGCATTGTTTCAGCTCCGTTTCGGACACTGATTACACCATTGGAATCTTCTCACTGATCTCTTTATAGATCTAGCCACACAAAAATTATGGTCACCAGAAAATCATCTTTGCATGTCACTATTTTGACCCTGGTCTCTTTAATATCACTTTTTTGTTGCAGCAAAAGTTTGTGGTGATGAAAAACACACAAAAAAGAATAAATTAGAAGAACACAAGGAATAAACATGGTTTATAAAGGGTTGCCTATGTCCATAAAAGAATAGGGGGGACATTTGTATTATTCTTCTCCGAATCAAATCTCAGAGGATCAAAATGATTATAGATAAAAATCATGGTATTTTGATTCTGTTTTATAGAGTAAGGAATGACAATTTTTTCTCTAATGGTTTGGGTAGTTTATTTACCCTTGTAATATTCCTCCACGGGGTGCTTCAAATTCCACCTGGTTTGGTTTTCGTCCAAGGAATATTCCACTGTCGATAAAACACTCTTCCTCTACCGATTTCTCCCTAATTGGGTGTTCCTCCCACAAAGGGTGAAAAATATAAAATTTTAAAGGAGAAAATTATTCTTTATATGGGATGGATGAACATTAATTATGTCATCCAAAAATATAAACCATCTTCAGTTAATAATGATATCACACTTGATGATATATTATTATATGAACATTTGGAGTCATCAAACACTACCACAGTTCGACCCTTGAATACCCCACACAAAAATGGATTTAAGAACACTAAAAAATGATAAAAAAGTGTTGTTGTCCTTTGCACTGTTAAAGGGAGAGACCCCTTTATTATCACTCAAAAACACAAATAACTGGAGACCTTTATCATCCCTAAAAAAAGTGATGATAAAGGTGGGATTTTATCAGCGCTAGAAATAGCACTGATAAAAACCCTACTACCATAGTGTGTTGTTTGAATAACAAACCACTGTAGCAAACACACCTATATACACCTGTATACAAATAAAACTATATGAAAATACATAATTTAATTGAAATAAATTTTACATCCCAAATAAAAAAACACTATTATATACATTTCAAAAACAAATTATATAATTACATTTTCAATTACTATCCACAAACATTTAAAAACATCAACGTTTCATCATATTTGGGACCTATGACCCCCTCTTAAAAAATTCTAACCATGGTATCAGTTACCGAAAAAATCATCCCAACCAAAGAAAAATAATCCACTTGTATTAGAAAAAATATTATGTTAGTAATACTATAATGAAATAAATTAAACATAAATATAAAAAGAAAACATTAATAAAATGTTGATTTTAAATTAAAGGACACACTTATAGTCATACCGGTCACACCATGCATCAAACTGAGGAGGGGCTGATTCCTACACATCCCAAATGACTTGTGAATCGTTTTCCTAAAGTATCAAAACAATCCAAATTTATTTTATTGGTTTTGATTATGTCATTTGTCTTTGTTACTAAAATGTCATTTTAAACTGCAAATACACACTTTGAGTAATACCGGTCACATCATGGTCAGTTTGATGTGAGACTGATTCTTACTTGTTACAAATTACTTATGAATCATTTTCCTAAAGTATAAAGACAATCCTAATGCATTTTCTTAGTGTTCAGTGAGTCACACATGTTTTGAAATAAAATGTCAATTTTAGATTGATAATGAACACTTTGAGTTATACCAGGCACACCATGTATTAGATTGAGTTGAGACTAATTCATACATATAAAAAATAAATTATGGTTCATTTTTGTAAAATATCAAAACAATTCGAATGCATTTTCTCAATTTTGAGTATATCGCTTGTGTTTTTTACTAAAATGCCAATTTTAAATAAAAAGACACACTTAAAGTCATATCGTTCACACCATGTGTTGGATTGAGGTGAAGATAATTCCAAAACATCCCAAATGACTTATGGATCTTTTTCCCAAAGAATCAAAAATAATAAAAATGTGTTAGATCATTTTTGAGCATACCACTTGTGTTTTTTACTTAAATTAATGTCACTTTTAAATAAAAAGACACACTTGGAGTCATACCATTTAAACCATGCATCAGATTGAGGTGCAGTTGATTCTTATGCCTTAAAAATAAATTATGGATAATTTTCCTAAATTATCAAAATAATTTGAATGTTTTTGCTCGGTTTTGAGTATTTCAATTGTGTTTTTTACTAAATTTAGTGTCAATTTTAAATAAAAAGACATACTTGGAGTCATACCGGTCACACCATATGTCAGATTGAGGTGCAATTGGTTATTACACATCACAAATAAATTATGGATCATTGTTATAAAGTATTAAAGCAATATGAATGTGTTTTCTCAGTTTTAAGTATGTCACTTGTCCTTTTTACTTAAATTAATGTCAATTTTAAATAAAAAGTCACACTTGGAGTCATAACAATCGCACCATGAATTAGATTGAGGTTTGGATTATTACTACATATTAAAAATGAATTATGGATCATTTTTTTAAATTATCAAAATAATACGAATGTATTTTATTAATTTTGAGTATTACATTGGTACTATTTACTAAAACTAATGTAAATTTTAAATAAAAAGACACAATTTGATTTATATCAATCACACCCTGCATCATATTGAGGTAAGGTTAATTTCTAAACATAAAAAATGACTTATGGATAATTTTTCTAAATTATAAAAACAATTTGAATGTGTTTTATTGGTTTTGAGTATGTCACTTGTGTTATTTACTAAAATTTCATTTCAAACTGGAAACACACACTTTGAGTCATACCAATCAAATCGTATGTCGGTTTGATGTGAGACTTATTCTTACACATCAAAAATGACTTATGAATCATTGTCCTAAATTATCAAGACAATAAGAGAACTTTTTCTCAGTTTTTAGTGAGTGAAACACTTTTTGAACTAAAATGTCAATTTTAAATTGATTATGGACACTTTGAGATATATTGGGCACACCGTGTACCAGATTGAGGTGCGTTTGATTCACACACATCACAAATGACTTATGGATCATTTTCCAAAAGTATCAAAATAATTCGAATGTGTTTTCTCAATTTTCAGTATGTGAGTTGTCTTTTTACTAAAATTAATGTCAATTTTAAATAAAAATACACACTTGGAGTCATATAGATCACACTGTGTATTGGATTGAGGTGCGGTTGAGACATCTGGCACTAGATAGGGTAGGTATATTTGGTCTCAGGTGTCATCACGGAACCCAAGGATCAAAGATTTTTAGTTATTTACATTATGATCCAGTTATACATGTTTATATATATTGCTCACATTTACATGCACTTACAAATACAAGATATATTTATAAATGTAATTGGTGGTGGCCTGCTGAGTTATACTCACACCCTACTCGGGTTGTCCATTGGTACCTGATAAGACATTATGGTTGCATAATGGGATAAGGGAAAAGCCCAATGACATCTACGTAATTTGGATAGCTTGGTTAGAGTATAGGATATTAGGACTGGGATAGAAATTGAGACCATTTTGAGGAGTCTTTCATTTTTCATGATTTGTTATTGATAGGGTATTTGTGGATATAGTTTGTTGCAATGTGACTATTTGACATGTATACAATTCATTTTAATATAGCATGGGTTTGTGAATTTATATCGGCACTTGTTGTGATGTATGTCTACTATAATTCATATGGATGTATCTATTTGGTATATTATTCATGTTGTTGTTTCACTATGATATGAAATTTTAGTCTTCACATCGTACGACCTTTAACCCGCTTTGCTAGTTGCTAGCCTCTAGTGTATAGGGAGATATGTTTGAGGTATAATGGTGACTCTATCTCGTTACTATTCAGAGTGAACTAGGGTGGGGGTGTTACAAGATCCCTAATCTATTTCAAGAAAATATAACTTAGAAAACTATTTGTGTGAACCTCATGCCTCCACATGATTCTCTCATTACAACTATTCTCAATAGCCCCCACTATCAAAATAAAGCATACTCAAATAGGCGTACACCCATGTGCTACCCTGCCATATCATTTGACTCAGATCACCTCAAGTCTTATCAATCATAGGCCCATGTTCCTAAACTACTGAGCATGATCCAAAAAAAGTTGACCTCAACTATCCAAAATCATCTGAGTGTTTTCTTCCAATACATAAAACCACACACCAATGTAAGGGCTACTCACATGAAAACCCAAAAAACCAAGAATATCCACTAAACTATAAGCATATACCCATGATCTAACCATCATATATCCAACCGCCTCAAATATTGATCCATAATCTCATCAGGAACCACGCCTGAAATCGATAGGTCTAGGCATCCTACCAATCCTACCTTTTGAATCCATCATTGATGCCAAAATAACCCTATCACTTTACCTCACAAAAAGGCTAGGGTATCTCACATTCCTACATCACATACCTGATAACACCTTTTGTGCACTGATCTCATAACCTGAAGCATATACCTATGCTTTCTGTCTCTATGGGAACTCACAAACGTGGACCTCAACCATAATAATTGACTAACAAATATCTAAAGACACATCTCAACATCACTAGGCTCTCCTACCTAGCTTATAAACCATGTCTCACAATGGTCATAGCTCACAAGGTGTCATTTATGCTCCCATATCAAAATGTAAGGGCAACTCACTTGCCAAATCACCCACTCTAAGGTTATCACATATACATAACTGGAATCACATGATGAACTATCACCAACTCCAAGGCATCAATCCTCACCGAGCATATGCATACGAGACTACCATTCCCAAGGATTAAGTCTCATTGACATATATATAATAGCATCATCCAAGATGACTTGGGCCAAGGAAATAATAACCATATGGTTTGGTTAAGTAAAATGCTACCAAGAGGCTATATAGAAAAAATATTGTATAGGTTTTTATTAAAACTTTAAATAATTAACCTATAAAAAGATCACCTGCAAGGGGTCCATTACTAGGGTCTCAATGCCTATATCAAACCACTATGGGTCACTACACATCCCTTACATCAAGGGACTATATTTCTACCATTAAGGAGCATCCATTTTTAGACACTACTACAAAACACGCCTTAAACAACACTGGCATTTAGCAACACTAGCAAAATGTGCTGATAAAGTCTATCTTTATCAGTGCTAAAATAAGCACTAAAAAAGGGGGACCTTTATCTATGCTAAAAAACGATGATAAAGGGCACCCTTTATTAGTGCTTTTTTTAGGGCTAATAAAATTGGATCTTTATCTGCACTTTATTTTAGTGGTGATAAAGGTCCACAATAAAATGAAATTTGTAAAAAAAATAACAATTTCATTAATTAAATAATTATTGTTAAAAATAAATAAATTGAATATACATATATATAAATTTTAAAAATTAATAAATAGAATATATTAAATTTATAGATATGTAAAATGAATAAAATGAAATAATCAAGCAAATAAAAATTTAAAATGTGTAAATTAAGAAAAATATTAAACATTTTATTAATTAAATAATTATTGATAAAAATAAATAAATCTAATACACACACACACATATATATATATTATAAATAATAATAAATAGTATATATTAAATATAGATATATAAAATGAATAGATTGTAATAATTAAACAAAAAAAATAATGAATAAATTACAAATTTATTAATGAAACAATTGTAAATAAAAATGAATAAGTATAGTATATATATATATATTAATTAAAAATATTAATAAATAATATATATTAAATATATATATATATATAATGAATAAATTGTTAATTAAAAACATATTAATGGATTATTCATTTTTAATGTTGTTTGATTTTTCAATTTAACATATATCAAATGTCATGTGTTATATTGATTTCACGTGTTTATGCATATATACATATATATATACACACACACATATATATATATATATATCTTTGTGTGTAATTGATGCATTTTAGTATACAAATGCGCACAAAAATATATTTACGTAGTATATATAAACACTTACACCTAATATTTATGTAATTTATTCAAATTTTAGTATATTTTAGAATTTTTATTATAACATGATACATTATGATTTTAATTGATCAATTTTATTTATTTATTTTTAATACTATTATAGTTAGGGTATTGGTTTTTAATATTTTTTTATTTTTGAATTTGATAAATTTATATCATTTATTTATATATATTTATTTACCATGTTTTAGTATTTTCAATATATATATATCCATATTTTTTTAATAATTTATATTTAATTAATAAAACTTATCCATTTTTTCAATATTTTTAAAGTTTACTCATTTTGAATTATTCAATTTCAATCATTTTTAAAATGCATTTATTTAAGATTATATATCGACTAATAATGTTAAAAATATATTTTTAAATAAATATTTATAAATAAATATATTTATAAATGTATATTTACTATATATATATATTTATAATTAAAATAAATAAATTATTATTATTTTTTAAAAATTAGTATTTATATAATTATAAACAATTAATTATATATATTTAAATAATTATAAAATTATAATAAATTTATTTAAATAATTATAATTATAAATCTTTTATTAACACTAGAAAACGCTATAAAAATAAATCTTTATCAGCGCTAAAACATTAGTGCTGATAAAGATGTTTTTTATTAGTGCTTTTTTAACGCTGATAAATCTTGAGCTTTATCAATGCTAAAAAAGTGCTAATAGATATCCCTTTTATCAGTGATTGTCATTTTAGTGCGGATAAAAGTGATCTTTATTAGAGATTTTTATGAAAGCATTGTTAAAAGTGTCTTCGATCTATTTAAAAGAACCTTAATCGTGACTCAGTCACTTGTGATTCTCAAGCTCTCGCGGAACTCCTTTACTGTCGGTGTGACTCCTCTATGTTCCCTCAGACGAATCAAAGCTAGAATCTAATGTATGTTATTTTATAATTTTTCTCTATCGTTGTTTGATTTTTTTGGTTCCTCATTTTTCACTTTGGCACTTTTCTTAACCATGATGAACCGTACATCTCATCTCCTCACCACTAAAATACAACGAGTGACCCAGGGTGACTCTTGTGTAACACTAATACCCCAGAAGTCATTGCATCCACAATAAACCAATATAGAATTATCGTGCACAACTAGTAAACAACCGTATAATTCTGAGCCAATTCTCACAGAGGATAAATATGGTCCTTCGATATTTTGTGATATGGTTCTCTTAAATTCTACTCTCATGAAATCTTTATTTGATACTAAAACATTTCACTATTTTATTGTTTATCGTGTTGTGGATCATATGGGATTACATGTTGAAATGAAACCTCATGTGTTGAATCTTTTAATACCTCTTGGACAAAGGGAATTTCTAGAATTTAACTTTGAAACATGTTCTATAATTTTCATTGAGGATAAATTTTTCTAAGATTTCTCTGTTCTTGAAATGTATATCTCTGACCTGATTTTGGGAATGCATTGGTTAACATCCTTCAATATGTGCATCAATTTTTATACCCAATAATTTAGTTTCAAATCTTTAAATGGTTTTTAAAATCACTTTAAAGGGTATTGGGATGTGAATGCAGGCACAATAGGACTATTAGTACTGATTGTTGGGACTATGGTGGATTAAAAAAATATCCAAATTTGTAAGGTGAGGAATCCTTGAGCAAAAAAAAGTGATGTCGAATGTTGGTGGGCTGAGATTCATTTATTCAAGACCATTAGAGTGGAGGTATTCCAATTCATATTCAATTGAGGATACTTTTTGAGTGATTTCATCAGTGTAGGTTCCTATGACTCTTTAATCCTTATGGACTCTTTGATGTGAAACATTTCTATCGATGTTGTTAGGTGGGGAACCTTTAATGGTCCTTTTGAGATATTCTTTCTAGTAAGGGTCATTAGATATGGTTGGTATATTATTTATGGTTGAGTAGTCTATGGATGATTCTATACGAGGTTCTTCTATAGTGACAGGTACAATCCTAGTATATTATATTCTTGTCAACGGTCTTAGGACATAGAAGCTTCCTATTCTTTATTTATGAGTATCTAATATTTCATCTGGGATTGAGATTATAACTTATTCATAATGTTATTAACATCAATATTAAATATAAGTAAACATATGTAAAAAGAGTAATCAGTTTCAATTTTATTTATGAGTATCTTATCTCTCTCTCTCTCTCTCCCTTTCCTATACCTACACAATGCCACCCATACTCTGTAAACTCATTCCAGCTTCATACGAGACCACTGAAAACTGCATCTTCATCCACTATTGTAAAAGAAGCATAAGATACATAATATTCATGAGCAACATAAATAAATTTTCCTAAAAAAGGACCACGAGTTTCACAAATAAGGTTTTATAAATAAGGATTCATTTTGGTAAGATATATATACAATGCAATACACTCCATGCTTAAAAGTCCAAAATTGCATGCATCTTGCATGAAAATTGTTATTGTCTTGAACAGAGATATAATACTTCAATACTGCAGTACAACTAACCTACACTACCTTTATTTAATCCGTCTTGAGATGCTTGATTGTCTTCCATCTCTTGATGATGGATTGGAATCCCTCCTTTAAACTAGCCTTCCTCCCATCACTTAGCCTTCCTCCCATCACTGTGGTTCCAAAGTTCCTTAATGACATACCTCCCGCTCAGATTGTATTCATTAATATTCATCAAAGCCGCTACCATGGCTTTGAATACCAAATCTCCCAACTCATTCTTCAACTCTTTTATCCTTTCATCCTCCTCATTTAATACTTCCTAGGAACACAAAAAATGACACCTAAAAATTAATCAAAACATAATGAATGTATTTTTTTGGTTTCTTGATATATATTTTCTTATACAAGTCACCCAGATACTTTTGACAACACTTTATAAAAATTTACTTTTATTTTGACTGTAGTAACATTGGATCCTATTATAACTCTGCAGTTAAGAATACTTGGAAGAGAATACTACTATGATGAGTTATTTAATATGACTCTAAAAGGTATTCATCCCACAATGAGCAGAGCTCTCTGACCTTATTTTTGGTTTCATCTTCAGGATACTTTCTCTTGGAAGCTTGGAGAAATGGATGGTTTTCAAGCTCTCCCATCCACCTCATATCAATATCACTACAAGTTTGTGTCTCCTCTAAGACCTACTAAAAAAATAAACATTTCAGAGGAAGTGTAAAATAATAAATGTTTATGAGTGGAAGTAAATAACTGCAGGTGTAAGTCATGCGGATTTAAATGCTCATTCCTTCATTTTTGCAATGTAATATGTTAGAAGTCATAATCAAAATTGCATTTAAGCTATTTTTTAACCTCAGTGGAAACTCTACTTTCATATCTCAAATAGTTATTGCATTTTTTTCTTGAGACTCATCCCTCATCTCTTCTACATTTCTTGAACTACTCTAAGCAGTAGTTATCAAAAATTATAATGGGGTTAATTTTGGTTAGAGTAGTTCAAGAAACATAGGTGGATGTCCAAAAAATATGGGAGATTAATATCAAACAAAAAAATGAAATAATAATTGTTTGGGAGGTAAGTCATCAAGGAACTTTGTAACCACAATGATGGGGTGAAGGCCAGTTTGAAAGAGGGGGTCCGATCCATCATCAAGAGATATAAGACAATCAATGTCTAAGGATGGATTAAATAAAGGTAGTGAAGGTTATTTGTACTGTAATATTGAATTATTATATATCTCTTCAAGAAAATAATATTCTTGATGCAAGATGCATGAAATTGTAGAATTTTCTACATGGAGTTTATTGTATTATTGTTATTTAAGACAAATTAAATGTTTGACTGCTCATGCAGACAATGTCTTCTACACATGATGATGTTACCAGTATCGAGGAAGAACAAACTATTGATGATGAAACTACAGAATTATTAGGGGACCAATAACATGTTGATGAAAAAACAATAATGACGCAACATCCCAATGCTGAATAAAATTATCAAGTTAAGATTTCAGGGTATAAAATTTGAGGTTGGTTAGAATCAACGCGGCCAACCTATTGACCCCAAAAATTAAATATTCATTAGTTATCTTGGGGTCACAATAAGTATGAATGTGACGATTGATATTGATTCACAGTGTCACATCAAACATGTAAGGAAGGAAATCCTTGGGAAATATATAATGGTAATGTTACAATATACTTTATCTATTTTACTGAAAAATTATATAATGAAACGTTGATTTAATTTTCATTATTCCTTGTAGATTTTGTTTATTTTAGAATATTTTCATAAGAAATTTGTCTTAATGGCCACTGGAAAATCCCATAGAGGATTCCAGACTCTTCTTACAAAGTTACATCTTAGGGATGTTGAGAGTAAAATAAATCCCCACCCACCACTTAGTTATGCACACATTATAAAGTAGGAAACATAGACTACATTCATCAATCGTCCCAATGAGAAATAATTTCATGTCCATTTCATTCTATAATATATTATTTGACATTATTTATTTTATATAACTTGATTTAAAATTGTTAATTTAAGAAACCAAAAAAGTGTGCTAAAAATAAAGAATGTGCATCAAAACCAATGTACCCCTATCGTAAAGTAAGGATGGGGTACACTTCATTAGAGAATAAATTGGTATGTATTTTAAATCAATAATAAAAGTTTAATTATGTGATATGAAACCACATATGTTACTTTTTTATATGTTGATTGATGAATCAAAATCTGAAGCCACTTCCATCCCACGTCATGTGCTATAGAAGGAGGATCATGTAAATAGAGAAAGTAAATTAGTTGATGAAAACATAAAAAAGGTATGGGAATCATGTGTAAGTATAACATAATTTTCATTTGTTATGATTTATAACAATATTATATAAAAATATATATTATTTGTTCATATTTTTTATATGGTTTAGACACATGAATTGGCAATGCCCGTACCAGAAGAAAAGATACTTTCAGTAGCTTTGAAGTAGCCTGAACAATATGGTCGCGTTAGAGGATTAGGTTTTGAAGCCACTCCTTGAAAATATTTTGAGAAGTTGAAACCACATGAAGATACAAATAATATGATGAGGAAATTTTAGACAAAAATAGAATCACTATAAGATATTATTTTTCAATCTGGTTTGGCAAACCAATGTATAAGAAATGATCCAAGAAAACCAGTGGTGGAGCAAAGATCCGCACATGAACCTAATGATCTCACTAGATTTGAGGCTAGTCATTCCCCTGAACCACATATCTTACCTATGGTAATTGATTTTTTCATTACTCATTCTTTTAAATGTGAATCAAACAACTTTCGATAACTTGATATTACTTAAATTCTTCAGGGTACAGTTGTATGTGATTTGTATCTATCAACACCCATGTACCGCCATGTTGTGATGGGTATAGTGTATAATATCCCATGAGACAAGCTACAAAATCAAGACCTCCCAAAATATCATAAGAGAGTGGGGATTGAGGTATCTTATGAGCTAACTACTAATTTGTTTGTTCCACTTGATGGTCTAGATATTAAAACGGTTGAAGCTGCTATTAGAGCTTTCATAGAATAGTCATCTAATCTTATAAAGATACATGTGGTACATATTTAACAATTTTTTCATATGAAAAACATGCAATAATTTATGATAAAAGGTCTGAAGTGAGGTATGATATTATATATGGATAAAGTGGTGGGGAAATGGAAGGCTGAATCAATAAAATCTAGTGAATCAATCAAGAAAACAAAACAACCTTCCAAGAGTACCTTCTCCCCGCCAGTTCTATAGAAACATTTATTATCATTACAACTTCATGAATAGACCACATTTAATGATAAAACTATGTCTTACATTGAATATGAATAAGAAATATATGGATATTCTTTGAGAGGTGGAATTGGTCTCGAGACTCTAAATGAGGTTCTCAATCATGAATGGTTTGGCGTCTTAGTTGTGAATACATACATAAGGTAAATTTTCATAACATGTCTATCCAAATAGTGAGCTAATATGTTTATTAAAGTTAATAACTATTCATATTTTATATAGATGTTTATATCACAACTATATAAAGGGAAGATCGTGTGAAGCAATATTTGGATTCATTAATCCCTATATTATTTCTACATCAGAAATTACATTGAATGAGGAAGAAATTAATAAAAAAAAGTTCAGTTACATGAAGAATTTAACAAAAAAGCATCAGAGGGTAGACTCTTTTTAATTCCTACAATGGAAAGGTAAAACTCTACAATCTAATCACATAAAATATATTTTTAATTTTTACATTACTTAATTATTATTTTTTTTAGGATGCACTAGATGCTGATAACAGTCAATATGGACACCCCAAATATTTATTTTTTAGATAAAATGCATGGATATGCACTCAATCGACCACAAATTATGTGTATTGTGAATATGTAATACACTGCAATCAAAATTTTATAAATAAACTTTGAATTATATGTTTAGTATGTGTTTTAACAAGAATTTTGTTATGATGGGGTGGTCTCTCAATACAGGCTAGATCATGGCATGAAGTCAGTGTCTGAAGGGATAAAGACTGTGGATTACTACAAATGGAAACAAATTAAGGTGTATATATAAATATTTGACTATCAAAACATTTCAAAAAAATTTACTTATTTTGGTCAATGTTTCTGCAGTGTTTGAAATTAGATAATGACAATAATTATGGATATTATGTTTGAAAATTTATGAGAGAAATCAGAATACAAGAAAAGACCAGCACCCCCCAACAGGAAATTTCTGAAGGTAATTACAATTTCATTAAATATATTTTATAATCATTTGTTTGTATATATTTTATCAGTACTATCAAGACTGCTGACAACCTAGTTAATCAAAAGAATAAATCAATTTGTTTAGAGATGAGTGGGTGTTGTAATTTTTTTCAGAATGTATGCTGATAATAAATTTAGGTGATTACCAGCTATGTTTGTGGTCTAGTACAAGTTATGACCTTTGAAAGATATTTGAGGTGTGAAAAATTAGTGTCAGAATGCATATATATTATATTTGATCTATTTCTCAAGGAAAAGTATACTGGAGGAAATAAATTTGTTTAGAATTTATGACCTGCAAACAATAAAATTGGTGGGAAATCACGAAGGTGGAGGAAGAGGCGAAGGCAGAGGTAGAGTTAGAGGCAGAGACTAACTTGAAGGAGGGGGAAGAGGTGATGACCGTGGTGGGGAATGAGGTAAAGGAGGATAAGAAGTGTTGGCTTACAAACAATAAAATTGTTGGGAAATAAGTAGAATGAGAATCATACCATTATTTTGTTTGAGAAAAATTGTTTAAAAGTGCACACAACACTTTTCACTTAAGATAAGATCCATTATGCAAGTGTTTCAAGTGACTTATTGAAATAATGTTTTTACCACTTGTCTTGATAATTTGGTACTTTAGGACAACGATGCATAAGTCATTTGTGACGTGTAGTAATCAGTCACACCTCAATCCAACTCATGGTGTGACCAGTATAACTCCAAATGAGCCTTTTAAATCAAAATTTATATTAATTTTATTAAAAAAAACAACTGACATACTCTATAATAGTTTTTTTCTTGTATTTGTGTTAGAAATTTTCTTTCATTTAAATTCAGTATTTGTATCTTATTTTGGTCATTTTTGTTCTGTTTCTTGTGATGTAGTGTGTTGTTATAGCACAATACACCTGCTTCTGGTGTTGTAGTGTGTTGTAACATGACACTATAGTTTTCACCTTTATCAGTGCTACTAAACGTGCTGATAAAGATGGCCTTTATCAGTTCTTTTTAAAGCGCTGATAAAGGGTCTTTTTATCAGTGTTAAATAAAAAGGCTAATAAATGGTGTCTTTTATCAGCACTATTATTTGCACTGATAAAGAAACCCTTTATCCGTGCTTTTCTATAATTGATAAAAGCCTTGGCC